>CAWUFW010004047.1:1200000-1642748 GCA_963921515.1 Calotriton arnoldi
ACATTTAAAAATTGTCATTTACAAATCCTTTGAAATTCACTGAAAAAACTGTAGGTTTCAGACATGTTATAGTTACAAATTAGCATTTAAAAAACCTTTGAAATTCACTGAAAAAACCATAGGTTTCAGGGACGTTATAGTTACAAATTAGCATTTAAAAAACCTTTGAAATTCACTGAAAAAACCATAGGTTTTAGGGACAGTTATAGTTAGTTGGACATTGCACTCGTACAAAACCCGTGAAATTCCCCCGTTATAGTTAGTCCAGCTAACTATAACTCGCGCCCGCAATGCACTGCTGATGACGTCACATATTACATCACTCATGACATGGTCAGTGACATCACTGATGACATCACTGATGACATCTCAAATGACATCACTGATGACATCATCCACGTGATAATCTCATGCACCTCCTCATACCCTAATATAACCTTTGATACACCCACTCTAAATTACAGACTGCCATTCGCAAAACCATAGACACTCCAACACCAAAAACTACATACCCACTCACTGATTCTTAGGTCTACGCACACATCCACTCACTCACCCGTACAGTCACTCATACTTACGGTCACTCAGTACAGGACTATCATATGCACTCATACTCCTATATAGACACTCAAACACCGCCACTCATCCATAGAGGTACTCACACACCTAGTCAGTCATGCAAATAATTAAACACACTACCATTTACTCACCTATACAGTTATACACACACCAGCTCACTTACTCATACAAATAGTAGCACATTCTTACGCTCTTATACAATCACTGATACAAGCACACACTCATCCATACAGCCACTATCACAATCACTCACTCTCGCTTATAGCTATTTATATACTCCAACACACATATATACTGCCTTTCACATATGTAGTTACTCACACATGTACCACTGGGACATACATTCACTCACTAACACACTCTTACACACACTTACCCACCCATACAGTCTATCACAGTTGCACTCTTGAAACCATCCACCCAGTGAATCACCCACTCACACATCTATGCACAGAGTTGCACACACCCCTCCCACACAAACACTCAGGCACCCATACAGATACTCAGACAAGCATTCAATAACTCATATAGACACTCATGTAGCTATTCACAAACACATGCAGCCACTTACACAGCAACAGACAGACGGATACAGACATTCACCCAGTTTAGTCACTAACCCATGCATTCAGTAAGATACGTTAAATCACTCACTTATAGAGTCAGTCACGCACCTACTAAATCATCCATACAGACACTTACACACCCACTCATTCTTCAATACGTCTTTTCCTATATATATTAAAAATATTTAAACTTTACAGAAACACACAGTCACTGGATGATGTCATCAGTGATGTCATCAGTGATGTCATTTGAGATGTCATCAGTGATGTCATCAGTGATGTCACTGACCATGTCATGAGTGATGTAATATGTGACGTCATCAGCAGTGCATTGCGGGGCGCGAGTTATAGTTAGCTGGACTAACTATAACGGGGGAATTTCACGGGTTTTGTACGAGTGCAATGTCCAACTAACTATAACTGTCCCTAAAACCTATGATTTTTTCAGTGAATTTCAAAGGTTTTTTAAATGCTAATTTGTAACTATAACGTCCCTGAAACCTATGGTTTTTTCAGTGAATATATATATATATATATATATATATATATGCCGAAAGTTTCGCCACAAAGATCCCAGAAATCCCAAATCTCTTGGAAACCGGAACAGACGATAACAGACCCAGCTGTAAGTGCAAGTGAGTATTTTTATTTGAAGCTCAGCATGCCTGCCATGATGCGTTTCAGCCTACCAGAGGCCTTGTTCACATAGCGCCTTGTGAGTAGTATGCCAACATTTAAAGTGCAAAGTGCAGAGTAACACACAACGTGATTGGTTGCCTACACCAACAATGGACATAGAAAAAATATTTTACCATATCAGAATAGATGGTCATTTGACACAAGGCACCGCAATAAATAGCTTAAAAATACTTTTTGTTTAAGAACACTTTGTATGTGCAATTAATCAGTATTTAAAAGTACAAGCAGTAAAAAAGATTTTTTTAAAAACATTTTGTTATAAAAATCTTATTTAAACATATTGCAAACACTGTTGTGCAAAATGCGCAAAGAAAAATAAAACCCTAGTGGGTTAAGATTCACATGAAGGACACATCAGGCTACTTTGTAACAAGTCTAATGGACCACCACTCAAAAATAGAACATCAAATGGTTGTCATCTATTTGTAATAAACATGAGAGGGGACCAACATGTCAAAGAGTTTTAAAATACCTGATAGAAGAATTTGGTCACGGATCATGTGTTCACAGATGGCAATATCTGCTCAAATCACAATGTTTGTACATAAAGAACTGCTAAAGTATTGTAGGTGCTGCAGTTGTATGTGTTAAAAATCATCACTGTATGCCCTAGTGGACAAAATAGAACTATGTCCAGATAAAAAGTGTTAGTGCGAATAAAGTGCAAAAAGTGCATGGAATAATAAACAAGCATTGGCATAGCCAATAGGTCTCGCCTTTGGGACCTTATAAGTGTTTAGCCATGCAACAGTTAATGTTGTTGCAGTAAGGATATTGTGCTGCATAACTAAATACTTATAAGGTCCCAAAGGCGAGACCTATTGGCTATGCCAATGCTTGTTTAAATGATCTTGCTGCTGCGTTTCCTGTACATAGTACAAGTCATCCTCTTCAATCTCACAGATTTATTCTTCAGAGAACTAGAAGAGTAACTGAGGGTGGTGTTAGCGGATGAAGGAATCCCCAAAATAGCACTCTATACAACAGTCTATGTGGGTGACAAAGCTCTGCCTAACATCCGCTATCATCACAGGGCTTCACAGCTGGTGGTGGCAAAATACTGTGCCTTCGAAGACCAGGAGGACCCGTCAGTTGATAGAAGATAGGCAAGCTATGCGGGTTAAAATATTCTTACACTATTTATACAATGGAACTTGAAAGGATAATCTTCTGCGACCCACAAAAGTTGTAATAAAAGTATGGAAAAATGGCCACTGCTGTTTTGGGATGGGTTAAGTTAAGAACCCGGAAAACGTGTTATTAAAGGGAAAATCGATGGGAGATGTGGCGCAACTGAAGGGTTTCCAGCAGGATAGGATAACATAGGTATTTCAGATCTGGGAAAATTACTTGGGGGACAGGGGTTAAAAGATTTCACACCACTCCAAAAGAAATATGAATTGTAGCCCTCACTGCGCTGTAGATACATGCAAGTGAAAAACGCCCTTGAAACATTAGAAGAGAACTAGACGGAAATGCAAGACGAAACCCCATTAAAAAGAAGACAATTAACAATACCCCTGACAATCTAAAATACCTGGCAGAAAGATGGCAAAGAGACCAAGGGTAACTAGAGGACGACAATTATGAATACACTCCGACGCCCGAGAGAAGTGGCTATCAGATTTAGCCTCCTATTAATCCAGTTAAAGATATTGCTTAGAGCACATTATCACAGGGGCCGACTCTGCAAAAGGGCCCCTTCTGTCCCCACACAATAAACTTCCTAAAATGTAAAACAGAAGGCTGCACCCTCTTGCATGGATTATCGGAGTGTACGTAAATAAAACACTTCTAGTAGAACATAGGAGTGGACATATCAGATGTAGCTGGAGAAGAAGTACATCTAACATCCCAAAAAGCTATACTTGGAATCCAAAGAAGCAAGCATTGGCCGCGCGGCCGTGAAAGTCGCGCGGCCGCGAAAGTGAAAGCGATCGCGCTCCAGATGGCGCCTCGGGCGCTGAAAGCTGGCGGCTGCGCGCGCGATTGCGCTCCAGATGGCGCCTCGGGCGCTGAAAGCTGGCGGCTGCGCGTGTGCACGCTTGCGTGCACGCAAGCGCTAGGCCAGCAAAAGCGTGTGGGGTAGGACTTTGAAAACCCCACTTACAAAATGTCTCGCAGAGCAGCGCATGCGCTGGCTCAGGCGAGACCTAAAAATGGTATTAAAAAAGTTAAAATTTCATGGATTCAAGGGGCGAGGCCGATGTTTAAAGATATGTTGAATTAGTGCAGTAATATAGCGATGGGAGCCATTTTACAGACATGTATAAAAATCTTCGCTGGAATTTAAGCCCAGTGGCGTCTTAGTGTCAAGTTCTAGGATGTATTTAGTCTCCAGAGCTCGCAAGAGGGCTTCACGGTTGCCTCCTCGTCTGAGGGGCAACACTGAGTCGATGACAAAATATTTTAGAAGCTCACTCTTGTTGTCATGGTGTTCCTTGAAATGACGAGCCACTGGGTAGGATGCATCGCTCCCACTGATTGCCTTAATGTGCTGGAGTATCCGTTTGTGGACCTGCAACTTGGTGCTACCAACATATTGCAGGCCACACGGACACTCCAGCACATAGACAGCAAAATCAGTCTTGCATGTAAACATCCTATAGATTGGTCTTGGGGCATCGCAGAAGGGGATCTTATATTCTGTTTTGTTAACACCATGTCTGCAGGCTTTACAGCTGGTGCATCTTCTGAAGCCCTTACTGGAAAGGAGCCATGATTTATTGATGACTAACTCAGGACTGGTTTTCACTAGAGAATCGCTCATGGAACGTGCTTTCCTGAATGTAATCTCAGGACTAGCTGCCATTAGATCCCCAATGACAAGGTCATTCCGTACCAGGCTCCAATTTTTCTTAAAGATTTTCCGAAGGGCCTGGTGCTGGCGATTATAAGTTAGAATCAGTCTAGTGGGCTCCTTAACTTGTACCGATACAACATTGGATGTTTTGCTTTGCAAGACCATCTGCCTAGGAATGTAGTTGGCTTTGGTGATGGCTTTGTCAATCATGGAAGCCGCATATCCTCTAGCCAAAAATCTAGATTTGCTGGCTTCCTGTGCTAAAGAGCACTCAGAATCAGTGCTACAGATGCGCCTGATGCGCAACATCTCACCATATGGGATGCTGCGTATCAAGTGTGCCGGATGGTGACTGGCGGCATGTAAGACAGTATTGCCAGCCGTGGGCTTTCTGAATAGCCGGGTCTCAAGTCTGTCACTTTTAATGAAAATCTCTACATCTAGAAAACAGACAAGATCTTGACTTAAGTTAGCTGTAAACTGGAGATTGAGCTTGTTTACATTGATCAAATCGATGAAGTCTAAGGCCTGTTGTTTGGTACCTTGCCAGATCAAGAAAATGTCATCGATATAACGATACCAATGAATGACATGTCTGGTAAAAATTTCATGATGTTCGCCATAGAGGACCCGCTCCTCCCATCTGCCCATATGTAGGCAGGCATAACTAGGGGAGAAGCAGGCCCCCATGGCCACACCTCTAACCTGCTGGAAGAATTGGTTAAAAAACATGAAAAAGTTGTTATTCAAACATGTAGCAATCATAGCAATCAGCATCTTGTTATGATTAAACATTTGGATGGGCCTCTTTCCTAGATAATGGTTAATAGCTTTTAAACCATCCTGATGGTATATGCTAGTGTAGAGGGATGTAACATCCAACGTGATCAACCAGTAGGAGGAATCCCATACCACCCTTCCAGTTTCCTCAGGAAGTCGCCTGTGTCTTGGACGAAAGAGGGCAAAGCCCTCACATGTTCCTGTAGGAAGGCATCGATGTAGATAGATGTATTTTCCAACAACCCATTGCGTGCCGATATTATGGGTCTGCCAGGGGGTTTCTCAGCGCATTTGTGTATCTTAGGGATGAAGTATATTGCCGGGATTACTGGATGCTCATTTTTGAGAAATTTCAGTTCATCTTGACTAAGTAATCCTGCGCTTCTCCAGGCCACCAGCTGTGTGTAGAAATCAAATCGCGCCTGTTTCACAGTGGCTATGTCACACCTCTTATAGCATTGATGGTCATTTAGCTGGTTGTAGGCTTCTTCTAGATACAAATCTCTGGGTCACAACACCACATTTCCACCTTTATCAGACTGGCGAACTATGATGTTATCGTTGGCCTGAAGTTTTTTGATAAACTGGAAGTAACAGTTGTTAGGTGATGTGTGCTTGTAGTTATCACGCATTGTGGCAGTGTAGAGTCTTTTAAGTTCTGCAACAGAAAGTTCATGAAAAATGTCAATGTTATCATATAACATCAGGGGTGTGAAGGTGGATCTTGGTTTAAAGTTGGTATTTCCAGGCATGTTCAAATTGATCTGTTCATCATTGATGGCAGGACCTGAGATCTCATCGTTCAATTGTTGTAAGTCTTGTAACAATTCTAGGTCATTGGCACTTAAAACTTGCGTGGTACCAGAGGCCTGTCCTGTACCAGTCTTGTATACCGTCTTGTTAGACATAAAATATTTGCGGAGTTTCAATTTGCGAGTATATTTGTACAGATCAATCCGTGTCTTGGCATAATTGAAATTGCTATATATATATATATCACGGGTACTCATAGTACGGCCCGCGGGCCGCCAGTGGCCCGGCAAGCCTTTCTTGGCGGCCCGCGGACCTTGCAAACATCGTACCTGTGTTTGCAGCGCGGACTCCGAGAGACTCTGCTCTATGGGGGCCGGGCGATTCCAGCGATAGTCAGAGTGGAGATGCAGGGGCGCTAAGAAGAGGTGAAATACAACAAAGCCTCATTAACAAGTAAATGGTCTTTTAAAGACCTGTGAAGTACTCGGGTGCGGCTGTGTGTGTGCCCGGGAAGCTGTCTCAGCCCGGGCTGCCACACACGCGGGGTGAGGTGACAGAGGGTGACAGAGGACAGCAGGGTGTGAGAGCCGGGTGAGGTGACGAGGGCAGCAGGGAGTGAGAGCCGGGTGAGGTGACGGAGGGCAGCAGGGAGTGAGAGCCGGGTGAGGTGTGCGTTAAGAGCCTGTGATGTGATGTTTCCCGTCAGCCTGTAGTCAGAGGGTTGAGCCAAGGCCAGGGAGCTCAGGCCTGGTCTCCGCTCTCGCAGCACAGCGCACAAATGCTCTCCGCCAGGTTGGCGCTATATATAATTGATGCATGCATACCTACACGGACGGGTGACTGGCGCCAAAGGGGGGCTTTGATCTGACAGCTCGGGGGTGAGAGTCAGAATTAAAGCCAGCAACAGATGTGACCCCAGGCCCAGTGGTGGGACACAAACCCCACGAAGCAGCAAATTCAGAGAGAAAACGAGCTGGCTTTTACATTACACAGGGAGAGGGGGGAGGGCTGTCTCTGGGCTGGTGACGGGGACGTGTAGACACAGTACGTGTGCACTGCCCGAGGCACAGAGACAGATAGAGATAGAGACAGAGATAGATAGAGACAGACAGAGACAGGGACAGACCGACAGATAGAGACAGATAGAGGCAGAGACAGATAGAGGCAGAGACAGATAGAGGCAGAGACAGATAGAGACAGAGACAGATAGAGACATATAGAGACAGAGACAGATAGAGGCAGAGACAGATAGAGGCAGAGACAGATAGAGGCAGAGACAGATAGAGACAGGGGCAGACAGAGCTAGATAGAGGCAGAGACAGGGACAGACTGACAGAGACAGATAGAGGCAGAGACAGATAGAGGTAGAGACAGACAGCGATAGAGACAGACAGAGAGACAGAGAGAGAGAGACAGAGAGAGAGACAGAGATAGAGACAGAGATAGAGGCAGAGATAGAGGCAGGGACAGATAGAGGCAGAGACAGATAGAGGCAGAGACAGACAGAGACAGATAGAGGCAGAGACAGACAGAGATAGAGGCAGAGACAGACAAAGATAGAGGCAGAGACAGACAGAGATAGAGGCAGAGACAGACAAAGATAGAGACAGAGAGAGACAGGGACAGACAGAGACAGATAGAGGCAGAGACAGGGACAGGGGCAGACAGATAGAGGCAGAGACAGACAGAGACAGAGAGATGGAGAGGGAGACAGAGACAGGGACAGACAGGGACAGACAGAGACAGATAGAGGCAGAGACAGGGACAGACAGATAGAGACAGAGACAGACAGAGACAGAGAGGCAGAGAGACAGAGTGATGGAGAGGGAGACGGAGAGGGAGACGGAGGGAGACAGAGGGAGAGAGAGGGAGGGAGAAGGAGGGAGAGGGAGGGAGAGGGCGGGAGAGGGAGGGAGAGGGAGGGAGGGAGACAGAGGGAGGGAGACAGAGGGAGGGAGACAGAGGGTGACAGAGGGAGGGAGAGGGAGGGAGACAGAGAGAGAGGGAGACAGAGGGAGACAGAGAGGGAGACAGAGAGAGAGGGAGACGGAGGGAGTCAGGGGGAGACAGAGGGAGGAGTCAGGGGGAGACAGAGGGAGGGAGAGGGAGACAGACAGAGGGAGACAGACAGAGGGAGACAGACAGAGGGAGACAGAGGGAGGGAGACAGAGGGAGGGAGACAGAGGGAGGGAGACAGAGGGAGACAGAGAGAGAGGGAGACAGAGAGAGAGGGAGACAGAGGGAGACAGAGGGAGGGAGACAGAGAGAGGGAGACAGACAGAGGGAGACAGACAGAGGGAGACAGAGGGAGAGAGAGAGAGAGGGAGATAGAGGGCGACAGAGAGAGGGAGACAGAGGGAGACAGACAGAGGGAGGGAGACAGACGGAGGGAGACAGACAGAGGGAGACAGAGGGAGGGAGACAGAGGGAGGGAGACAGAGGGAGACAGAGAGAGAGGGAGACAGAGAGAGAGGGAGACGGAGGGAGACAGAGGGAGACAGAGAGAGGGAGACAGACAGAGGGAGACAGAGGGAGACAGACAGAGGGAGGGAGACAGACGGAGGGAGGGAGGGAGTCAGACAGAGGGAGACAGAGGGAGGGAGACAGGGGGAGGGAGACAGAGGGAGACAGAGAGAGAGGGAGACAGAGAGAGAGGGAGACGGAGGGAGACAGAGGGAGACAGAGAGAGGGAGACAGACAGAGGGAGACAGAGGGAGACAGACAGAGGGAGGGAGACAGACGGAGGGAGGGAGTCAGACAGAGGGAGACAGAGGGAGGGAGACAGGGGGAGGGAGACAGACAGAGGGAGACAGACAGAGAGAGAGGGAGGGAGACAGAGAGGAAGGGAGACAGAGAGAGAGAGGGAGGGAGACAGAGAGAGAGAGGGAGGGAGACAGAGTGGGTGAGACAGAGGGAGACAGAGGGAGACAGAGAGAGAGGGAGGGAGAGAGAGGAGAGAGAGAGAGAGAGAGAGAGATAGAGAGAGGGAGGGAGACAGAGAGAGAAAGAGGGAGGGAGAGATAGAGAGAGGGAGGGAGACAGAGAGAGAGAGAGAGAGAGAGAGAGAGAGAGAGAGAGAGAGAGAGAGAGATGTGTGTATGCCGGGTCTGGTTGCTCAGTGGACGAAGGCATCCGCTGCAGGGGCCTGTGTTCAACCTCATGGTCACAGTTTTTTTTTTGCTCTAGCCCCGCCCCCCTCCCCCACTGACCCCGCCCCCACCGGTGCGGCCCTCGGCCACAAACCACACTGTAAACAACTAATTATAGAAATATAATACATATAAAAATATGTTTAGATAAAATGTACATTTTAAAAATAATATAAACAGTTTAAAAAGCCATAATATTACAAAAATAAAACAAATAAAATCAAACAACAATATAAAAAAGAATTTGAAAAATTTATATAAATCCAGTCTAACCAACATTAGGAAAAGTGTTGGACTTTAAAGGTGCTAGATTTACTATTCCCACTCCAGTCTAAGCAACAGTAGGGAAAGAGTTGGACTTCAGAGGGTTAAATTTACTATTCCAGCTCCAGTGTAAGCAACAGTATGGAACGTGTTGAACTTTGGAAGGGTTAGATTGACTATTCCCATGCCAGTTTAAGCAACAGCGGAAAAAGTGGTGGACTTTAAAGTGGTTAGAGTTACAATTCCCACTCTAATCTAAGCAACAGGAGGGAAAGTGTTGGACAAAAGAGAGGTTATATTTACTATTAGAACATTGGAATGTTGGGAGCTCCATTGAAGACAATGGAGTTGCTCTGGGCTTATAATGGCTGGTATAAGCCCAGAGCTCCAACATTCCAATGTTTGTCTTTTTGTTTCTCCATTTTTAATTTAGAACATTCTACCCTTAGTGGGTGGAATGTTCTAATAGCCTTATAGCCCTTCTGCCTCAGGCTATACCGGCTGTTAAAGGCCCTCTCCCTCGTTATAGGCCCTCGACTCGGGATCAGGGCCTTTAACAGCCGGTATAGCCCTCGGCAGCGGGCTATAAGGCTATATTAACACTCCAATGTATTCATCAATAGAGAAAGTGTTGTACTTCAGAGGGATTAGGTTTACTATTCCCACTCTGGTCCAAAGCAACAGTAGGCAAAGTGTTGGACTTCAGAGTGGTTAAATTTACTATTCCCAGTCCAGACTAAGCAACAGTGCAGAAAGTGTTGGACATCGGAGGAGTTTGATTTACTATTCCCACTCCAGTCTACGCAACAGTAGGGAACATGTTGGACTTTGGAGGTGTTAAATTTACTATTCCCACTCCAATCTATGCAAAAGTAGGGAGAGTGTTGCACTTCAGAGGGGTTAGTTTTACTAGTCCTACTCCAGTCTAAGCAAGAGTAGCAAAAGTGAGGGACTTCAGATGAGTTAGATTTACTATTCATTCCTGCTCCAATCTACGCAAACATAGGGAAAGTGTAGGACTTCGGAGGGATTACATATCCCATTCCAACTCATAATCATTTTTTAGAAAACATTTGAAAAACTAACAACATAAAAATTACTAAAACATATAAGGCCTCATTACGATGTCAGTCAGAGTTGCCTCTGACCGACATCGCAGCGGATGCGGAACCGACCAACCTCTGGTCGGCAGTCCCGACACCGCAATTATGATGCAACCACACATGGTGCGGTCTCAAACTTCTATTTTACAATGGGAGCCTGAAGGCGGTCCGAAACCAGCAGCAGCAGAAGCTCCCATTGCAAAATGGGAGTTTTTGCACATCCCTGCAGCATGTGGCAGGCACATCACTGTGCCTGCCATGTGGTGCAGGGATGTAAAGGGGGGCACCATAGGGCCCCCCCAGGACTACAACCCTAGGCCGTGGAGGAATAAGGGCCCTGCTAGGGGCCCCCAAATTCACTTTCCGACAGCCTTTCCATGTCGGAAAGGCCGACATGGAAAGGGCTGTCAGAAACCGACATCATAATCCCGACAGCAAAAACGCTGTCCTTAAGGGATTATGGGCAGTTTCCGACTGGCCGACGGGCTCCTTGACCCCGTCGGAACCGAGTCGGATTGACCGGCTGGTGTACACTCTGACCGCTGACATTGTAATTCGGGGGTCGGAATGTAAACCTACCATGTTGGTCGGTAAGCCTCCGACGAGCGATTGGAGGCTTACAGACCGACATCGGAATGAGGCCCATATTGTATTAAAAAGGCATGCTACACAATCTAAAAAATAAATAAATAATTGAAAAAATAATAAATATTTTTTAATAAATACAATTTTAAATTAAGTCAAATTAAATTCACTTCCCTTTGTGCGGCCCCAAAAAAAAACACAAACACCAAAACAAAATTGAAACAATAAATAAAACAATATTTAATATATTATTGAAATAAAGCAAATATAATTAAAGAAACCATATTTAAATGACAATTACAAATAATATTTAAAAAGATGCATTAATACATAATTGAAATAGACAGTTTACTCACATAATAAAGAAACAAACAAAATGTGCATATTTATTTATCAATTAATTGAAATTTACAATTAGTTAAAAATTATATCATTTCGAAATTTCCCATTGTATTCCTCTACAAAACCAACACTGGGCTACTAAAATATAGAAAATATCAAAAGTATAAAAATTTAAATACACAGTACAATAAAAAAACAAAAATTATTAAATTTAATAACATTTAAACAATTTAAATAATAATGAATCAACTAAATATGTCTTTTACAGTAAACAAAACATAAGTATTAAAATAAAATTACATATAATTTTATTAACTTCCTACCCAATTCACCTACATAATCCACAACATGCTACTAAAGTATAAATTACTATCAACAATGTAAAAACTAAATTATACATACAAATTACCAAATTTAACTTACATAAATAAAATTGCAATTAATCAAACAATTTACATGATTAAAATCAATTCAATACTTAATATACAATAAAAGATCATTAACAATAACATTAAATTAATGATAATTTAATTAGCATCCGACCTATTCCCCAACAAACCCAATTACAAATTGTATTTAAAAATGTAATTATACATTTAGAATTACAAACTATATATAAAATAATGAATAACAGTTATACTGAGAATACTAACACCTTAAATTAATATGCTAATAAGTATTAAATGATTGAAGCAGTATATTTATCACAACTATATTGAAGCAAAAGATGTTAAATACAATATTCCTAAAAATTATATTATATACCAAAAAAATGATATTCTTACCTTAGATATTCTGTTCCATGATATTTGGTCCTGACAATATTTTTGACATGATAGTGATGTCCCATGATATTTTTGAATCGATATTTGTGTCACTCACCCTCTAAGCGAGACATAAAAAATGTAATTGCCTGAGCTCTCTAGCCAAAATGCCCCACGCCCCACCATCTTGTCAGAGACTTTTCTTTTAGAGAGTAATGGATGTTACGGTTAGTGTGTGACAAACAAAGCAAGTGCTGTGAGAATCATGAGAAGGCTTGTCTCCGCTGGAGTCAATGGTACACAAAAACAGGTCTCTCTGGAGCTTGTGACAAAGACACAGCTGTGTCTAAATTTTTTGTGAGGCACTTAACTTTTCATGGCGTCTGGAGTGACTGGTTGCCCAGCTCACCAGGGCCAGTCATGGATGAATGTATCTGGAGATCTTTATTGATTTGGGTACATGCTATCTCGAAGGATAAGTTTGTGCATTGCTGGCATGAAGAATGAGACAGAGGTAATTGAGAGTATGGCGTCTTGTTAGGGTCTGCAGTATATCTTTGAACCAAACTACCTGCAGGTGTTGTTTAATCTGTTATATATCTCTGTGGAGTGGTATATTTGTAAAGAGTGGTATGCTGTTGTGAATTAATGAGGTTGAACTGTTTATTGCTTCTGAGCTGTGTTAGATGTGCCTGCACTGCTCTGAGTACTGAACTTGGTGATACTAAACTATATAAAATACCTCAGCTGTGTTGGATATGTGCTCCATGTTCTATCTGATGTGGTCCTTTGGGTGTTGTGTGTTGTTTCCTTGTAGAAGGTTTTGTGCACAGCAGCATTCAATTACTGGTCGTATCTGCATGTCTCACCAAATTCACCACTATCACCTCTTTCTGACAGCATTTGCCTTGAATATGATTATATTACCAAAAGAGAGCAAGGAAGTTAAGGAAGGGCCTTATTTACCTTTGGCAGTGGACAGAGATGAACTGCAATAGTACACCTGATGGAAGTATAAATGTCCGTCCCTTCTCACAGGTAGAGAAACTCTTGCCAGCGTGGACCCAAAATAGAAGTCTTCAAACTTAGGGCCTGACTTAAGGTTCGGTGGACAGGATACTCCGTCACAAACGTGACTGATATCCCGACCACCATATTAAAAGTGCAATAGAAGATAATGTACTTGTAATACTGCGGACGGGATATCTGTCACGTTTGTGACAGAGTATCCCTTCTGCCAAAATCAAAGGGCCTGATTACGAGTGCAGCGGTCGCACTTGTGGTGGCGCACCAGTGGCGGTGCACTGTCCGCCAGATTACGACTCTCTGAGTCGTTCTGGTGGTGGACTGTCAGCTGCTCCAGGGACCCTGGCGGTGATGCGGCGGAGGGGCAATGCAATATGCAGAGCGGGCCTGGCGCAGTCCCGCTCAGCATATTACGAGTTCCGCCACCGCCAGCCATTTCATGGCGGGAGCCCCGCCATGAAAATGCCGGCGGTGGAGGATCAAAGGGGGCCCCACATGGCCCCCATGCCTCCCCCGCCATGGGGATACATTCAGGGGGGCACAACATGTCCCACACTGTCTGTATTCCCCTGCCCCCCCCCCGCTCCAGCACGGCATGGACGTCACCTTCCATGCTGTGCTGCAACATTTTTGCCGTTCCCATTGCGGCGCCCTTTTTCAGGGCACTGCCGTGGGAACAGAAAGAGGACCATCCGCCTGTACGAGAAAAACCCGTAATCAGGCGGGCGATCCGTGTGTGACTTTGGGGGTGCTGTGTCGGCGGAGAGTCAGCCCAGCACCTCCAAAGTCGTAATTAGGCCCTAAATCAGGCTCTAAATCTGAAAGCCTGGGAATCCACCAGCTTCCAACACCCTACAGTTACATTGCAGGCACCGGACGATATAACCAGATAATATAAATAATTTCTATTTAGATTAAATGTAGGGACATTTACCTCGTACTGATGTCTTGGACATATAGGTTGCCTTTGGTCATTATGGACCAGCGTTTGACATCCATGTGTCCATGTGTCACATGCATTGCAAGTGCCTCTGCATTCTGAGGTGAAGGTTGGTAGTTTAGGGTCTGTTACTGAATGTTTGCGCATGTCCGTCATCCGTTCAGGTGCCCTGGGGCCACGCCCATTCACAGACCCCTAAGTTACTCTTAGAATGAGGTCAATGTAACAGAGCCCAGCTCTGCACTGGCTCCAGTGAGGCGTCCCCTGTGTGTAGCACCAGGCAGGGCTCCCGCCATGGCCTTCGCGAGCGGGGAGCCCTGGGGAGGCACATCAGAATGGACCTCTATAGGAACAGGGTGATGTAATGCCGTCTGAGAGCTTGATTGCTGTCCCTATAAAGGGAAAGGTCAATGAAGCCCTTTTAGATTAGACCGGGGGCGGGAGAAGACGCGGCTTTAATAGCAGAATGCGTTATTAACCTCCAGCAGAAATAAAACACCCGCCCTGCCCCCGGGGAGAGAGGGGGGAGGGAGCACTGAAAACGTTGATGCTTCTATTTAAAAGCAGTCATCGGGGCTTGAGTTTCGTGAATTGCTTGTTCGGTGATTGAGGGCGAACGATGAGCTTTCTCTTTCTTCCCCGTCTGCACTCTTCAAGAAACGTAAGCCGCCTCCTGGCGCCCCAGGGACTCCGGCAATCCAAGTGCTTCCATTAGGCGCCATCTTGGCACGCGCGCCCTTCTGCGGAGAGCCGAACAAAGTGCGTGCGTCCCCACTTCGAAGCAACCCGAGTGGAAGTAAAAAAAGAACAAAAGGCAGACGAGACCTGCCTTGGAGGAAGAGGGCGCAGAGCTTGCAGATGGAAGATAAGAAGCCACGCTGCTCGTGGTACCTGCATTCTGCCAGTGTGGCATCCAAATCTAGCAGAAAGTCCTGACTGTGCGTTGCCACACAACTCTGGGTAGATAGATTGTGCATTTCTACATGACGCAGAGTTGTCTCACTAGTGTGCTGCACTCTCAAAGTTGTCTGGATTTGACTGTGTTCTTTCTGCTCTAGCTGTCTGAATTGTCTGTTTCCACACAAGTCTGGGCTGTCTGCAATCAGTTTTGCCACACACTTGTGAGCAACGCAGTAGCGTTGCTACACAGTTGGACATGTCTGGTGGGGTGGCGCTGCACTGCACAGAGCTGCCTGGATTGTGTGCTGGCACACAGTCTTTAGCTGTCTGCGTTTTGCTTTGCCGTTCAGTTTCTGGCTGTCTGAATTGTAAGCTGTTGCAGGCTCTTGACTGTCTGAATTGTGCACTGTCTGCAACATGTCTCAAGTCCACTCAGAACAGGGACTGATTGGGAAGTTTATGTGTCCCGGAACTGGAAGGTGTAGATATTAAGGTGGAAGCTGTCAACTGTAAAAAATATAAAATCCAGTATTTGTAAAGCGCACAGCTACCTCCGAAGTGGTGTCCCGGCGCTGGGGGCCGTCGGGAAGATTAAGCAAGCTATTGCCCAGAGTCACATGGTGCTAGGCTGACCTGCCGCCGGTGCCGGGGATCGAACCGTGAGCCCCAGATTCCAGCGTCAGTCGCACTGGCCGCGGCGCCACACCTCTTCCCTTGGCACCGGGGTCCTTTGCATCTCAATCATAAATATTTTTACTTCTCAGCTTAGGAATAGGTACCCATTTTCCACACTTACCTTAGGGCCCAAGGCACCTTTGTTACCACCCAATTGGCTGTGTTTGAAGTGGGGCATGCTGAGGGAAGAGGCACTGGTGGCCTGTGGGGGTACTATCACGGTGCAGTGTGTCAAGGATAAGACAGACTATTCGTATGGCTATATGAAGCCTGCACATGTTTATTCAGTAAAAAAAGCAAAATGCAATATTTCTATGCGAAGCGGCAGCATTTCTATAGTAGCTGTGAGCACATAATGCTAACTCCTCTCCAATTTGCTAGACCTTTTTATATGTTTTCGTTATACATACTTCAAGTGCGATACATGTGACAGAAACCAAAACTCGGCAGGTGCACAACTTTCTCATAAGAGGAGTGAAAAATAACCTTGAAAAGGCACAAGAAATGTATACTTCCAGGAGTTGAGATAGTCTTTTATGAATCCACGGTTAGCAGGGCCAAGCACAGGAGTGAGGCTAAATACATGATCTGAGGCAAGAAAGCATGTCAGGCAATACACAACAACAGCAAACAAAATGGCAGTCAATGAATCGGCATGGCATCAGCTTTTACAGTGATTTCAAAGCAAGTGTATGCAATTCCTTGAGTGTGTGAAGTTTCCCTGTAGCCAGCCTCAACTGGAGGTGTGGTTATGTGTTGTGTAGCTAAAAGAGGGTCTAAGCAAAGTTGGTGGTAAAAGTGAGCTCGAATGTCGAAATGGATTGTTTGTATAGTGTGGACATTTGAACATGCGTTTTTCTGAATAGTGCTCCTTTGGTGGAACAAAAGGTCCAAAGACTGGTGTTGTACATAAGCCTTGTGAGGTGTGATTACAGTTTGCTGTGTGCTGTGTTATGCTTGTGCTGGTGGTGTTGAGAAATTGCACTGAGGTGGTGTGATATGTAATGTTATTAGTACGTGCATATCATTTAAGAGGTGCTTATTGGATTGCTTAAATGCTTGAGTAGGTGCCGGAGGAACCATGGGTGAGCGATCCACAGGAGAGTCACTCACCCCTGATAGACGAGATGGGACAGCCGGAGGGTGGCTCGGGTGGTACTGATGATGCCAAATGAGATGGGCGGGGGGAAAAGTTAGTTCCTGAAGTTAGTATTCAAGTTGGAGAAGCTGCAATTTTGCACCAGCAGTGTAGAAGAAAGCAATGGAGTAGTCTCCATAACCTTCACTATTGAACTCAGGGTCACCAGGAAGGAGCCTGACCCGAGGATAGAAGAGAACATGGTGGCAAAGCCTGTGCTGCGAACTAATGGGAGCTGGGAGGGCCATGTCAAATCCATACACGTTTGCCCTGCTCCATTTAGCCAGAAGAGTTTTACTTATCTGTCTAGGGATAAGTTGGAAGTGTGTGACACTTGAGGAAATGGACTACCGATAATCTTTGTTACCGGAGGGGGACGTGCTCTATTCCAATGACTCGTTTGTGGAGTCTGAAGCAAGATCCTATTTCTCTAATATCTGGAGTGGAGGATGGTGAGGTCACATCTAGTGTGCCGCAGAGTTCATGGCAATCTTCCAACAGGAATGCTGTGTGTGGTTAACATGAAGGAGGATTCAGCAGCATGTCCAACACCATTTTGCGTCTTCACTTCTTCCTGTGCCTCTTAAATTTCAGGAGTCAGGGTACTTAGAATGTGCTTAAACAATGGGGAAGGCAGGCCTCCTTTGCTTTTCCTTGCATCGGAGTTCATTGCTGGCTCTCGGGGTGGCCAACTACCTCATGCACAGGGAGGGAGCAGCGATCCACCAAAGGGGGCAGAGCAGGGGTCAGTAGATCAACTATCCCAGCTAGGTGGGTAGAGTGAGGGGGGCACACACAAAGGGCTTAATTACGAGTCTGGCGGTCCACGGACCGCCAGACTTGTGGAGGCGCGGTGATCTCCCGATCACCCTATCACAATAAGGGCGGTCGGACCGCCATTGCCACGCCACAGCCACATGGGAACCGCCATTCCCTGGTGGTGTTGCAGTGGTCAGGAGGCAGTAATATGCTTGGTGGGAACAACGCGGTCCCGCCAAGCATATTACAAGTTTCCTCTCTGCTATGGTTTTCATGGCGGTTCCACCGCCATGATAACCGAGGTGGAGAGGAAACAAAGAGAGCCTGTTGCAAAGTCATCCTGTGCCCTGGGCACGCCCCAACTTTTTGCTGACTGATGCTGGTGGTAACTGATTTTGACTGACCCTGGGCTCTGCCTAACCAGGCCCAGGGCCAGTGCTGAGCTGAAAGGAACACATTAGAATACAGTTAAAACACCCAACATACACTAGGGTACACTATGGTATGATGGGGTACCCCTGTAATTGGCATGACCTACCCCATAGGCCCCTAGTATATAATAGGGCAGGGGATTGAAACTACCTAGAAGTCCCCAGTACCCTGAGGCATGGCAGTTTAGAGGCCAGCAGCTTTTTGCTGAAGCCTGAGGTCAGTTTAAAAGCAGCACTGGGTGCCAGGACTGCTTTTAAACAGTAAATTGTGCCCAAACGCGACTTTGGTGGTAGGGGCACTTAAAAATGGAAAACCTACTATGTTTTGGCATATTAGGGACCTCCGGGGTCTCCCCTAGGTATCCCAGGGGTGGGGGTCAGTTATCTATAAGGTACACCCTTATAAAATGAGTTTTTATATGCCTGGGTAAAGTGAAATTTCACATTTCACTCCCCACATTGTGTTAAAGTGCTGCTCAAATTCGACTTTGATGCTAGGAGCACTGGGTAAGGAGGATCTGCAATATTTCTGCAGATTCAGAACCCCTAAAGTCTCCCCTAGTTGCACAGGGGTGGGGTCCTGTAGAAATTAGGAAATACTTATAAAATATGTTTTTATAAGCCCTGGTGCTAGAAAACTGGCCCAAGTCATTTTCCCCATTGCAAACCCCATGGCCCATAGGTTAACATGGTAGGAAGTTATTGATTAATAAATATTGATAGGAGAGGACTAGCCAGACCATTCAAAGACTTCCCAGAATGGTAGTAGTAAATCCAACAATATTATATTGTTGAATTTCTCCTAAAGTGTACATACAAGAAGTTATAAGACTTTCTTGTTTGTAAGTCCAAATTCAGCCTTCCAGTGGTCTGCCCTGATTGGTCAAAGTTAAGTGGATTAGCCAGGCTGCTTTGAAGAGGTGATAAAGAACCCCTGGGGTTAACCACTCTGCTGGGAGGGCAGTGTGCTGGTCTATAGGAATGCCAGGCCAGGGGGTGGAGTCCTAAACCATGCTCTTCAAAGGCAGAGGGGAGGCCTGGATTTCAGTTTCACTCTGACGCTCTTGACCCAGAGGCAGGGCTAGGCTTAAGGAAGGTATGTGCAGATGGTAGGGGGAGAGTCCATGGAGATAAGCCATCCCAGGGGGTGTGTTTAGCCAGCTCGTACCTCCTTGCTGGAAAATCAGCCATTATGGATTTGGAAGATTGGTGCACTCTGGGACAAAATAATGCCACACTCTACAGCAGTGGTCTTCAAACTTTTTGATGCCGAGACCCCCCCCCCATCAAACTTTTTTAGGCGTAAGGACCCCCTCCAGACAAAAATTTCTAGAACCTGGTACTCCTTATCATGGACAACCATAAATGTTCTTCAGAGAAACGGTCAATCTGTGGTTGCACCTTATTAGTACCAGTTTAACACCCAAATATAGCAATAAGCAACAATAGAGGCTCCTTGCGCTGCCGGTGCATCAGTTTTTATGACGCTCTGGTTGCGCAGAGTACAGACCCATATCTACGAGGCCACGCAAAGTTACTTAGCGTGGCTTTTCATGGCCTCCTAGATATCGTGTAAGGCAACGCAGCGCAAGTTGATGCGTTGCCTTACACTGTGTCAGGGGTGTTCCATGGGCGTTGCGGTGGGTTTTCCTATGGGTTTTGACACATTCCCAGATTTACAAGGATCTGTAAACCTGAAGGTGCGTCAAAACTGTACGCTGCCCCAGGGGATGCTTAATGAGGAGAAATATCTTTATTTCTCCTCAATTGTTTCCTCTTTCTATGTGTAGCACACATAGAAAGAGAAAAAGCCTCCATGGGTTGTTTTTGCGCAGGAAGGTGTGTCTTCTTGCACAAAAACAATCCTGCCAACAATGCAGACACCCTTGCACCATGGTGCAATGGTGCCTGCATTAGCGCTAGGCACCAAATTGGTGCTGGCAGAAAGGACAGGAATGCACAGTATTTTATAAATACAGTCCATTCCTGCCCTTACTGAATTGGCATAGGGCAGCGCAGCAAAAATACTTGCGGAGCTGCCCTACACCATTTCATTGTAAATGAGGCCCATAGATTTTAGTAATATCCAGACCCTATGTAATGCAATTTCTTTTACATAACTGTCCCTTCAACACATTCTCAGGATAGTAAGCGCTATGTAAATACAACAATTAAAAGCAAGCACTTCACAGCTTAGTTAACTCTGTGCACTACCACTCAAAAAACTTCAAGTGATTTGACCAAGTAATTGCAACAGCACTCTCCTGTCCTGAGAAATCAAAGTCAGGCAGACAGCTAAACACACCTTTCTGCCAGTGTGCTGCTGGCCTGAAAGAAATGGAAATGTGCAAACGAGTTAATCTGCAAATCCTTTACATATGCAGATTAACTCGTTGTGCACATTTGCATTTCTTTCAGGCCAGCAACACACTGGTAGAAAGGCGTGTTTAGCTGTCTGCCTGGCTTCGATTTCCCAGCACAGGAGAGTCCCTGAATAACAACACTCCTTGAAAAGCATTTTAACTATTGGAATTAACTACCTGGGACGTTTCCTTTTAGAAAATGAAGAGCGCGACCCCTTTCACATGCCTCCAGGGCCCCCCTGGGGGTCGCGCCCCACAGATTGAAGACCTCTGCTCTACAGGATGTGGTCATAACTATGAGGAGTTACCCTTCTCTCATTGGTCAGAAGTGACCTGGTGCTTGACCCAGAGAATTTTGAATAAGTATCTGAGAGGGGCAGAGCCCTCCAGATCTGCTGCTTGAAACTTACTGAAGCAAGAAGTGCCCTGCTGAGAAGTTTTTCTGTGCAAAGATTTCTAAGGCCTGACCTCTGAAGACTGCACCAACTGAAACTACAGCCCTGTGGATTACCTTGCTGCAAAAGGACTAAAGAGTGGACTCCCTGCAAGCTACAGGTTAACAGAGCTCACCTGGACATCCCCACAAAGAATTCCCAGCCGGGAGTACCAGTGGATTTGTAAGGGTTTTGTTCAAGTAGATTGCAGAATTGAAGTTTCACACTTTCAAGGACCTTCTTGGAGATTCCAGAACCTTGGATTGTGTGTTGGATACTTTGGGACCCGCAAGCAGAACTTCAGGAAGGAGTTCTAACTGAACACCGCTTGCTGAAGAAGGCGGCACAACACAGTGGTGAGAAAATTCTTCAGAACAATTTCTAAAGGTGTGTCCCTGTCAGAGAAAACGAAATGACTAAAAGGGGCACTGTTGGTTTCTAAGCACTAGAAAGTGACTAATCTTTAAAAATTCATATCTCTGGTTCCCTACAGTGGATTTTTTTCGTTTTGATGTCATTTAAAAGATAAACATATTACCTATTTTTATAAATTGGTGTTGGATTTTTATTTTGTGTTGTGTCTTAATTATTTACTGAAATGGTGTTTTTAAATGCTTTACATACCTGTCTTTGAAGTTAAGCCTGTCTGCTCGCAGCCACGTTACCAAGGGTTGAGCATAGGAATACTTTTCTAAGACCTATGCTGAGTCCTATCATGTGTTAGTGGCCTTATTGCCAGTGGCAGACCTACATTTGCCCCTACCAATAACCCACTTTCCAACAGAGCCCTACAGAGCCCCCTTGTGCCTCTGCGCCATGTGGATGTACACAGGGGGGACAACATGTGCCCCCTATGTGCATGCACCCCAGTTCCTGCACGTCATGGACTTTACAGTCCATGCCATGCAGGAACTGTTTTTGGCATTCCCATTGTGGTGCCCATTTTCAGGGCACCGCCATGGGAACATCAAAACAAAAGCCCATCAGACAGGAGGAAATTCCTAATCTGGAGGGCGGCCTGACCACAGCCAGTGAGGCTGTTCTCTCTCTGCTCACAAGGGAGACGGTGCTTGGTTACAGCGCTATCTCCCCAGCAGGAAGGGTGCTCAGGCCTGCTCCCTTAGGCTGAGATCTTATACTAACCTTTTCCCATTGCTCCTACTTATAAAATTCAGTGTTTCCTGTGGGCTTGGTCACCATCACTCTGGAAGCAGATTTAGCAGTTTTGGAGGGAATTTACCTTTATCACATGAAAGCTCCACAGGCAAGAGACACAGAGGTTATGCTGGTCAGCTGCTAAAAATAGTAGGTGACAAGCGATGGGATCATACTGAGGCTGGAGTACATCTGGTACAGGAAATAACCTGCTCTTCCCCCACCTGGGAACACCCTTATTATTCATAACTTTTAAAAGCAGTGAAACGCTGATGATTAGGCGGAAAGACACCACCCCATTGTCTTACCTGATTTGGAGGGGAGGCCTTGCCTTTTTAGGTCTCACCTGAGCCAGCGCATGCGCTGCTCTGCGAGACATTTAGAAAGCGGGTTTTCAAAGTGCTACCACAGGCATTTTGGTGGCCTCAAGCTTGCGTGCACGCAAGCGTGCACGCACGCAGCCGCCATCTGTCTTTCCTCCTGTCAGGGGTCATTAAGTGCATCGCGATCGCGATGCACTTTCGCGGCCGCGTCACTTTCACGGCCGTGCGGCCAATGCTTGTTGTTAAAATCCATTCAAGATCTTTCACGACGTGCCCCCACAGCGAGAAGGTTCGAGAACCAGACCACGGGGGGAGGCAGCTTCCCTCACCTCACTAACGTTGGTCTTATCTAGGATTGCAGAGTCTGCACACGGAACGCTGGCTTCGAGAAAAAATACGGTATAAATACCCATCGACAACGGTGGATTAACAATGGGCATCCCGGACTCTGGCATCTATCTCCCAGGCACCCGAACATGAACCACCGTCCTGCCGCCGAGGCATGTAGTGGGCTTTAAATAGCCGCTCATATCTCTGCTTCTCCCCCGCCAGGAGCCGCAGAAGACATGACTGTTAGCCTGGGAGAGAAGTTGCCGCCTCTGCCCTTCATTTCATATTAAACTATAACACCTTCCCCTTTTACGGTAAGTGTGCTTGAGTTCGAATTTTCTGTTTCCAGAACCCGTGAAACTGTCTTGTTTTCAAGCAAGGTGGAGGCTAAAGGGTATTTATTTTCGGTTATTCTATCCCTGCTTTTCACGTGTCCTTCTGCAGTCGCGGTGCCTCCTCCGGATGGAGGGTGTCAATTGAGGACACAGGGCAGGTTAGCCGAGGTAAACACCGAGGTGCAGGCGGAACACCAATTGAACTGGGGGCAAAGTGGGTTCCTCGCAATCCCGGGTTCCAGTGCCACTGCACTGTGACCTGCTGCACATTTGAGGGCTACCTACTCCCCTGGTCGGTGAGAAGTAAAGACCTTGGGACAAATCCATTATTCCTGTGGTGATTTCATCAGGAGTCTCTTGCCTGCCAGTTCGCCACATTGAAATGGTAGTCATGCGTACTTGTGTGACCTGAACTTACTAGTCATAAAAATAGCAGCTCGCGATTCATACCGTAAGAACTCTTGTGTTTTATCTAGTGCTTTGCCCTCAGTTTTGAAGCTTCGTAGCACTGTGGAATGAGGGTGTAGTCTACTCACCAACTCAATGGCCCTTGTTTTATCTAGGTCAGTAGGATTCGGACAGGTGACCTGCAATCACTGCTGCAGTATTTGCATTAGCCAGCTGAGCTATTTCGTCGGCAATCGTGCTGTGGGCTTGCACTTCTTAGTACTACTGTCATGTTTCTTAGAAAAAGGAATAGCAGCAGAATAATTGCCATCTTTAAGTTCGACAGCTCTCATATATTCAAAAACTCATACCTTCATCTAGCAGTGTTTGATGTAACCATGGATATAATACTGCACACAAGAATAACAATTATGGCAAACTAGGTACATGTGCATTCTCAATTCTTCAACAGCCTTTCTCCTGTCTTCCTACTCTCTCGATCCTATCTCTCTCGTTGACAAAATCCTCCCATGGCAGTGTCTTTTATACTCATATTATTGGTCTACATCACTTTGCTTTTTCATTACATCTAGCCAAATTACCTTCGCTATCTCTCAGCTGCTTTCATTTTCTTACTCACCCTAACTCATTTAATCACTCACAATATGCACAGACTTCCATTCACACGTGCTTTTCTCTCTCTTGCTCTCTTTTTCTCTCTCCTTGGTCTCTCATTTGTTCTTTCGCTATCACTTTTAAGCGTTCTCGCTCCCTGTACTCCTAGATGTCTTTCACTCTCTTTCCCTCTTACTCGCTTTAGTGCTCTTTTTTTTTGTCTCTCACTCTCTCCCTTTCTCCCACCTTCTCTCAATTCTCTTAATTTTTCTCTTTCTGTCGTGCTTTCTAGCTCTCTGTCTCTCTCACTCTGTCACAACTTTACATTTTTTATTATTTTTATTTTCTTGCTCTCCTTTTTTTACTCTGTACTTCTTCCCAACTTTCATTTCTCTCTCATTAGCTCTATCTCTATGTGTATCCTCTCTCTCGATTTCTCTTGCTCTCCCTCTAGCTCTCTCTCAGCTTCTTCATCTTTCTCTGTCTACCTGTCAATCTATCTTTCTCTCACTCTGACGCTCAATCTACCTCTCTCCACTAATCTTTCTCCTTCTGCTTTGCTCTCACATATTGTTATTTCTGTCACACACTCTACATTTCCACCACTCACACTCACTTGTATTTCAGTTTCAACACACAAGCTTCATGAACTTCACCTTTCTTTCACTATACTGCTCCCACTGCTTAACTTCTCCCTTTGTCTTTCTTTCATTTTCTCTTCATGCTTCATTCTTCCTCTTCATGTTCTTTTCCTCCCTCTTTGTGCTCTCTACTTGCTCTCTCTCTGCCCCTTTTATTATTCTCTTACATATTTGTCCATATTTCTTCTCTTCCACTTTTCACTGTTTAAGCTTCTCAGTTTGTATTTTTCCTCTTCAGAGATATTTAGATTTTTTTAAAAATACTACTACATTGAATTTCAATAGGACAAAGAGGAATGAATCCTAGCAGGGAGGTGCACTTGGAGCAAGTAAAGAACCAATCTTTTGTCTTTATGCACATCAAAAGAAAACCTGTATTTTTAATTGGCACAAAGAAATGGCACTATGGGTTTTGATTTGACAGTCCTGACACTCAAGCGCACTCCTTTGTAGGCGGATATGCACATGTGATCAGACAAAATGCTGTTACTCAAATTTATGACAAAGCCAAAGGGTGATGTGGGCAGACCCACTGCTCATTACTGTATGGTGTGGTCGGCAGAATCACAATGTGAATAACATCGGAACACACCACAGGATGAAGAGGGCTGACCCAACACACCTCTATATATATGTTTTAATTTCTAATTTATGATTATTTGGTAACAGGAACATGGAGAGATAGCTAATGCAAAAGGTGTCTCTTGGAGGCCAGAACTAAAAACACAGGGAACCTCAGTTAATTATAATAAATTAAACAAGCATTGGCATAGCCAATAGGTCTCGCATTTGGGACCTTATAAGTGTTTAGCCATGCAACAGTTGATGTTGTTGCACCAAGGATATTGTGCTGCATAACTAAATACTTATAAGGTCCCAAAAGCGAGACCTATTGGCTATGCCAATGCTTGTATTGTATTAGATCGTGCTCTTGAATTAATCAATCAATCAGTCGATTTGTAGAGCGCTGATTGTCACCTGTGAGGATATCCAGGCACGAGCAGGTTTCCAATGGTTAAATCGAAGAGTCAGGTCTTAAGCGTCTTACGGAAAGCTAGTAGAGTGGCAGAGAGACGGAGGTGTAGCGGAAGGTCATTCTATGCCATGGTTGCGAGGTAGGAAAAGGAGTGACCACCAGCCCTACTCCTGCAGATGCTGAGGTTTCTGGTAGGTTTGTGGAAGCTTAGCTGTTAGTTGATATAGGCAGGTTCGAAGTTGTGCTGGGCCTTGAATGTGTGGATGAGCAGCTTGAATTGGCATCTCTTCTGAATTGGGAGCCAGTGGAGCTCTTTGAGGTGTAGGGTGATGTGTGTTAGTCGAGGACGAGTCTGGCTGCAGCATTCTGGATGTTCTGGAGTCTTTGGAGGAGGCGGCTTGTGATTCCTGCATAAAGGGAGTTTCCGTAGTACAGTCGGCTGATGATCAGGGCCTGAGTGATGGTGCGTCTGGAGTTTATGATCAGTTGATGGTCTTGCGTAGCATGTGCAGGATGAAAAAACATGAGGATGATACCTGTTGACCTGAGATGTCATAGAGAGTTTGCCGTCCAGTATAATTGTTAGGTTTCTGGCGTGGTCCGTAGGGGTTGATGGGGGGGCCGAGTTTCATTGGCCACCAGGAGGCATCCCAGTTGTGCAGTCTGGCGATGAGCGTGCGGTGGGAGACAGTGTTGAATGCGGCAGAGAGATCTAGGAGAATTAGCATCGCTGTCTCCCCCTCCACGAGGAGGGCCCAGATGTTGTAGGTGGTTGCAATCAGGGCTCCAATCGGTGCTGTGGTTACTGCAGAAGCAGGATTGGGAGTTGTCCAGGAGATGGTTTTGTTCCAGGTAAGAATTCAGCTGGTGGTTTATGACCTTTTCAATGACTTTGGCTGGGAAGGGTAAAAGGGAGATGGGTCTGTAGTTATTGAGTTTGCTGGGATCTGCCAATGTTTTTTTCGGTCCGGCGTTGACCTCTGCATACTTCCAGTTTTCGGTAAAGGTGGCCATGGCTAGAGAGGCATTGATTACGGTGGTAAGTTCTTGGCTGATCCTGGTGGTTCCAAGGTTGAAGATGTGGTGCGGACGGGGGTCGGTGGGGGCCCCGAGTGTATTGAACTCATGATAGAGGTGATTTCCTCACTGGTGCGGTTGTGGAAATCGCAGAAATTGCTGTCTCTTTTTTAATTTATTTTTTATTTATAAAGCGCTAACTTAGCCCAAGGGCATCAAGGCGCTGCAGAGGACTAACGTTCAACCGGATAAGATGCTCAAGCTAAAGTTGCGAAAAAGAGAGTATGACTCAAGACCCGATAAACCATCCGGAAGAGAGTTCCACAGCCTAGCAGCAGCAGTGGAGAAGGCTCTCCCTCCCCATCTAACCTTCTTAAACCTAGGAACCACCAGCAAGTTCTTGCTGGCAGACCTAAGCTGCTTGGTCGGGATATAGCGTTGAAACATTGCTTTGATGGCATCAGGGCCAGATCCATAGTAGGCATTATGAGTCAAGCACAAAGTCTTGAAAAGGATTCTACGATCCAGAGGTAGCCAATGCAGCGAGATGAGGGAGGCCGAAACAGAGTGATACTTTGGCAACTCCAACACCAACCTTGCTGCAGCATTCTGTACCATCTGTAACCGTCTCTACCAAACCCTTGTTAATGCCCAGATAAAGGGCATTACAATAATCAAGTCTGGACAGTATCAAAGCAATCACTGCCTGCTTTCGTGATGGAAACGACAGGAACTGTGAAATTTTCCTAAGCAGCCTGATTATTCCAAAACAGATAGACACTGTTTTGCTAACCTGAAGGTTCATGGACAGTGAAGTGTCGACCATAACCCCCAGATTTTTCCCATGGGAAACAGGAGAGGGACAGCTGCCCATGGTGTCAGGCCACCAGTCATTAGACCATATATTGTGTTGGTTGCCAAAAATCAGGATCTCCGTTTTTTCCCCATTCAATTTAAGATAATTCTCAACCATCCAAGATGAGATTGCCTGCATACAATTTTTGAAATTTGTGGCCGCTTCACTGATGCTGTTAGTAATAGACACCATGATTTGAGTGTCATCGGCATAAGACAGCACCTCAAATCCAAAGGCTCTCACCACCCTCGCCAGTGGGGCAACATAGATATTAAAAAGAGTGGGGCTTAGAGAGGATCCCTGAGGAACTCCACAAATCAATGGGTTGGGAGAAGAATAAAATTGGCCCAGTTTCACTATTTGTGCCCTATCACTAAGAAAGGAGGAAAGAAGCTCGAGGGCAGTGCCCCCAATCCCTATCTCCTTGAGGCGTTCCACCAGCCTCAATGGAGACAGGGTATCAAAAGCTGCGGTATACCCTGCATCAACCTGAACCCGGATGTTATCAAAAACCGCGGTTAGCGCTGATTCAGTGCTATGAAGGCTTCTAAAGCCATGCTGAGAACCATCAAGCAGCTGGTGATCCGATAAATAGGAACTGAGGTGGGAATTCAGATATTTTTCCAAAATCTTAGCTGGAACCGGAAGCAAGGAAATGGGGCGATAATTTTTAGTTCCATAGGATCCAGAGACGGCTTTTTTAAAGCGGTTTAACCACAGCGGTTTTCCAAAGAGTGGGATATTGCCCCTCAGTAATAGCTATATTTAGTACTGAGGTGAGAAGGGGAACAATGACTTCCTTCCAATTTTTAAAACCTTAAGGGGCAGGCATCCAGGGGAGACCCCGAGGTAACTCCTACCAAAAGATGACCAGCTGTTAGCATAAGCTGAAGCCATTTTGATTGTGGCATCCATTTTCGTTAGCCATGTGTTAGCCATGTGCTTCTTCCGTCTTCACTGTTGCCTGCCTTTCTATTCTGCTTGAGTCATCAACTATAGTTAACTCCTTCAGCACTGAGCCAGAGCAATGTATGCTCAGAAAGGCCTGTAGCTGCTAGAATGCACCTGTTTTAGAATGTAACTGTCAGGCTATTCCAACTCATGTAAAGCAGTTCTGTTTCTCCTCCCACTCTGCTGACAAAGTGGTTTCTATCTGTCCATGTTAGTCAATAGCTATTCCTGTGTATGCCTGTACCTCCCCTTTGAGTCTCCATGCTTACTCCGCTGTAAACAGGGTATATAAGACCCTTGGTTTCTGTATTCTATGGACTACCTCCTACAGTGCCTGAGGGTGCTGTATTGATGTAGTCCCACTCATGAGAGATTAATAAACTTGTTATTTGATATTCCAGCTTCCGTGCCAATCTCTACTTTGTTGGTTTAAGGACCAGTGGACAGATAAGGGTGAACCCCTGCACCGGTGGGCCCCTAAAAAGGCTCATTTCCACAAGGTGGTTCCAGTTGATGAGTCAGGGTTCCGTTGTGGGTATGGGGTTTATGTGCTGGTTGTTTAAGAAGTCAGCGAGTCTGCTTTGGGCACTGAAATTCCTGTAGATTTTGTCGATTTTGTCATGGAAGATGTTTGTGAGGCTGTTACAGAGGTCCTGTGAGGGGGTGAGGTTGTTCATTGTGGCTTCTGGGTGGAGAACCTCTTTACAATGTTGAAGAGGTCTTTGCTGTTGTTGAATCTGGTTTCAATGTGTGTAGTCAATGCCTTCTTCTTTGTGTCCCGTAGCTGTCGGTGGTAGCTGTTGAGTGCGGTTTGGAAGGCGTTTCTGTCGGTGGAATCCCTGCTGGTTTGCCATTTCCTCTAGAGTTGTTTGCAGCGGCATTTGGAGTGTCTGATGTCCTCGGTGTATCAGCTGGCTTGTTTTGTGGCTCTCCTGTGTTTTGTGTTGCTAATGGGGGGTGATGCTGTTGGCATAGTCTGTGAGCCAGTTGTTGAAATTTATCACATTTTGGTCTACGTTGCTTGAGCAATTGGGCTGGCTGGTAGCCAGGGTTTCTGACCATTCGGTTTCTGAGATTTTCCACCAGCTGCGATAGGGGCACTGGGCTGCCTGGGGTTGGAGGACCAGGGAGTGGTGATGTTGAAGGGGACAATGAAGTGGTTGCACCATGTGATTTCTGTGGCGTGGCTGTATTTGATTCTGTCACTGGAGGTGAAGATGGGGTTGAGTGTGTGGCCTATGATGTGTTATGGGGTCATGGACGAGTTGGGTGAGGCTGAGGGTGACCAGACTGTTGAGTAGGTAGGTATCTCTTGGATGTGGTGCAATTCCCCTGCCAGAGTGAGGATTAACCTTTCCTTGCTTGTTCATACTCACCTTACTCTTGTGAAATAGCTTCTCTGTCAGGAGACATTCACTTCAAATTGGAAGTGACCAAAAACAGGAGGCAAAGACTGGCTGCATGCCCACCCCACAAAATAATCACGCCAAAAACATGACCTCGAGGACTGCAAGGACATTCTGTAATTCAAAGTGTGCAGTCTATCTAACAGGCCGTGTCTTACCATCAGAGGAGAATAAGTACTAGCTTCTTTAGGCAGCACATCCTCCACTGTTTCTTTTCACCACCAAGGAGGACCTGTGCCCCAGAACAGCAATGAATAACACCGATATCCAGGAGTGGGACACCTGCTGTGTATTCGCTCTCCCTCCAGACTGGGCCTAAGTCTGGGAAGTCTGTTTTCTGCTGGACTTGTGGAGAGAAAAAAGAACTTACCTGCCTATTCAAGGAGCTGGTGTGCCTCTGCCAGGAGGACTGACCTAATCCACTGAAGACAGCCAATGCACTGCTGACTAAAGGGACCTGTGTGGAGCACTTCCCGATGACCTGAGATTACCTTGTAGCTAAGAGGTCACTTCAGCCAGCTGCCTATGAACCTTCAACAATATCTGAGTGAGGAGATGCTCTGTCACCTTCACAATCAAAAGGAGTGTGCTTCCATTGTCCCTGATCTTCCACATGCCCTACAGCACTCCTACTCACTAAGCCATTCCTTGGGAGTCTTGAGGCATCTTAAATCCAACCCCTGACTTATGAGCTCGATGGAAAGTGATTAAAGGAGGTCACCCTGATTCTGGACCATTGGAGTTATCATCCTAATACTTCTGTAAATATTGCTGTTCAAAGTCCTGGTCAAGACTCTTGATCAATGCCATAATTCACTGGCCAATGGACATCTCAGTACCCATTGTGGGTTCGCCCAGATACTTGGGTGCCGCCCCACTAGAAAATCTTTACCCCACCCTAGTACAGATACAGTCTCCCTTTTGACTACCTAAGGGACACCTAAGGTGAACTGGCACCCCCCACTAGCTATTTTGTTCCCTCTCCATATACCTTTGATTTATGGACTTTTTGACTCCAGAGAATAGCGACAGCCTCTCCACAACCAGATGCCAAAACAACAGAGAATACCACACGCGGAGCCCAAGGGAGTACCTATAACATTATTTTGAAGAGTGGGATGAAACTAGGGTTGTAGCAGGTACATAGGGTGCGGGTCTCTGACAAAGTATCAAAACCCTAAATATTGTGGTATATAAATATTGAGTCAAAAATAAAGAGCACAAAAATATTGTTTTCCTATACTTATAATGTAAATGACAAAAATATCGGAAAAAATATCGTTGTACACTAATATTGATTACAAAAATATTGTTTTTATCAATTATATATTTAAAAATAGTGAACATTAAATATATTAACATGTAACAGTAATATATTGTAAATTAAATATATTTAAATTTAAAAACATATATATATAAATGTTATACTTATTTAAAAACACACGCATATATATGTATGTGTGTATGTTTATTTAGACATATACAATGTAAAACTATTATTAAAATAATATTTGTAATTTATATTATAATGCAGTAATTTTTGTAAACTTTAATAATATCACAAATATATATGTATACATATGTTTCCCAAATTGTTTCAGCATTTCTCTCTTGGATGTTAATGCAACAGGATGCTCCGTGCCTGCCGCTGAAACTGCCCTGCAAGGTCTGAGGCCCACAGAAGTCGGAGATTGTTTCGAATTCTGTGTTGCAGTTTGTGAACCTGACCTGCTTGCCCCCACATTGAACAAAGATAAAAGGATTTCCCTGAGGTAAATGTCTAACTGTGGCGGCGAGAAAGGGAAATGAGAAAGGTTTTTCCTGTTCTCACTAGCTTGGGACACTGGTGCAGAGAAACACTTGACAATATTGTGGCAGTACCTGCAATATTTAAAATGAAGCGCCTTGAAGTCTGCATATTTTCCAAACAATGACTGCAGTGCTAAGCATATTGGATAAACATTAACAACATGCACTGCTTCTCATTCCAAGTATTTTCATTTTGCTCCGTGGTGCATTCTGGGCACAGAAGGACCCCAAGACCTCAAAACTACAGAGGTCGACATGCAACAGCTGTGGTCACTTTAAATTGCTGGTCTATGATTAAGATTCATTGGGAATCGAAACGCGCCAGAGAAACTGCCTTTTGAAATGTGTAATAAAGCACCTGTGTTTCCCAAGTTGTTTCAGCATTTCTCTCTTGGATGTATACATATGTATATATATATATGTATACCTATGTGTGTGTATATATATATATACACACACACACACACACACACACAATAAATTAAAAATCGTAATAAATAAACCGGAAAAAGTTACAAACATACCAATTTAATTACACATAAAAAAAGGTAAACAATATAAACAATACATTTTACTAAAAACATATAATTTTAAATACCTAGAAACATCATAATATAATTGTAAACAATATAAACAAAACTATAAATTGCAGGACTAATGCATATACTATTCCCACTCTAGTCTGTACAACAGTAGGGATAGCGTTGGACTCAGGAGCGGTAAAAATTACTATTCCCGCTCCAGTCAGGGCAGCAGTAGGGAAAGCGTTGAACTCAGGAGGGGTACATATTACTCTTCCCACGCCAGTCACTGCAACAGTAGGGAAAGTGTTGGATTGCGGAGGGGTAAAATTTACTGTTCTCACTCCAGTCTGTGCAACAGTAAAGAAAGCATTGGACTCAGGAGGGGTCAAAATTACTATTCCCACTCCAGTCGGTGCAACAGTAAGGAAAGCATTTGACACAGGAGAGGTAAACATAACTATTCCCACTCCAGTCGGTGCAACAGTAAGAAAAAGGTTGGAGTCATGAGGGCTAAAAATTACTATTCCCACTCCAGTCTGCAACAGTAGGGAAAGCGTTGGACTCAGGAGGGGTACAAATTACTATTCCCACTCCAGTCGGTGCAACAGTAGGGAAAGGGGTGGACTAAGGAAGGGTAAAAATGTACTATTCACTCTCTAGTCTATGCAACAATTGAGAAAGCGTTGGACTCCAAAGGGGGTATAAATTACTGTTCCCACTCCAGTCTGTGCAACAGTAGGGAAAGCGTTGGACTTGGGAGGGGTAAAATTTACTATTCCCACTCCAGTCAGTGCAACAGTAGGGAAGGGATTGGACTCAGGAGAAGTACAAATTACTATTCCCACTCCAGTTGGTGCAACAGTGGGGAAAGTTTTGGATTACGGATGGGTACAATTAACTATTCCGACTCCAATGTGTGCAAAAGTAGGGAAAGGGTTGGACTCAGGGGGGGTAAAAATTACTATTCCCGCTCCAGTCAGGGCAGCAGTACGGAAAACGTTGAACTCAGGAGGGGTACATATTACTATTCCCACGCCAGTCACTGCAACAATAGGGAAAGTGTTGGATTGCGGAGGGGTAAAATTTACTATTCCCACTCCAGTCTGTGCAACAGTAGGGAAAGCATTGTACTCATGAGGGGTAAAAATTACTACTCCCATTTCAGTCTGTGCAAAAGTAGGGAATGCGTTGGACTCAGGAGGGGGGGGTAAAATTTACTATCCCCACTCCAGTCAGTGCAACAGTAGGGAAAGTGTTGGATTGCGGACGGGTAAAATGTACTATTCCCACTCCAGTGTGTGCAACAGTAGGGAAAGAGTTGGACTCAGGAGGGTAAAAATTTGCTACTCCCACTCCTGTCAGTGAAGCAGTAGGAAAAGTGTTGGATTGCGGAGGCGTAAAATGTACTATTTCCACTCCAGTCTGTGCAACAGTAGAGAGAGAGTAGTTCCTTCAAACAAATAAAATATTTTATCAACTATATTAAATATCAAGAAATATAAATATTTAAATATAAAAATTATATATATATAAATTGAAAAAAATAAACAAATTACATATGTATTACAATGTTTAATAAATTAAAACAAATAATATTAATAAAATTAAAATACAACACTATGTGCCTGCTTACGATGGCGTTGGGACTGCCACCGTCAGGCCGTCGGTGGCGGTCCCACCACCATTAGACCCTACAGGACCGCCCACCACATTACGATGGCAGGCAGATGGATGGATGGTAGAGAGACATGACCGCCACGCATCCAATGGGCTCAAGGAGCCCGACGGAGAGACTGCAATCCCTACAATAGTGGCAGTGCCTGCTCAGGCACCGCCGTAGGGATTACAATGTCCCTTTCTGCCGGCTGTTTCATGGCGGTTAACCCGCAATGAAAAGGCAGGCGGAAAGTGACTTAGGGGGCCCCTGGCAGGCCCCCCTTTCCCCCTGGCCCTCCGGTATAGTGTCCGGGGGCAACTATGGTGCCCCCCTAAAAATCCCTGCACTGTGTGGCAGGCACCACATGGTGCCTGCCACACAGTGCAGGGATGTTCACAAACATGCCTCTTAGCAGTGAGACTTGTGTTGCAGCCCTTTTTTGGGCCACAGCACAAGCCTCAATGCTAAGAGGCATGTTTCCGACCGCCTCCATGGCGGTCGGATCGTAATTTCCCTGGCGGGACCGCCGACTCCCTGCCGGCTGGTCCCGTTCCCGACAGGATGGTGATCGGGCGCTCGTCCGACCGCCATCATAATCAGCCCCTAAATTCTCACAATCATAACAACCAACAAATATAATGGTATTTACACTTCAAATTCAAAATCATTTTTATTCGATTTCTTCATAGGAAACCATAAAAGTGTATACAAAACATATAAAAACTTATTGTTATTAAAAAGTTATAAACAATATATATATCATGGATAAAAACTACAGACACTTTTATAGCACCAAAGAATATACATATTATAAGATTCTTTCTACATATGATCACAATCTTTAAAAACCTCGTCATAATTAGGGCTCCCGGTTTTACAGTATTTATTTTTGGGACATTTCCATCTGTATTTATCCATATTTATTTTTTGTCAACTTCATCTGTATTTATCCATATTTATTATGGGTTTTGTGAAAAAAATAAAGCTGAAACTGGTATATTTCCACATTTATTTAACGAATAAATATACAGTCATGCTTGAATGCCTGCCAGGTTTCAGTGATATGAACACATGCAGAAGATAAATCAATGCACTTATATGAAAATATGCACATTTCAGTATCAGCCTTGTGCATATCTACTGCTGTTTAAGCCTCTTTACTAAAAATCCTTTTTTTTAATCCCCTTACCTTTCAAACCACACAGTTATTGGCCTGGCAGTCATGGCAAAGTGTATTTGGAATCACTCAAAAAGCACCCAATTTCCGTTTTTATCCACATTTAAAAATAAATACAGACAAGAAAATAAATGGTTTTCTGTCTGTATTTATCTGTAAAAATCAATAAAAACGGAAAACAGGGAGCCTTAGTCATAATATAGCATATATAATCGGTGGGTAGGGTCTGCAAAAATAAAAAAGAAGGTCGACATCGTCTAAAACCATAGAACCTTAGTATCCGTAGAATCCAGCTCTTTCCCTGTTCACTTTAAAACTTACAGAATGAAACAGTATGTGTTGCTGTCTGTAGTGACATATCATCACAGGGGCATTTACAGAGGCATCGTGACCAGTCGTTTATCACTGGAAAACTGACCAGGCGGTGGAATATATCCAGCCTGAAATGTGTTAAAACAAATCTGTCTTGTATTTTATCAACATTTTTTAAGTATGGTTGCATATCATAAGTGATCAGCATCATTTAATTGTTACGAATGCTCCCCTGCATCAATTCCGTGGACAGTCTTAATTCCTCCATTAATGATAAACAATCAATTTTGATACTCTTTCTGCCAACGTGTTTAGGGATTCAGGCTGTTTAAGAGCTCAGGGTGGCCCATGTCACTCATAAAATGTTTAATATAGTTTAGCCATAGTATTTGAAAAGCAAAGTGAGATTTAAGACAATCCCTAATAATCTCATGATTGAGGGTAGTTTGCTCGTGAATCAGATCATGTGGCACAAAATAATTGGGTGGATCTTAATTAAATCAGTTAAAAAGGATAGCCCCAGCTCAGCATGGAATACATAAGAGGAACAGCTACCTGGTACTGCTAGGAGATGCCTCAGAAAGGCATTCTCCACCAATTACAGGGGTTGGCAGTCAGTGTACCCCCATATACAGCTGTAGAGAGACACTTTGTTTTATGGATAGTTAATAGTTCTTTGGGCAGTTTTCTATCAAGTTTCCTTGAGAAAATGCACAGTGCTGTAGTAATTTTCATATAAACAGGAGCTTCCTAGCACTAGGAGCCTGTCTCCACGAACAATCCTGATCAAACAAAAGACCCAGGCAGGAGAATATCTTAGCAAAACCAATCTTCACATCTTCAATAAATACATCCCTACATTTTATGGTCCTTTTCCCACACTTCATAATAAAGGTCTTATCTTTGTTAATTAACAGGCCTACGTTCTGCATATAATTAGTGAAGCTTATTAATAATCATTGGAGCCCCATAGGAGTGCGGGCCATGAGCACAGCATCATCAGCGTGCAATTAAAAAGCATAACTCAATTAACACATAACATAATAAATAACAATTTTTAATGAATGAATAACTATTTTTACATTTATTATGACTTAACTTCCCACCCTATACCTCTACAAACTAAAGAACACATACCTAAAACATATCTTTAAAATTATAATTACAAATTTTCCATAAATAATTATCAATTAAACAATTAGTAATAATTGACTAATAATACATTAATTATATTTAATTAACTTCCCACCCGTTATCCCTACAAACAACAACCTGCACCTAATATACAACTTAAAAAGTATCTTAATTGCATAATTAATTATCAATTAAACAATTAATAATAAATAACTAATAATTCATTAATTATATTTAATTAACACCCCACCCTTTACCCCTACAAACCCAACAACCCACACCTAATATAGAACTTAAAAAATATTTTAATGACACAATTAATTAACAATTAAGGGGCCGATTCCGATCTCGGCCGGTAGGGCACCGACCGATTCGTACGTGCGTTCGGGCGAGCGAGTACGATGCGAGCGCGTGCGAATTTGCCGACCGACTCGTACGCCCGTCCCAACCGCACCGACTGACTCGCACGGATGCGCCTCGCACCGCGCAATGGAGACGTTCCCCGGCCGGGCAAGTACGATTCGCGCCGTGAGCAGTCCGACCGACTCGCGCCGTCCGGCTCGAAGAAGCAGTCGGAGCCGTACTTCAGGGGTCAGTGTCGGACCCCCCTGTACGCGCAGCCACGCGAGTCGCACACAGGGGGGACCCATGGGTCCCCCCTACCTGTGCGTGTACGGCGCGAGTCGCTTCGCCGCGTACACGCTGTAGGGGGCGCCCTTGTTCGCCTCGCACCCATTGAGTCAATGGGAGCCCGCGTACGCATTGTACGACCGGCTCCCATTGACTTCAATGGGAGACCGACCGAATCGAGTCCGATAGCATGCGTACGCATCGTACTCGTTCGGTCGGGCTGCTAGGGTCCGATTCGGTCGGAAATCTCTCCGGGTCCAGCTCGGTCGGAGAGATTTCCGTCCCGAATCGGAATCGGCCCCTAAATAATTATTAATAATTAACATTAATTATTAATGATTATAATTAATTTCCTTCCCATCCTTCAACCCTACAAAAACCACACCCGCACCAAAATTTAAATTTGCAGCAGGCACATTAACCCTCCATGCTACTTTACGATGAGCTAAAACTGCAACTAGACAAAATTCTGAACTCTCACTAATAGGAACATTAATCACCAAAGTTATCTTGATATTTTTATTGTTGCCTGAAAACTACCTGATGCACAAGGAAGTTCATGTGCTTTTAAACCAAAAATTATTTTATTAACACAACGCCTCCCACCAAAGTCAAAGCCAGGTGCGGCTTCACCAGTCGCACCGCCCTAAAGTCAGTCCTGATCCCAGCAATGGGGCAGGATAAGCATTCCCAGAAATGGGGTGAGAGCTAACCTCGTACCCATTATATGAGAAAAAAGATCTATGTAAGTGGTGGGGTGTGATACTTTCCCTAAATTCAAACTAGCAAAACAAGTTAACAGATTTCTTGTAGATGATTTAACATAGAGTAGTCTTCTACCCTAAGAATTTTTGAAACTTTTGGGATCAAATTTGCTAAGATGCCGCACACCCTTATGGGCATTCATGAAATATTCCACTACTTTCATGGTGCACCAGAGAAGTCTGGACTTTTCTAGGAGTAGATCTCATTTTTTTCAAATGTCTTAAGTCAGAAATTACTTCACCTATACCAAGGTCATAATTTTTTTATGGGTGAGCCCCTTATGCCAAGGAGTACATTCAATATGGCGCTCCTGCTTTCCGGGCTGCAGCCGCTCCTGCTCCAAATGGCCAGTATTTTTCTCTAGGAAAAGTGGCAACCCTACTCCTGAGATGCCTTTTCACAAAATTCATTCTCCCACTGTGGCAGTAAAATAAAATACAAATGTAAGGAATAGGCAGAGTGGGGACCCAGGGGTACTGGAATCAGTTAAAAAACACAAAGCTCGTTAACCAGTTCACAAGGGCATGTAAATGATCTTTTAAGGACCTGTGAAAAACTCGGGTGTGGCTGAGATAAGACTCCAGACAATGCCCAGCCCAGGTCACAGCAGCTTGAGCTGCAGCATCCCGGGCTGAGACACACGACGGTGGTGCAAAAGCCCTTTTAGCCCTATGGGCATTGCGTGCCTGTAATATGGTGCTCTCTTCATTTCTACTTATTTCCTGGAACAAACTATTAATGTCTTCAAGGAGAGCAGCAGCAGATCTGCAGAAAACCTGATGGGAGATATCTTACTCTCAGTTAGAGTTGCACTAACATATGGATCTATGTTACCCATTAGACTTTTTAACAACTATTATTTTTGATGACTTTTCCTCTTTGTTTAGTTAAACAGTAAAAGGTTGTTTCAATCCAAATTAGACTATGTTATGTTATGTTCATAACACTTATATAGTGCGCAAATACCACTGATTTCTTGGTGCTCATCTGAAGGTTGTGAAACATGTTACTGCCAAGCTTGTTTACATAAAAACGTTTTCAGTCTTTTCCAAAAGGGGAGGAGAGCAGTTTGTTTCCTAAGACTTTCCGGCAACCCGTTCCAAATCTGAGGTATCGAAACTGAGAATGCCCAGCCGCCCAAGGTTGCTTTATTAAAGCGTGGACCGGTCAGTAAGATTGCCTCAGAGGAACGTAGGCAGCGCCCGGGGATGGAGTGCCTCAGACGTTTCTTAATGTAAACTAGCACAGTAACGTACAGTGTCTTGTGCACAGTGCACACACCCTTAAACATGGCCCACTGTTTGACTGGTAACCAATGGAGTTGTTGCAGCAGCGGCGTGGAATGCGCCCATCTTGGTTGTTTAATCAGCAATCTTGCTGCATCATTCATTGTCACCTGGAACTTACCCAACAGCTTATTGGGAAGACCAATATAAAGGGTGTTCCCATAAACCAGCTGTGACAAAATCATTGCCGCCACCACTGTCCGCATAGTTGAAAATGAAAGAATTGGGATCAGTTTCGGGAACTGTCTCAAGAGTCCTGTGCAGCTCCCACACACTGTCGCCACTTGCTTGGACATAGACAGACTACTGTCCAACTTAATGCCAAGGCTTTTTACTGCTGTGATAGTACCGTGAAGGGAGCCGAACTCCAGGGGCCAAAAACTATTCATCCAGGGGTTCCTCTTTGTTGTGATTGCCAGCACTTCGGTCTTGTCTGGATTAATCTTCAAAGAGTTGGCTGTCATCCAGATCACAGAGAACCTCAAGATATTCTGCACGTACAACTGTGACTGCATGGAACTCTCAATCCGCAAGACCAGCTGAGTGTCATCTGCATAGTTTTTTTTTTTTGTTTATTAACAGCTTGTCATACCATACAACAATATCACGCGCGTGCCCGGAGCAACGCGCCCAGGAATTCAGGACAAGCAACTTTTTAGGTGCATATACATATCAAGCAATATATGAACAGATACCCAATAAAAATGCCATAAGGCAAACGAAACCCCCCCCCCCCTCCCTCGCCCTCTGGCACTGCAATGATGTGACCTACATAGCGGCAACATTTAGACTTCTGATGCGCACACATGTCGGAATAGTACAATAACCTGGGATCAATTGCATTAAGTATCAATAGCATAGAAATAAGAATGTGTGACATCTTACAAATCAGGGTGGCTTGATAAATATATGGTAAGTGGGGCCCAGAAATCCTTGGGCCTTGATGACTCAGGGAGTTCTTCAGCATAGGTCTCTAGTTGTTCCCTACAGTAGGTCAAGTCCCGGATCCATTTACGAACCGTGGGCAACCCCCGTGCACCCCAGTGCTGCGCCACGGCCCGCTTGGCCATTAGCGTCGCCACAGCCACCAACCTCCTGTTACAGGGCTTTAAGGGTGTCACATTGCCCAACAAGCATAGCTCAGGCGTGCATCCCACTCGTTCCAGCACGACCTCCGTTAACACATCCACCACCCTAGACCAAAATGTAACTAACCCCGCACAGAGCCAGGAGAGGTGTAGAAAATCGGCGTCTGCATGCCCACACCGCACACAATTAGCCGTATCCCTCAGGCCAAATTTCCTCAGCTGCACAGGGGTGTAGTAGAGCTGGTGTAAAAAGTTAAAATGTATGATACGTAGATTACAGTTAGCTGTGAGGCGCCCAGTCAGTTTACAACAAGCATGCCAATGGTCTATGGACATCGTGCTACCCAGAGCTTCGTTCCATTTAGCGTATGAGGGGTGCGCCTCCTCCTCACGCTCACGAAGCGATGCAGCGTATAGTTTAGTGATCAGTCCCTTACGATCCTCACTTGCGAGCACCGCCTGCAGCGCCCGCAGTGGCTGAGGCTCAGTGGGGTAGTTAGGATATATATCCCTGATTGCCTGCCGAACCCTCAGGTATGTGAAGCATAGCATAGCTCCATGTGACCGACCCGCCTGTACGTCCAGCAGTGAGCGGAACTGGCTTTGTTTGTACAAGTCCCCCAGCTGCGTGAACCCGACCGCTTGCAATGCGCCCAGTGCCGAACGCTCTTGCGCCGCGGATATGCCAGGATGTGCCGCAATCGGCAATTTGGGGGCATAAAGGTAGGGCAGTTTCGCTCGTCTAGCCAATGTCTGCCAGGCCCAGGCGGTGCACTGCACCGGATTGATTTCCGTTCGGGGGCCTCCACTCCCACCCGAGAGAGCAGCTGCCACCAGTGGCAAGGGGAGTATTGCGTCCGCCTCAATCGCCGTATGGGGGAGATAGCGGTGTGGGAAGAACCAATAATGCGCAAAATGTGCCTGAGCGCATAGGTAATAAAGGCGCATATCTGGGGCCTCGAATCCACCGCGTTCAAAGGGTTGGACTAGGGTGTCCCAGCTACAACAAGGTTTTTTGCAGCCCCACACAAATGATAGTAAGGCCGTCTGAAATGTCTTGAAGGCCGAAATATTCAGGCGGAGTGGGATATTCACGAATAAATATAATAGTTTGGGCAAAATGGTCATTTTAATCACAGCGATGCGGTCCGCTAACGAGAGGGGCAGGCGGGCCCACCTCTCCGTTTTTTCCGTGAGTTGTGTGATGGTGCGTCTGTAATTCATGGATATGACCTGGGCAGGGTCCCTGTGCAGCCAGATCCCTAAGTATTTCACCGGATCCCGGGCCCAAGACAGGGGGAAGTCCATCTCAAAATCGTCAGTACCCGCTGTTAAGGGAAATACCGTCGACTTGGCCCAGTTTATACCTAAGCCAGAGAATCCTTCAAATTTAACATATTCCCTCAGCAGTTCAGGGAGGTGGGTTGCAGGCTCACGGACATATAAAAGCATGTCATCCGCATAGAGCGAAACAACGAGTGGCCGTTGTCTAAAGCGCAGCGCAGCGGAGGCGTGCAATTGGCGCAACTTACATGCCAGTGGCTCCAGCGCCAGCGCAAATAGCATTGGTGACAGAGGACATCCCTGCCGTGTGCCTCTGCCAATGGGAAACGCCGAGGATACCCAGCCATTCACGCGAACTCTAGCCGCAGGTTTGGTATACAGGACCCTGATCCATTGCAAAAAAAATGGGGGAACACCCATTCGCGTGAGAACGGTAAACATATACTCCCAGGAGAGGGAATCAAACGCCTTGGCGGCGTCTAGTAGCACCGCCACGGCTTGGAAGTCTGCGTCAAAATAGTGAAGAGTGGCGAAGAGAGTTCGCAGGTTATGCACAGTAGACCGGGCAGGCACAAAACCAGACTGGTCAGGGAGTACCAGCAAGGGAACCAGAGGCTGAAGACGGAGTGCAATCATTTTCGCCAGTATCTTGGTGTTGATATTAATCATTGAGAGTGGTCTGTATGAATCGCAGTGGCTAGGCTCCTTATCCGGTTTCAGTAGCATCACCAGTAGAGCCTCCCGCAACGAGGGTGGGAGCTGTCCAGTATCATACGCTTCCGCATATACTTCAAGAAGGCGAGGGGCCAGGTCCTCCGCGAATGTCTTATAGAACTCGCTCGGGAACCCGTCTAATCCCGCAGCTTTGCAGGTAGGGAGGGACATAATAGCGAGTTTTACATCTTCCTCATCAAAAGGTTGAGTAAGATATTCCCTGTGGCCGGGAGACAGCCAGCCCAGTGCGACATCATCCAAGTATGAATGGATCTCGGCCGGCTGCACTACATCTCTATTGCTATAGAGTGCCGTGTAATAGTCAAGTATGGTCTCACTAATGGCGGTTGTGCCGTAACAAGCTGTCCCTGCCTCGTCTAGGATTTCCGTGATATACTCTTGCCTCCGCGGCGCAGCCAGTTTTTGCGCGAGCGAACGGCTAGGCCGTCCCCCCTCACCATAGTATCGGGCCTTGCTACGCCTTGACCTATGTACCAGTTCCTGGTCAGCCGTGTCGTTATGTTCTGTCACCAGTGCACGGATCTTGGACAGAGTTTTGGGCAGCGGGTCCATCTCATAGGCTCGCTCCAGAGTGGAAATATCGGCGGCCAATTTGTGAATTCTGCGCCGTAAGTCACGCAGTACTCCAGCCTGCGCCCCCATACCTACCCCTCTGATAGTGACTTTGAACGCTTCCCACATGGTGCCTGCGCTATCAACTGTGCCAGCATTTTCCCGGAAAAAATTACGAATAGCCTCTCCTACTGAGGCCCGGAAGACCAGGTCCGTCAGGGAGGACGGTTGTAAGCGCCACTGGAAGGGTGGTCGATCACATGCTGGGACCTGTAGATCCAGGAGCACCGGGGAGTGGTCCGAGAGCGTCCTGGCTAAGTGGCGCACTCCAGTCGCCCACGCACACGCAGCCTCCGTAGCCGCCAGAAGTCCAAGCGGGACCAAGTCCCATGCACAAATGAAACAAACGTGCTCTCTCGCTCCCCCAAATGTTGCATACGCCATATATCCCTCAAGCGTCCCGCATCCATCAGGCCACGCAGCACCTCCGCCGCCTGTTTAGGCCGTGCATTTTCACTACCCCTCCGGTCAGCCTCCATATCTAGACAGACATTAAAATCCCCTCCCCATATAATCTCCGCGTCTGGAAACCCCGAGATGCGGCGCCATGCATCAGCAAAAAAGGCCGGGTCATCAACATTCGGCCCATACACATTTACAAAAAGGACACTCGACCGACCTAATTGACCATGCACCAACACCACTCGTCCCTGATCATCAGTCTCTGTGCGCGTGACTTGGAACGGTATCCCTTTCTTGATCAGAATAATCACTCCCCTTGCATAGCTAGAATAAGAGGAGGAGGCACGAAAGCCAGCCCATCGGGCCCCCACCTTCCCTTCGGAAGCTTTGGTAAGATGTGTCTCCTGTAAGAAGGCAATGTGGACCTCCATCCTGTCTAAGTAGGCAAACACCGACCTGATCTTTTTGGGAGTATTGAGGCCACGGACATTCCATGTTAAAAGGCGTATTTTACCACTCATCTATCAGCAGGTTATGAAATGATGTACCTATCGAATATTTCAAAGACATGCCTGTGCAATTACATTGAAAATAGTAAAAAGCATAAAATCCTAAAAAGACAGTGCCAGAGAGCATCCCCCCATCACAATCCCCCATCCCCCCTCCCACTTCAGCATCCCCAACTCGCCAAAGCCATCCCTACCCACCCCTCCCCCGTCCCAACGAACAACCAGCAATGCAAAACTTAGATGGGGTGCACCCGTGTGAGGGCGTCAGAGTGCTACTATCCTCCTATCTAGTAGGAGGAGGCTGAGCAGGGGTCGGTAACTATGCCTGAAAATTACAACATCATGGAGCGCGCCCATGGTATGCGAACAGGCGTATCCCAGTCAGCCCCGGCCAAAGACACCTGTGAATGGAAGGAAGAGCAAATCATACTGATAAGTGATACATCATGAGGAATGAGAAACCTGGAAAGTCAAATAGGCAACCGTGGCAGCAAAACAATTCAGCCAATGCACCCTATGGGTCTATTGTTCCTCAGTCTCTGATGGCGATCGGGATTCGCGTCGCCTCCTCTTGAGGCGTTTGGCATGTTCTAAGGCTGCTTTGGGGTTATTGAAAATGTGAGAGTCCCCGTCAGGGCCTATCTTCAGGCGAGCAGGGTATAGCATGGCATACGGGACCCCTTCCGCTTGTAGGAATTTTTTGACACCTCCAAACTCCCTCCTCGCAGCCTGGACAGTGACAGTAAAGTCGGGAAAGAAGGAGAGTTTATTGCCTTGATGTTCTATGGCCCCTTTCTCTCTCGCCAGACGTAGTATAGTGTCCCGGTCCCTATAATTCAGTACTCGTGCAATAATGGGGCGGGGGGGAGCGCCCGGGGCCGGTCGAGCCGCCAATGAGCGGTGTGCCCGTTCCACAATGAACATGTGTGAAAGCTGCTCCGTACCGAATAGGTCTGTGATCAATGTTTCAATGTAGGTCTCCATTTTGCCCACATTGGTGGATTCCGGCAGCCCAGTAATGCGGAGGTTATTGCGCCTGGAGCGGGCCTCTAAATCCTCGTTCTTGGCTTGGATGACTGAAAGGACTTTTTCCATGTTAAGCGTTTTCCCGGCGACTTCACTTAGACCATCCTCCGCTGTAGACACCCGCTGCTCGACTTCCCCCATACGGGCACTCTGTTTTTCCAGCTGCGAGGACATGTGGTCCAGCCGGTTGTTGACAGCCGCCATTGTTCCCTCGATGGATTGGAGGCTGCGCTGCATGGCCAAAAGCGTGGTCTCGAGGCCAGTGGGCCCTCCCTCCTGGGCGTCAGCCTCCGAGTCCGAGGCAGCCTTCTGTGGGGTTTTAGTGGATTTTCGGGCCTCGAACGTGAGGCGAGGCTGGGTTCTGTCTGTCCTGCCCATAGCGCCAGATATCTAGGCAAGTTCTCCGCAGGGGAGCAAGCCGAATCCCTCGCAGACTCCAGGTGGGTCGTCAAATGAATCCACCCCTCACCCGTTCCTCCCGGTGAGCGCAACTACCCGCCCGAGATATGCAGGCCCGCACCAGCACAGGAGGTCGCCCGACAGCAGGGAATGGGCTTGGGGTCAGAGCATGAAGGCCCCCCGTTAGCAGCTCGATCTAATCAAGGGGATTCAGCACAGGCCCCGGCCACCCAGATGCGAGGTGGTGCGCACCCCGGAGTCGCATCAGCGAAGGATCCACAGCAGTTCAAAGCAATGCGGGGTGTATTCCAGACCCAAGCCTGGGTCCCAGCTGCACTCTCCGTCAGAGACCCGCCACAACAGCCTTGAGGATAACCAGTGGCAATGCAGGGGTAAGTGTGCCAGTCCCTCCTCTCCCAGATCGGTACAGAGGCCTAACGCTCTATCTGTCCCGTGGGACCACCAAGCACGGGCCCAGCAGTAGCCGCGGCAGTGACAGCCAGCAGACAGCAGCAACTGGAGCGCGATCTCCCACTCCGGCCTACAACTCCCCCCCAGGCGCCCGCCCAAGCTCGCAGGCCGCAGCGCCGACCAGGGCCCCCGCCCGCCTCCACTGGTGCGAACCCCGGCCGGGCCGCGCCCCACTCACCGTGACCAGCACCCAGGAGTCGTCTCCGCCGGCAGTCCGCAAGTGTGTCTCTGCACCTCGGCGCGGGTCCCCAAAGCTCGCACCGGGCCGCCGCCGCTCGCCTCTCCCACACGGTGGTCGTGCTCGTGACTGCAGTGCCCAACAGCGCAGTACTCGGCCTCGTCCTCGTAGGGCCCGCACAGGCCTTGTAGGTCCCGGCCGCCCTCAGACAGCACCCCTCCTCAGAGCAGGCAGGTACGCCGCCGGCAGCAGCTCTCGGCCACCTCCAATCGGCGCCTCAGCTCCGCGGCAGGCAGGGTCGCCACAGCGCGGCCACGTCAGCGGAGTGTGCAGGTGGCCGCCATTTTGTGCGCCCGCCACGGGTCTCGATCGCTCCGGTGAAGCGCCGCCACAGAGCGATCCGCCGCTCCGCAATGCCACCAAAGTATGCAGGGGTCTTGGCCAGCTAGGGTCGCGCGGTTTCCGTAGCGCAGTTTCTGCTGTTCCAGGCGGATTATAGGCGGATGGTGGCTCAGCCGGGCAGAGCGACCTTAAGGTGCGGCCATCTTGCCGTGCGCCCTCTAGCGCCCCCCTCTGCATAGTTGAACAATTGACAGTACAGCTGTGTTAGTGCTGCAGTCAACAGCTGTATATAGATGTTGAACAGCAATATAGATAACGCAGATTCCTGAGGGGCCCCTCAGGTTAATGCACTTGCACTGGAGACATGACTGTAGGAGAGTAGGATCTGCTTCTTATGGTTGCCCCCACTTTTTGCTGATGTCTCACTGTTTTTCGACTTTAGTCTGGCTGGGGCCCTGCTATCCAGGACCCCAGCCTAGCTTCTTCCTCTCTAAAAGTGATTCCATGTACCTTAGGTACACTTCAGATTGGATTCTGGGGTGCCCTTATAAGTCCCTAGTATATGGTATACTATGTACCCAGGGCATAGGTACCCCAGAGGCCTACCAGGAGCTGCAGCATGTATTATGCCACCCCTGGGAGGCCCTCCAAAATGACACCACAGGACTGCTACAGCAGCCTGAGTGAGGTGGTGCATGCACCCCTGACTGAGATATAGGTTCACTATATCTCACTCTATCACTGCACATATAAACGTATCAGTCACCCCTATGGCAGGCCTTATCAATCCTGAAGGCAGGGTGCCTGGTTTTATGTGAGAGGGTGCCCATGCATGAGCAGAGCCCCTCTGCAGCCTTCGGAATCTATTCTCCGGGGTTGTCTGTGAGTGCAGCCTGACCATATACTCTTAAGTGCATTATATCTCAACGGTAAATGCTAACTTTGGGATGGCTGCACGGAAACATGTCGTGTTTGGTGTCAAACACCTTGGAATCATACCCCCACACCAGTACCTGGTGTGGGAGTATGATCCCACCCTTCTAGAGGGAGAGACATGACAGCACCGGTATACCCGGTACCAGCTAACCAGAGCCCTGGCATCACAAAATGGATGCTGCAGCCACAGACACGAGTCTGGCCTCCTGCTGCTGACCGAAACTTCGGCAGGGGAGGCCTGGACAATAGGTTTCCTGTCACAGGGAGGTGTTACCACCTCCCAGACAGGCTTTAGTGTATTGGGGCTGGGTGGGTGCACTCTCTGAGTGCTTTGAAGTCCTGCACTGGGGGCACATTTGGTGTCCCTGTGCATACCCCAGTTCAAACCGGTTGCAGGGGCTGCCAGCCCCTGCTCTGGCGCGAAACTGGACAAAGGACATGGGTGTAGCCACCCCTCTTTCCAAACCCTCCCATAGGTGGGTCCCCTGAGTTAGTCCAACCCCTTCCTTGGGTATAAGAAAGGAACCCCTGGCAACAGGACATTAGATATCCCTGGATGAAACTCTGAAACTGAATCCTGGACCTTTGACGATCTGTTAAACGCCAGATGACTGAAGAATCTCCCTTGGAGTAAAGGAGTTACTCCCCTGCTTGGCAGGCACCAAAGACGCATCTGTCCGGTCTGCATCTCCGAAGCTCCCGCCGGACGCCGACGACCCTGCAACCCAGGTGGTAGATTTCCAGACTTCCCAGAGGCTGACCCGAGTCCCCAGCAAAGCTGAGACCCGTAGCCCTCGTGGGTACCGTGGTACCGGAACCCCTGGACACCGTGCACATTTGCAAGTGCATAAGCTTCTGGTCAATCCTAGAGGCTGTGCTTTGGGTTATTTGTAGCCCTGACCCCGAGCAGTGAATTCACCGAAGATTGCCGGCCTGGTCACTCCGAGTGACCCGTGGGCCGCCATTTTGTGATTCTGCTTGAGGTCCCTTTGCAATCTCTTGTCTGTCGACTTGTGGGTCTCTCAGAAGGACATATTTGATTTCAATAGGCTCCCCTGGTTGCTCCAGGCCTGCCCTGACTCTCCCTTGCTTGGGGAGTCCCTCGGACCTCGCTGGTCCGCTCCGAAGCCATTGTTCCTTTTTTGCGTGGGTTGCTGTTACCAAGGCTTGTTGGGTCCAATCCGGGCACCAACACCGCAGTCAGCTTCTACCTTTGTGGGACAGCTCGATTCCAGCTCCTGGTTGTCGTCGATGCCTCCTGGTCCTCGTGGCTGCAGAGACAATCTTCACCTCTTCGAACTTGAAGCACCCGACATCGGTGGGCATTCGACTATCGTGCCCCTGGTCACTGGCTAGTGACCTAGACTCTGTTCCCTCTGCTTTCAGGTTCTTCTCATCCTCGATCCAGGCTTGGATCTCTTCGGACACTTCGCAGCTTCTCGGCAGCAGCACTTTTTCAGCCAGCGGCCATTGGAAACAACGGCGCGGCCCGACACCATTTGACACCTGTGCACCCGGCTTCCCTGGGTGAGGTAACACGAGTACTACAGTGCTCCCATGGGTGTTGGCCCTAGAACCCTCTAAGTCCAAAAGGGTTTGTTCCTAGTCCACTCCGAAGTGTCCCTAAACTTTAAAACTCTAACCGCGACTTTCCCCATAGACGCTAACGGAGCTCGCGGCTGTGTTCACACACTGCACACGTCCCCCATGGGTCCCCTGTGTCACTACCTTGGGTGGTTCCTTGGGGTCCCAGTGATTCTACAGGCTCTAGGCCTTGTTCTAGTCAAGTCGTGGTTCTTATACCACTTTCTTAATATATGGTTTGGTACGCCCCTAGGGCTAATCGTATATTGTGCTAATTTACTGTGTTATTTGACTTGCAACTTGTGTATTTCGACCTCTAGCCTCATAAAGAGACTAGTGGGTAGTGTTTAGTAATAAATACATATATTTTATATATATACCTGGTGTGGTTCTCCTTTCATTTGGTCATTTATGAGATTATAGACTGGTAAAACAAACAGCTTAACACTCCTTTAAGACTTAGCCTGAAGGCTGCTCTCCATAGCTACCACTAGGATAGCTTTCAATAAAGGTTGTCTTTTAACCTACCATCAATAAAGGTTGTTTGGACTGGTGCAAGGTGCCCACTATAATTAGTGGACAGCATATGCCAGGCCAACTTCTCACAATGACCACCCATCTGTATGCTCTGTGAACGGTCATTCAGGAACGACGAAATCCACAGAAGTGCAGACCCTGTAATCCTGCAATCCATTAACCAGTCAATGAGCAATTGATGGGCCATCATATCAAATGCTGCCGTAAGGTCTAGCAAAATCAATACAGAAGATCTAGTCTTATCTGCTGCCAACAGAAGTTCATCCAGTACAGAGAGCATCACCAGCTCAGTACAATAATGGGCCCGAAAGCCTGATAGGTGGGAGTGGAGCAGTTGCAGGTCCCCCACAAATTTTGTAAGGATCTTAGTTACATGCCGTTCCAAAATCTTAGCTGGAAACGGCAGCAAGGACACTGGGCGGTAGTTCTTTACGTTGTAAGAGTCTGCCGATGTCTTCTTTAACAGAGGGCTAACCATAACCCACTTAAACCTTGATGGAACTATGCCAGAGAGGCGTTTAGAAGAGACAGAAGCTCACCCTGCATTACTGGGAAGGCTGCTCTGACCACCTCTGGTGGACAAGGGTCCTCCTGTTAACCAGATTTAACAGCCGCCCAAAACTAGGCCAGTGTCTCCAAGTCCAATAATGGAAGTGCACATAACTGCAAGCCCTGATAAGGAGATACATCCACCTGTACCAGTGAGCAAGGACACAGCGGGGTGTTCCGTATTTCATTCTGGATATCCCTGATCTTGTTCGTAAGAAGGTCCTGCATCCGATTACAGTCCTCTGGATCAGCCACGAGGCCTTATTGACACTTTTGATTTGGACCTATTTTGTGTTAACTGCTACGTTCATTTACCCAGAACTTCAATAACAATCAGTCCACAATCCATCCCTGTGGGAGTTGTGATTTATCAGGCAGGATTCAAAACACTTCAACGCCTCGTTAGATGTAGTAAGCACTAAATCAATACAATTTCAATCATTTTCATAACTTTTAGGTATTTAGGACATGAAAGCTCCATGAATTCTAAGGACAGAGATCTCAAGAAAGGCATCTAGTCTACAGTCCAGTATTAGATAACCAGCTAGGATTCAGCCCATGATTCTAGGACCGAAAAGAAAACTGTTAATCATTTCCCCTAAGAAATTCCAGTCAACCTGATTACACACTTTAAAAATAAACTTACACCTAACATGACTTTTTGTGTGCATTGAATGACCTGCAATACAAAATACCTGAATGAACGATCCACTCGTTTTATTATGGCCTGGCTTGAAAGTGCAGCTGTCGACAGACAATTATGCGAGCATCACTAGAGAGGGGCTTTGGCTCTGCCTACATGTTGGGAGCCAGGAGTACATCTTTTGATTGGTCAGACGTTTTGTACTTCCTTAAAAAAGTGCTTGCCCTCCACACAGCTGGGATCATTTTGTTTATTTATCCAGCTGCCTGAGCTTGAATTTTCAGGTGCACACACATGACATTGAAAACTATTAAAGTGTCTTAGATAACTAGATAATGTATGATGTTTTCTCTGGCAGCAGCACAGATGGGAAGAGGGCAGTCATTAACCTACATGCATTTTAATGTCTGGTTGATCGTGCAACCGTCACCTGACCATTTAATCTACACCAACATTATTCTACAGTTCTTTTTTTTTCCTCTCTGGGTCACTGGCAGGTATGGTCCCGGTCAGCACTAACCTCCAGCCATGCCTCGCAAAATCGAAGAGATCAAAGACTTCCTGCTGACAGCCAGGAGAAAAGACGCTAAATCTGTGAAAATCAAGAAGAACAAAGACAATGTGAAGGTCAAGGTGCACTGCAGCAAGTACTTGTTGTAGGATGCTGGCTCTGTATATACTATACCAAAGTAAGGTATAATGTGCACAGAGTCCAGTGGAACACCAAAGGTAGGCAGAGGTAAAAGTAGATAGCACCTTACTCTCTATTTGTGGTACTGTGGTCGAGCAGTAAGGCTGTATCAGAGGGTAGTGTTAAGCATTTGTTGTACACACTCAATCAGCAAATGATATCACACACTCAAAGACTGAACTTCAGACTGATTGGTTTTGTATAAAAATATTCGTTTAGTTATTTTATTTTCTAGAACCAAGCAAGCCTGGCACAGGTAAGCAATAAATAATTTAGTAATGCAGTTTGTAAACAGTTTGAATTGCAATTGTATATGCACTTTGGTTTGGTTACAGTTGAGCTACTAGTAATGCAATGCTTTTGATATACTGTACATATACTTTGTATTGGCTTTTTAGTAGAATGTCAAGTAGATTACTTTACAGATTACTTTTCTTACACAGTGCAGTATACCTGGATACTACACTGGGACATTTCCTGTAAACAGGTAAGTAAAAGCGTTTTTGTTATTTAGTTACAGTTTTAAAGGGTTTCTTGGATTTTCCAACTCCACACTTAGAAACTTTTCACAGAAAAACAGTCAGTGTTATCCTATGGAGGAAAATAGGGTTATCGGTTCAAAGGTAAGTATTCGGTTGTGGGAGTTGGTATTCTGGGGGTAGACTCAAGGGTCCCCAAGGGTCAAGGATGCACTCTTGTTACACCCTCAGCGGCACTAGGGCGGCCGGGTGCAGAGTGCTGAGGCCCAATGTTATCCAATGGGGGATAGGGGGCCTCCGGTTGGTGGCTGCTGACGAGCAGGCCACTGGGTTGTGGGAGCAAAGCTCCTGGACTTAAGCTCAGGGCAAATGGGGGTTCAAGCCAGCACAGAAGGTGCACCCTCAGCGGCACGGGGGCGGCCAGGTGCAGAGTGCTGTTTTGGCATCAGGCGCCCTGTAGCTTTCAATGGGGAGTCTCCGGTTTGCAAATACACTGCAGGCTCGGGGACGAAGGTCTTCTGGGTGCGACCACCACTTGGAGAGGTAAGTTGGGATGCTGGGGGTTGGTTAGGCACCGTTGGTTGGGCCACCCAAGGCCGTGGGGCGTCGGGTGCAGGCGTGCCTTTTAGGGTCGGATCTTCTTACCAGCTCCTGGTCGCAGTTGGGGGGGAACTTCTGGTTTGAGGCTGCAGGTGTCGGCTGGAGGCTTGAGGCAGATCAGGGGCCACCAGATCTCAGGTCAGGATCGCCGGGGAGACCTCCTCGTGGTGTTTGGTCACTCGAACTTGGGCTGTGGGCGTCGGGTGCAGAGTGGTGCAGACTTGCGGACTTTGCCGTACCTGGAGTCTGTTGGTGAACAAATCCGGTGTTCACAGGAGACAGAGTCTTTTCTTTTGAAGGCAGGGCAGGTCCTCAGGGTTCTTGAGGCTGCTGGCTGAAGGACACACCAGAGTTTCACTTCTGCAGGTTTGAGGTGGGGACAGGCCGGTAGGGCTGGGGCCAAGTCAGTGGGCGTCCTCCTCTTCTTAGCTTCGGCACAGCTTCTCGGTCCTTTTTCTTCTTCTGGTTTCTTGTCTGAGGAAGCAAGGTTCAGGGGTACCCCTAAATACTAGATTTAGGCGTTACAGGTAGTTAAAAGGTTGGGACCAATGGGTCCCTTCCCTGGGGTGGGTACACCCCCTATTATGCCACCCTCCAGTGGGAGGGGGGCATATGCCTCACTCTGGTTGGATGGGTCACCCCATCTGCAAGATGGCTGGGACTGAGAGTTGTGCTTCACCTCGCCTCCCCCACCTGAGGGGTGAGGTTGGCAAAGGTGGGCACACTTCCCTTCCTCACTTGGTTTTCCCGCCGGTTCTCCCGCTCAAAGTGGGGGTCAGAACCGGTGGGGACCAGTTGCTGGGAGCAGCAAAAGGCCTGGGGAAGCTCACAAAGGCGGCAAGCCTTTGAAGCTTCCCCTTCGTGGACCCTGCCCATCCTGGGTTGAGGAGGCTTGGCACCTCGTCCCAGGATGTGCATTGTTTCAGGCCCCTGAGAGCAGCAGGCTCTCGACCCAGGGGTCCAGAAACATGTCTGGTGGTGGCAGCTGAAAGCAGCCACTCAACCTGGACACTAATGGTAGGTCGTTTTTCAGGGGCATCTCTAAGATGCCCTCTGTGTACATTTTTCATTAAATCCCACACTGGCATCAGTGTGGGTTTAATGTGCTGAGAAGTTTGATACCAAACATATATTTACTTTAAAATAATTTATTAACTATTATCTTTATTTAATTTTTTAACTTTTTTTTTTTTTTAAACGTATTTTATTCGTCAATTTGCACATATAACGCAGGGCTCTGCACACCAGAGACATCTGCCGAATCAGACTATACTTAAGCATTAAAACAATCGACTTTTGTTTTGCCAACTCAGCTATGCATAACAAGGACACATTAAATGATGCAGAACCCCCCCAACTCCCCCCTCCCTCACCCCCCTAAAGATCGCACTAATCCCACAGAATCTTATCCACAGCCTTGATGTATGAACGAATAACCCTATCACAAATACACACGCCCTCCCAGCCCCCCCCTCCCCGCCACCTTCACAGACCCAGAATCTTACCCCGATAGCTGAGGCTCCACCATCACTGGCAGCTCCAACCATAGGCCCCGATACTCCGCCCATCGTTGCCATATTTTGTAATGCTTGCGCGGGCATCCCCTGGCTACAAAGATAGGTTGCTCCAGTCCCATACAAAAATCGAATCCATTTTTCCAGGCAGCCACCTAGGGGGCCCGCACCGCCTTCCACACCTTAGCAATGTCTCGCTTCGCCAGTGTGAAGCCCAATAACATGAGGTGCCGTTTGTAGGCATTGCCACCTATCCCTGCCATAACATGAAGCAGGGCCAACTGCGGTGTGCGAGGAAGCTCCCATCCCAAGACCTCAGAAAGACATGTGAACACCCCCCTCCAGAAGCTATCCAGCGATGTGCACTGCAAGACCGTGTGTATAAATGTACCCTCCTCCCGTCCACAGCGGAGACACTCCGGGGAGGCGATCAGTCCCGCCCGCCACAACCTTGCCCTTGTAAAATAGACCCTGTGGAGGTATTTGAACTGGATCAGGCGGAGTCGCATTGCTATAGCCGCCCCCCGCGGAGCTGTCAAGGCCTCCGTCCAGTCCTCCTCTTCCAAACTGCCCACGTCTCCCTCCCAGTCCCCCGGAGCTTCTGAAGTGTGGGAGAGCAGTGAGTGACCAGGGACTGGTAGATTTGGGAAATCTTCTTTTCTTTTAAGTCCCCCATAAAAACTTTTGCTTCCAAAGGACTAAATTCAGGGAGGGACTCCAGACCCTGCAGACTGGGGGACAGGGCATGGCGGAACTGGAGGTATCGATAAAATTGTGACTGAGGCATGAGGAACTCCTTCTGGAAATCCCGGAAAGGCTTTAGTGTCGTGCCCCTCAGGACATCTCCCAGGGTGGAGACACCAATGTTGTCCCATCCCCGAAAGCCCGAAAGGGCCGCCAATTGGTGCAGATGCCCATTATTCCACAAAGGGGTCTCCCGAGTCAGGACATTCCACCAACCCATACGCCGCAGCGCCTGTCTCCATATCAAAAGACCACCCGTGTGGCCGATGGCAACGCACCCCGCAACTGAGCAGAGTACAAAAGCGTATGTAGTGTGTGGCATCCCATAAGCTGTCGTTCTAGCGCATACGCCGGGTCTCCCCTATCACCGTACCACCATTCATTAAGGACCAGTAAGTGCGAGGCCTGATAGTATGAGAGAATATCCGAGGACGCGAGGCCTCCACAGTAGGTAGACAAGAAGCATGTACGCAGAGCCACGCGCACCTTTCCCCCCTCCCACAGAAACTGCCCAAGCACAGAATTCACCAGCCGGAACCATCTAGGCGGGATCGGGTACGGGTGATTCTGTAGCTGGTAGAGAAGCCGGGGGAGCGCCACCATCTTGAATATGGCCGATCTACCGAACAATGTCAGGGGCATACGGGACCAAGACTTAAGGTCTGCACTGACCCGCTCCCATACTGGTGCCAGGTTTCGCTCCCAGGCTATTGCCGGTACGTCCGTGAGAAACACCCCCAGATATTTCAAGCCTCCTGCTGCCGACTGGATCGAGGACACCCATGCGCCCATTCTCGTCCGATCCCCCAGAGCCCACAATGTGGATTTGAGGGGATTCATGTATAGACCCGACGTCTCCCCAAAGATCTGCATCATACGCAGAAGCCGTGGCCCCGTCCTGTCAACCGCTGTAAGAAAGAAGAGGACATCGTCCGCGTATAGCGCGATCCTATCGGACAGTCCATTCGAAGCCCCGCATCTGTGCATCCATACGCACCCATGCTGCCAAGGGCTCCATGGCTAGGGCAAATAAATATGGAGACAGGGGACATCCCTGCCGTGTGCCCCTTTTAATAAGAAAGGTTGAGGAGGTCGCGCCCGCCACCCGTACCGACGCCGTCAGATCCGTATACAGGAGTTTTATATAGGAGAGGAAGTGCGGGCCCAGATTGAGTCTGCCCAGCAATGCGAAGAGGTAGACCCAGCTCAAGGAGTCGAATGCCCTATCCATATCTGCCAGGAGAAGTGCCGCCGGTTCCCCGGTCTGCCGAATAGCTGCTACCGCCACATGCGCCCTCCTTATGTTGTGTCTGGTGGCCCTCTGGGGCATAAACCCCGCCTGATCAGGGTGTACAAGTGTAGTAATATGGGGCAAAAGGCGGTTGGCCAGCGCCTTTGCCAGAATTTTGGCCTCCACATTTAGGAGAGAGATGGGGCGGTATGAGGCATGCTGCTCTGGGGGACGACCCGGCTTATGGAACACCACCACCTCTGCATGCCTCCAGTCTGGGGGGAGCAGGCCTTTTTCCCGGGCCTCTTCCACCACTGCCCGATAATACTGGATTTAAACTTTTAAATTATATAAAAATAAAATATATACATATATCAATAATTTAAAATTAAAAAGAAAAACATCCTATAATTAATTAAAACATTAAACTATTAAAACAAAATTAAAACGTACATTTTGCAATACAATAAATACAACAGTAGGGAAAATGTTGGATAGCGAAATAATTAAATTTACTATTCCAACTCCAGGGAGTGTAACAGTAGGGAAAGTTTTGGATAGCGGAGGGGTAAAAATGACTATTCCCACTCCAATGAGTGCAACAGTAGGGAAAATGTTGGATAGCGGAGGGGTAAAAATGACAATTCCCACTCCAATGAGTGCAACAGTAGGGAAACTGTTGGATAGTGGAGGGGCAAAAATTCTTATTCCCACTCCAAAGAGTGCAACAGTAGGGAAAGTGTTAGATAGCGGAGGGGTAAAAATGACTATTCCTACTCCAGGGATTGCAACAGTAGGGAAAGTGCTGGATATTTAACCAGAGCTAGTCTATCTAGTTTTATACCTTCCTGCTTGTATGTTGTTAGCGCCGGAACACCTCTGTTAGAGGTAGCTGTCGCGCTTTACAAATTTACTTTATTATTATTATAGCGAAGGGGTAAAAATTACTATTCCCACTCCAGTGAGTGCAACAGTAGGGAAAGTGCTGGATAGCGGAGGGGTAAAATTACTATTCCCACTCTAGTGAGTGCAAAAGTAGGGAAAGTGCTAGATAGCGGAGGGGTAAAAATTACTATTCCCACTCCAGTGAGTGCAACAGTAGGGAAAGTTTTGGATAGCGGAGGGGTAAAAATTACTATTCCCACTCCAGTGAGCGCAACAGTAGGGAAAGTATTGGGTAGCGGAGGGGTAAAAATGTTATTCCCACTCCAGTGAGCGCAACAGTAGGGAAAGTATTGGGTAGCGGAGGGGTAAATATTACTATTCCCACTCCAGTGAGCGCAACAGTAGGGAAAGTATTGGATAGCGGAGGGATAAAAATTACTATTCTCACTCCAGTGAGTGCAACAGTAGGGAAAGTATTGGATAGCGAAGGGGTAAAAATTACTATTCCCACTCCAATGACTGCAACAGTAGGGAAAGTGCTGGATAGCGGAGGGGTAAAAATTACTATTCCTACTCCAGTGAGTGCAACAGTAGGGAAAGTGTTGGATAGCAGAGAAACAAAAATTACTAATAACATTTAAACAATTGAACAAAAATTAAAAAATCTTATAAACAAATAAACAATATTTTAAAAATATAAGATTAAATATATTAAACATATAAAAAGAACACATATTATAATGTTAATTACATATAACAAAAAGATACAAATATATATAATAAATTAATAAATACATTTATATACAATATTTATTTAAAAGGAGCAAATATTAACAAACAAACAAATTATTTATAACATAAAGGTATTTATTTTATTTCCTACCCTATAACACCACACCAATAAAAAAAGACTTCAACATTTTTATTTAAATGTATTTCCATAATTAACATAATTAATAATGAATTAAAAAATATTATTAATAAAAAAAATAATAAACATTCATTGACTACACATTCTTTAACACTAGAATATCCACAACTCACACCTAAAATTAATTACACAATTACCATAATGAATTACTAATTAATTAATTTAAATTAACAACTAATTAATAACTCATCAATAAACAATAAATTACTTCCCACCCTTCCCACCATTTACACCTATAAACACCACAACACACACCTAAAATTAATTACACAATTACCATCATTAATTACTAACTAATTAATTTAAATTAGTAAACAACTAATTAATAATTCATCAATAAAAAATAAATTACTTCCCACCATTTACACTTATAAACAACACAACACCCACCTAAAATTAATTACACAATTACAATAATTAATTACTAATTAAATAATTTAAATTAATTAACAACTAATTAATAATTCATCAACAAAAAATAAATTACTTCCCACCCTTCCCACCATTTACACCACAACACACACCTAAAATTAATTACACAATTACCATCATTAATTACTAATTAATTAATTTAAATTAGTAAACAACTGATTAATTCATCAATAAAAAATAAATTGCTTCCCACCATTTACACCTATAAACACCACAAAACCCACCTAAAATTAATTACACAATTACCATCATTATTTACTAATTAATTAATTAAAATTAATTAACAACGAATTAATAATTCATCAATAAAAAATAAATTACTTCCTACCCTTCCCACCATTTACACCTATAAACACCACAACACACACCTAAAATAATTACACAATTTCCATCATTAATTACGAATTAATTAATTTAAATTAATTAACAACTAATTATTAAATAATTAATCATAAATTAATTTATACATTTAACACTATAACATCACAATTAAACAAATATTAATAAATTAAAATTATTCAATACATTTTATATAATTAAATTACTTCCCACCCTATTTCCCTATAAACCCACAACCCGCTACAGAACTAAAAACGCAAATTTCAAATTAAAAAATAATAATAATTACTAAAAATAATCAATAAATGTTATATATTTAAATTACTCCCCACCCTATTCCCCTATAAACCCACAACCCTCTACGGAACTAAAAACACAAAATTCAAATTAAAAACAATTAATAACTACTAAAATTTTAACACATATAATAAAAATACAAACAATTCTTATACAAAAAAACATACATCACATACATATAAAATATATACTAAAATACATAACATTAATAAAAAATCGATATTTGTAACTATATTTTTGCAAACGATATTAAACACTTCGATATTTTAAACATCAATATTACTTACCTAAAATCGATATTCCTGACCACGATATTTTGTCTGTCGATATTTCTGACCCACGATATTTTTACCTTGATATCTGTGCAAGTCGATATTTTTGCATCGATATTCTGTCTCTGCATCAGCAAAAATGTGCTGGTTGGACCTTCGCCTTTAAATGAATGATCTTTTAGCGGTATTGTATTGTGTTTACCAATTCCAGCTGCATCCCCCCCCCCTCCTCTGGCGGTCCCACAGAATGAGCTCAGCCCATTCTACTGTAGAGCCAATGGTACCATGTAGATTTTCACTCCACCTTGCTATGCAGAAACTTAGCAGAGCCAATTGTACTGTGTGGAATTTTGACTCCACTTTGTCTTGAGAAGGCTCAGCAGAGTCAATAGTATTATGTAGAGTTGGTATTGCTTTGAGGAGTCTTGGCAGAGTCAATGGTACTATGTAGAGTTTTTATTGCCTGGAGGATCCTTGGCAAAGCCAATGGCATGTAGAGTTTTTATTTCCTTGAGGATCCTTGGCAGATGCAACAACATTATGTAGAGTTGGTATTGCTTTGAGGATCCTTGGCAGAGTCAATGCTACTATGTGGAGTTTGAATTGCTTTGAGGATCCTTGGCAGAGTCAATGGTACTATGTGGAGTTTGTATTGCTTTGAGTATCCTTGGCAGAGTCAATGCTACTATGTGGAGTTTGAATTGCTTTGAGGATCCTTGGCAGAGTCAATGGTACTATGTGGAGTTTGTATTGCTTTGAGGATCCTTGGCAGAGTCAATGGCATGTAGAGTTGGTATTGCCGTGAGGATCCTTGGCAGAGCCAATGGTACTGTGTGGAGTTTTCACTCCACCATGCCTCGAGGAGGCCCGCCCAGAGTGCATGATTACCAGCCTTTCTCTTGTGTTGGAGCCTGTCGTAATGCAGTGGGATCCCTCATGCTCAGAGACCCATGCGTGCCATGAGCAGTAAGTTAGCGGGACACTCAAGGGCTCAGCTAATCCTAATGTTGTGGGGTTGGTACAGGTCACGTGCAAACACTTGGTGGGCCACCCTGGAGCTCATCAGGTTCTGAAGCAGTCAGATTGATGATACTCACACATTATGTGCTGGGGGTGTGCAGACTGTTAGGGAACAGGGAGGTTTACACCTGCTCTGATGTAATCAGAGTCTATGCGCTATATATGTGCAATGAGTTAGCAGCACTCCCCAGGGGCCCAACTTTCTATTATGCAATTATACCCAGTGCTGAGTGTGTGCTAGTTGCTAGCAGGGCCACTATTGAGCGCAGATCGGCTGGCCCTTGTGTAGGGTTCTGATGTCGCAGATCCCCTACCGGGTAGGTGCCCTGAGTTAGCTGGGCACCCTGACCGTAATGCAGTCAAATTTCTGATGCTCAAAGGATCTGGGCTAAGTGTGCGCTTTGGGTTAACAGTGCAATTCTGGCCGCAACTGGTCCTGATGCAGTCAGAGCTCTGATGCTCACAGATTCTGTGTGCAGGGTGGGTGCAGTGACTTAGCAATACAGCACTGGCAATCCCTTGGGGCAGCATTCAGAACCATTGTTTCTAGCCCGCTGTGCCACTCTGTACAGTGGGCCTGATTTAAAATTTTGCAGACAGAGTGAAGGGAGACAGGGTGGCAGAGGACTTTATCACTTTTACTTTGCCGGCAAATTTAGAGGTGTCCCAAGTGTGTCCTGATGTGTTATATGAGTTAGAAGGGCAAGACTGGGGCTCCGCCGACCCTGATGAAGACAGATTGCTGGTGCTCACAGATCCTGTGTGCAGGGTGTGTGCAGTTAGATGGCGGCGCAGCACTGGGTCACAGTTGGTCCTGGTAGTGTTGTAGTATTTGCTTGGGGTGTGCAGTGGAGCCCAGAGGGGACACACCTTGCTGCAGTCAGATGCCTGGTGCTAACAGGTCCTGTTTTCAGGGTGTATGCAGTGAAGCTGCAGGGCACCGCAGTAGAATCTTTGGTTCTGATGCAGTATGAGCTCTCTTATGCTCACAGTTTCTGTGTGCAGGGGTGTTCAATGAGTTAACGGCACAGTCTTGGTGCAAGGTTTGTCCTGATAGTGTTATATTCTGTACTGGGTGTTTGCACTGGGGCCCGAGATGGGACACAACTGGGATGGTGCAGTAAGATTTATGATGCTCTCGGGTCCTGTGTGCAGGGATGAGCAGTGAATTAGGAGCACACCACTAGGTCAAATTTCTGAAGCTCAAATGGCCTGAGCTGGTGCGTGCATCGAGTTAGCAGTGCACTTTAGGCACAAGTGGTCCTTATGCAGTCAGAGTCCTGGTGATTATAAACTCTGGGGCCGATTCCGATCTCGGCCGGTAGGGCACCGAATCGGATTCGGCTTAACCGGATCCGATTCGGAGCCCTCTTTCCCGACCGATTCGTACGTGCGTCCGGCCGAGCGAGTACGATGCGAGCGCACGCGAAATCGCCGACCGACTCGTACGCGGGTCCGAACCGCTCCGACCGACTCGCATGGACACGACTCGCACCGCGCAATGGAGACGTTCCCCGGCCGGGCAAGTACGATGCGCGCCGCGAGCAGTCCGACCAACTCGCGCCGTCCGGCTCGAAGGAGCAGTCGGAGCCGGACTTTGGGGGTCCATGTCGGACCCCCCTGTACGTGTAGTTGCGCGAGTCGCACACAGGGGGGACCCATGGGTCCCCCCTACCTGTGCATGTACGCCGCGAGTCTCATCGAGACGTACCCGCTGTAGGGGGTGCCCTTGTTCGCCTCGCACCCATTGAGTCAATGGGAGCCCGCGTACGCGTTGTACGTCCGGCTCCCATTGACTTTAATGGGAGTCCGACCGACTCGAGTCCGATTGCATGCGTGCGCATCGTACTCGTTCGGTCGGACTGCCAGGGTCCGATTCGGTCGGAAATCTCTCCGGGTCCGGCTCGGTCGGAGTGATTTCGGGCCTGAATCGGAATCGGCCCCTCTGTGTACAAAGTGTGTGCAGAAAGATAGTGGCACATCTCCAGGTCACAGTTTGTCCTGAAAGTGTTATATTATGTGCTGGTGTGTGCAGTGGGGCCCACAGGTGACACACCTGGGCTGGCCCTGATACAGTCAGATTTGTGATGCAACAAATCCTCTTTGCAGGGTGTTTGTAGTGAAGTAGCAGGGCACCACTGTGCCTCCATCGGTCCTGACACAGTCAGATTTCTGATGCTGACAGATCGTGTGTGCAGGGTGTGTGCAGAGTTAAGAGGGCAGAACTGGGGCTCCGTTGATCCTTATGCAGACGGTTTGCTGATGTTCTCACAGATCCGGTGTGCAAGGTGTGTGCAGTTAAATGGCGGGGCACCCCTGGGTCACAGTGTGATATGATTGTGTTACATTCTGTGGAACTGTGCTGGGTGCGTGCAGTGGGGCCCACAGTGAACTCAGCTGGGCTGGCCCTGCTGTAGTCAGATTACTGATGCGTGCAGAGTGTGTGCAGTGATTTAGGATGACACCACTGGGGCTTCACCGATCCTGACTGATGCAGACGGATTGCTTATGCCCACAGATTCTGTGTGCAAGTTGTCTGCTGTGAGTTAGTGACATCCCTGGGCCACAGTTTGCCCTGATAGTGTTACATTCTGTGCTGGCTGTGTGCACCGGGGCCCACAGGGAACACGCCTGGGCTGGTCGTGATGCAGTCAGATTGATGATGCGCACAGGTCCCGTGTGCGGGGTGTGTGCAGTGAGGCAGCAGAGCCCACTCTGGCTCCGTCGGCCCTGATGCAGAAGGATCGCTGATGCTGAGATCCCGTGGGCTGGGCTTGCACAGTGGGCTGGGTTTGTGCAGTGTGGGCTCGGCAGTCAGTCAGTGCGCGGCCGTGGACGATGCTGACAGGACCTGCCCCGTCGCTTCGCCTCCTGCTCGCCTGCAGAGAAGCCGCGGAGTTGCATGTCGCTTTCCAACTCCAGTGTGTTCCTGCTGAATGAGGTAAAGGCGGGTGTCTGAGCGAGCCCTCGCCCCCTGCTGTGAGGCTACCTACTCCGTCCCTACTCTTGGCATGCGGAACTCTCCTCTCCTGGTGCTGTGCCATGGGCGGGTGACGCCCAAAATCAGGGGTCAAGATCAGACAAAGGTCAAGGGCTTCCTCTGAGGAGGCGGGCGGGTCTGGGGGCTGGGCCCTTATTCCTGGAAGTGGTCAGGGGGCGGAAGTGGGAGACACCAGGGACCTGACGCGAGGCAGGGTGGCGCGTGCTTCTGGAACAAAGTCTCGGCGCATTAATGAAGCACTTACGGCGTCACGTGGACACTTGAAATTATAACGGCGACAAAACGCCTTGGTGCAATTTAACATTCGCGCCCAAGCAGGTGTGATTTTTGCACCTCATTATGACTCTGGTGCTAGGTAGCAGAGAAAATGTTTAGCACCCGTTTTATCGCACAGATAACGGAAACTACGAGTCAGTGCTAAATGCCTGTGCTAAAACCGGGGCATCACGCAGCCTTTCAAGGTTTAAATGCTGTTTGCGCCTATTTAATGACTTGAAGCAAGAGGTTTGAATGAGCGAACTTGGGGTAGGGTGACCAACCGTCCGTAAATTTCACGGACGGTCCGATATTTCGTTGTCTAGTCCGTTGTCCCTAATCATTCTTTTTACGGACGCCTTTTGTCCGTAATTCTGGGGTTTACAGGAATCTGCGATGCCCCCTGTGAGATGCCCCAGGAGTTCTACAGCACTCACTGTTGGGGGCCAGCGCACATTTCTTTGAAGTGATGAAGAGGCTTCAACAGCTCCTCCCGGACCTCGCACACTGTCAATTAGCCCCATTGTCATTCTGTCTGTGGTGATTCTCTTATACAGAATGACAATGGGCCATACTGCAGTTACAGCAGCCTAGGGCATGGCAGGATTGCATAAACTTTGGGAGACACTCAGACTTGTTATTTAGAATTTTAATTATTATAACTGTTCTTGCTAACCTACTTAATAGTAACATTCCGTCCCTGTTCAGAAGAATTAATGAATAACAAACTACTTTCAACTTATGTGCCACTGAAACAGGAGCCATGCTTTGGGGTTCAGGGTGCACGCTTTACTTTGAAATACAGGGCTAATGGCAAAGACTTATGAGTTCTTTGCCTGTCTGCAATTATAAGACCATCATAAAAATGTCAATTTAACTCTGCTGATTAATGTATCTCCTTGAGAGATATCTGAACTTTGACTAATCCCAGGTTTGACTCATCATAAAGTAGAGCAGAGACAGTGGCGTAGCAAGGTCAGGTGGTACCCCGGCTTGACAAAATGGCAAAAATATGTGTTTAAAACACATATTTTTGCCATTTTGTCACCCCACTCAGTGATGACACCCGGGGCGGCCCGCGGACACCGCACCCCCCTTCCTACGCCACTGAGCAGAGGGACAATGTGCCTCTTGCAAATCACAAAGTGTAACATGCTGCTCAAAGAATTGTTTTTTATGTAGATGGTTCAGTGGGTTCCTTTGGAAAATAATAAAGATGTATTAGTAAGGACAACCCCCAACCACAATGTTATGTTTTGAACCCTGAGTTTGTATTTCTCCAGGCCAAGCGCTCTTAACATATATTCAGGGCAAATGGAATTAAGCACTTCTGCGGCTGCAATTATTTCCTCAAAATTATTGATTTGCCACATAACCCATTATCTGTTGCATATTCTGCAGATTTTAGCAAAAAATAAAATTGTTTCTAGCTCAAATGGATCAAAAGTTTCTAAAAAAAGTGGCGAGATGTGTTCACACGCAGTGAAAGGCCCGTCACAAAGGTTAACTGGTCAGCTTTCCATTGCTTATTTATGTATTTAGTTGTTAAGCTGGCACTGATGAGGGGAAATCTTTGCTAAGATAGTATTACCATGTATTAAAATGAAAAAATAATGAAGTAATACTACAAAAGATGTGCCGCATTATGCAGCATAATTTGCCTTTACTTGCTGTATAATTTAGTCAACCCTGCCGCATAATTCCAGTGGCCTTGCATATAATGCCTACCAGTATGAATGGCTTGTAACTCCTACACCTTGCAGCCCTCATTGTCTTAAGTAACATTGACTTACACACACATAAAAATCATTGTCTCTGAATAATATGTGTGATGTGAAGCGCTCTTGACACTCTATATTGGGATGAGTAATATAAAAGAAATTAAATACACATGGGAGAGGGTATAGATTTTTGTGGGGCACACTTGAATGATGGTACTGAGGGAATCTTTGGAGAAGGAGGTCTTGGGGGTACGGGGGGTCACCAACAAAGATTGTCACACCGGGTGCAACCAGCAGCAAAGCTGGTCCTGCCAGGGGTGTAGTTATCATTCCAGTAGCCTGTGCAGTGCCCCAGGCCCTAAGACAAAAGCACTTCAGGAGCTGACGTGTGATGGACTGGCAGGAAGGCATAGTCTATAAATGTAGGGATTTAATTTTATTGTAATCCCTGTTTCTGTACAGTTTTTATTTAAACATTTCTAGTTAATGGAGAACGACAAGCACAATTAGAAATGTCTAACATAACATGACTGGTGTGCACTAATCCCAAAATCTTCTAGTGCCACACTGTAACCTGCCAGGCAAATGCCTCGTGCTGCAATCTTGGATGGATTTCTCCCTCAATATTTGAAAAATAGCCTTGTGAATTTCTGTCCTTATTTATATTTTATTTCTAAAGAGTGACCCTAGTCAAAAGGCAGCAGAATGGTTTACAACACGGGTACTCACAAACTTTCTCTCGGGGGCCAAATTTACAGTGTGGTTTGTGGCCGAGGGCTGCACCGGTGGGGGCGGGGTCAGTGGGGGAGGGGGGGCGGGGCTAGAGCAAAAAAAACCAACTATGACCATGAGGTTGAACACAGGCCCCTGCAGCGGACGCCTTCGTCCACTGAGCCACCAGACCCGGCATACACACATCTCTCTCTAGCTCTGTCTCCCTCCCTCTCTCTCCCTCCCTCTCCCTCCCTCTCCCTCCCTCTATCTCTCCCTCTCTCCGTCTCCCTCTCTCTCTCTCGCTCTCTCTCGCTCCCTCTCTCTCTCTCCCTCTCGCTCCCTCTCTCTCTCTCCCTCTCGCTCCCTCTCTCTCTCTCTCTCCCTCTCGCTCCCTCTGTCTGTTTCCCTCCCTCTGTCTCCCTCTATCTGTCTGTCGCCCTCCTCCCTCTGTCTGTCTCCCTCTGTCTGTCGCCCTCCTCCCTCTGTCTGTCGCTCTCCTCCCTCTCTGTCTCCCTCCCTCTCTCTCTCCCTCCCTCTCCCTCCCTCCCTCTCTGTCTCCCTCCCTCTCTCTCTGTCTCCCTATCTCTCTGTCTCCCTCCCTCTCTCTCTGTCTCCCTCTCTCTCTGTCTCCCTCCCTCTCTCTGTCTCCCTCCCTCTCTCTCTCCCTCCCTCTCTCTGTCTCCCTCTCTCTCTGTCTCCCTCTGTCTGTCTCCCTCTGTCTGTCTCCCTCTGTCTGTCTCCCTCTCTGTCTGTCTCCCTCTCTGTCTGTCTCCCTCTCTGTCTGTCTCCCTCTCTGTCTGTCTCCCTCTCTGTCTGTCTCCCTCTCTGTCTGTCTCCCTCTGTCTGTCTCCCTCTCTGACTGTCTCTCCCTCTGACTGTCTCTCCCTCTGACTGTCTCTCCCTCTGACTGTCTCTCCCTCTGACTGTCTCTCCCTCTGTCTGTCTCTCCCTCTGTCTGTCTCTCCCTCTGACTCCCTCTGTTTCCCTCTCTCTCTGTCTCCCTCCCTCTGTCTGTCTCCCTCCCTCTGTCTGTCTCCCTCTCTCTGTCTCTCTCTGTCACCCTCTGTCACCTCACCCCACGTGTGTGTCAGCCGGGCTGAGACAGCTTCCCGGGCACACACACAGCTGCACCCGAGTACTTCACAGGTCTTTAAAAGACCATTCACTTGTTAATGAGGCTTTGTTGTATTTCACCTCTTCTTAGCGCCCCTGCATCTCCACTCAGAGTGGAGTGGAGATGCAGGGGCGCTAAGAAGAGGTGAAATACAACAAAGCCTCATTAACAAGTGAATGGTCTGTTAAAGAATCGCCCGGCCCCCATAGAGCGCTGCTGCAACCGGCGGTGTTTGCTGACACTTAACAAAAAAAAAGAAAAAACACAGGTAGGATATCTACAAGGTCCGCGGGCCGCCAAGGAAGGCTTGCCGGGCCGCTGGCGGCCCGCGGGCCGTACTATGAGTACCCGTGGTTTACAAGGTCCAAGACAAGATTTATGTCTGGACGCCTGCGCCAAATCATTGAGGAGCATATTTACTAACATTTCATGTAACATTATACGCGGATGATATTATCCTATACGTCCGGGACCCCCAAAACAATTTAGATCCTCTCATCCGAGAGATCATCAGATTCGGCGGCTTCTCAGGCCTTGGTATAAACTGGCACAAGTCGGTGATATTCCCCCTCACAGCGGGCACGGTCCGCTGGGAGTGTGACTACCCGCTAGCCTGGTGCTCGGACTCCGTTAGGTATTTGGGAATAAGCATACACTTTAATACCAATGAAATCATATTATCGAACTATGGCACGGCGATTCATACGCTGGAGAAGCAGGTGGATAGGTGGGTCAGACTTCCACTCTCGATTGGTGGGCGTGTCGCGCTGATCAAAATGATTGTCCTGCCCAAATTCCTGTACTTGTTCAATAATATTCCTATTCCACTACCGAATCGTTTTTTGAAATCTATACACACCCACCTTATTCGGCTGACTTGGGGAGGCAAACGCCCCAGAGTCCGTTGGGAGATCATGACGCTCCCTTACCACAAGGGTGGTTTTGGAGTTCCTAATTTTCAGATATATATTATTTGGTCGCTCAGTGCAGCTATGCTCACGCCTGGTTTCACCCTGACGCCAGAATCCCCTATTTACGCCCTGAGGCAGACCTTGTCCTTCCGGATACATTACGCACAGTTTTACCCCTGGGCTACCCTCGCGACCCTCTCGATATTCAGACGGTCTCCACTACCAGCTGGGCTTGGCTTAAACTGGTTCGGATATTGGGATCACCGCCACTGCACTCTCCGAGCCTACCGCTCCCGAATCAACGGTGATTACCCATCACTGGGGAGAGGATAGTGCAGCGCACCCTTACCCGATTCAACATGACTACTATTGGGGATCTTTACATTGATGGCCAAGTTTTTTCTGTCTCCGACGGAGATAAGTTTACCGAGGCGTCGTTTATGGACAAATTTGTGCTTGCCCGACTGCGTGCCACTTTAAGGGAAAAGATCCCTGGTTTCCCCGTCGAACCCGACCCGTTCACTCCCTTGTCCACAGTTATAGATAGCGACACTGGGAATCACCTGATTTCCAAACTATACAGATCTTGTGTGAAACTGATACCAGTCCACGATGCTAAGGTGCGGGCCGCGTGGGAGGCGGATCTAGGTCACCCAATTACTGATGACCAATGGGCTGCGTGCTGCCTGCAAACCAAAGCGGTTTCCCTGCATAGCCGCCACAAACTCATTCATTTCAAATTCCTGCGCAGAATTTACATCACACCTGAGATGACCCACAAACTAGACCCTGACAGATCCCACTGCTGCCTAAAATGTAAATCCCCACATGCCGATTTTGCGCATCTCTCTTGGACCTGCAGCAAAATCAGTGCATATTGGACTGAAATATAGCACATACTCAGGACAATGATAGGCCTAGCCCTTGTCCCCACACCGGAAGTGGCCCTATTAGGGTATGTGAACAATATCCCAAAGTCAGTCCGGAAATTCACTGCCTTGGTGCTACTCCTAGCAAAAAGGGAAATAGCGTTAAAATGGGGGAGGAAGGTGGCACCGACGAGCAAAGACTGGCTTAACAGTTTGGCATATTGTCACCTAAATTGCGATTTGTACGCCTCCACTCTGCCCAGCACATCCCGCCCACGTGACATTTGGGGCCCTCTTAAACAATACACGGCGACATCACAATCTCAACCTGACACACGGCTAGACGCCGGCCTGGTTCCTGCAGGTATAGGTTGAACCAAGACCAACTATACAAAGGACACCGGTTTGTGCTCTTTTCATTTGGAAATATGATTTTTACCCATATTGCGTTTTGCTTGCACAGCAGGTACAAGTACTGAAGATGTGGTGAGCGAGTTAGCATAATATGCAACTGTAACTTTGCTTGAACAGACTATCTTAATTTCTGTGATACTGAATGTCATGCATCATACGACCAATGTAATATGTACTGTATTCTATTAACTGTCATGGAGCTGGAACAATATATTGTTTTTCATTCTGAAACTGGTAAATAAAGTTTTTTAAAAAAACAACAAAAAAAACATTTCATGTAACACAGCGCAGCGAGTGCAGCTGCTGCACTACGTGAAGCGGAAAGAGCAGAACAGCACCATATTTTCAAAGATATGGAACAGTTCTGCTCTCTCCTAGTTCTGTTGCACTTGTGGCTGCCTAGTGCCAAAACATTGTGGTCAGGTAAGTTGTTTGAGCAGGAAGAGAAAATTATCCTTTGAGGCCAGTTCCTATTTGCATGTGTGCAAAGAGGAAGTAATAAGGAGAAATAAAGCTATTTCTCCTCCTTACCCCAGCTTCGGATAGGCACACAATTTTGCCGTAAACCCATCCGCACAAGTCTGTAAATATGCGCCATCCATGTAACACCCATGTAACGCCTATCTGACAGTCGTTTTTAGGTCGAGCCTAGCGCAGCGCGCATACGCTGCTCTATGGGGAGACTTCTTGTAAGCACTCCCAACTTCCTAGAGACTTTTCCGTGTGGATTTGTTTACACCCACACATCTTATTGGCCATTGCGTATGGCTTTCACAAATGAAAGCAAGCAAATGGCCAAAGGCGTGGGTATGTCCCGCCTTTTCTTTAAATTTTCACTCCCATAGCCTGTCTCGGGAGTGAGCAGCAGCGCGCAGTGTGCCAGCTGCATTCCAGGCTCAGGTTACTGTTACTAATTTACCCAGCGCGGGTGCTTTGACTTTCGTGACCGCGCTGGTTTTGAGTTCCATAAGTAACTGTGGGGTGCTTTACCACACTCTCCCATTAACCTTCTATAAACGCATTCATTCAACGTTCTATATATCGCCAAAAAAGGCTCATCACCTGGGGGAGTCGTTCGAAAGGCCACAACTTAAGCGAATCTAGAGAAATAGGCATCAAACTTCTCATTCTGTTACAAGAAACAGAACGGTGCATGTATTTAGTGCCCGCTTTAAAAAAAAAAAGAAAAAAGTTTCATTTGGACGCATTGTGCACCCCACCGTGCAGTTTTCGGAGTTACGCCCCTTCAGCCCACTTTATGTGCCTCCTGCCCCTTTGCACTAATCTCACACTGAATATTGAGGCAAAGTATCACAGCTCTGAACTATCGCTCAGTCACCAATCCTTCGACAGGGGCTCCAAAAGTGAGAAAGCGCCCTGAGGCTGTAATGAAAATAATTCATTTTTACCGTGCATGGACGCTTACCCTCAATATGAAACTTCGTTTTCTATATAACCACAAGAGGCCAAGGCCCGGCGTTTCTATGGTTTAATCGCAACAGGGGGGGGGCGCGTACGAAAACTTGTCCGTGGGGCTCCGCATTTTTTTTTACACACGCTTTCACGCACACCACACCCAGTTTTAGGGAAATTTTTATAACCCCTCATCGCCCCACACAAACAGCCACAATGTTTATTTTATCTTTGGAAAGTAAATTAGAGGTTGCAACAGGGTATAGGTGTTTATCGGTAACATGAGATCCCCCTCAAAGTTTCTCTTTCCAGCCCCCCCCACCCCACCACCACAACATCAGTTCACGCATATTTGCCACGCCGGGGTCACAAAACAGAGGGAGGGCAGGGGCAATACACATAATTAAAAGCAGAGACCGGCTTCAGTACCCTCCCTGCAGGCTCTTTCCCAGCTCCGCCGAGGCAGGGAAGAGGCCGAATTCCTGATTTGAATTAAAAGCAGGTCAGGGAGGGAGGGCCCTGCGTGGCTCTCTGACCCCCCTGTCACTCCCCTCCAGTTCCAGGCAGCAGCAAGAGTTTTTCAGGGAGGCTGGAAAATTATACATTGTCTTTCCATGGGAAGGATAAAAGTGAGGTCTTTCAGAATGCTCAAAGGCGGAGTTTGGGAAATACAGGGTGCACCATGGCATTTCACGTAGTTGAGGTCTACACTGTAAGGACGGGCCGACTCCGCTACGCTAATCGCTCAATACAAATCCCATCCTCCTCTCCCCTCTGCCAGGGCGCGCATGGGCAAATTTACATAAAACCAAAAACGTTTTAATAAATCTACAGTGCAATAAAATTATTGCCCGCTTTCCCATAACCCCATATTTTACAACTGTTTTCTATGTATTTTGGGGTGCACTACGCAAAACTGTTGGGTCTTGCAACATACACTCCACATAATACCACTCAGTGCCACATATTTACACCCCAAATATTTACACTCTACTCAATGCAACATAAATACACTCCATATACAACCACTCAGTGCCACGTAATAACACGCCACATAATTACACTCTACTCAATCCAACATAAATACACTCCACATAATACCACTCAGTACCACATAATTATACCCCATGTAATTACACTCAACTCAATGCAACATAAATACACTCCACATAATACCACTCACTATCACATAATCACACTTCGCAATTACACTATTCAATACAACATAAATACACTCCACATAATACCACTCAGTGCCACATAATTACACAACAATAATTACACGTCACATAATTGCACTCTATTCAATGCAAATTAAAAACACTCCACATAATAACGCTGTACTACATAATTACACGCCACATAATTACACTATACTCAATGCAACCTAAATACACTCAACATAATACCACTCAGTACCACATAATTACAAGTCACATTATTGCACTCTATTTAATGCAACGTAAATACACTCCACACAATACCACTCTGCCACATATTTATACACCACATAATTACACTAGATTCAATGCAACATAAATACACTCCACATAATACCACTCAGTGCCACATAATTACACACCACAAAATTACACTCTAATCAATGTAACATAAATACACTCCACATAATACCACTCAGTGCCACATAATTACACGTAACATAATTACACTCTATTCAATGCAACACAACACTCCACATAATAACACTATACCACATATTTACATGCCACATAATCACACTGTACTCAATGCAACATAAATACACTCCACATAATACCACTCAATGCCACATAATTATATGCAACGTAATTACACTGCACTCAATGCAACATACACACCAAATCATACCACTCAATGCCACATAATTACAACCCACATATTTACACTATACTAAATACAACATACACTCCACATAATACCACTCAGTGCCACGTAATTACACGCCACATATTTACACTCTAATCAATGCAACATAAATACACACCACATAATACCACTCAGTGCCACATAATTACACGTCACTTAATTACACTCTATACAATGCAACACAAAACTCCACATAATAACACTATAACACATAATTACATGCCACATAATCACACTGTACTCAATGCAACATAAATACACTCCAAATAATACCACTCAGTGTGACATAGTTACACGCCACATAATTACACTCTACTCAATGCAACATAAATACACTCCACATAATACCACTCAGTGCCACATAATTATATGCTACGTAATTATACTGCACTCTATGCAACATACACACCAAATCATACCACTCAATGCCACATAATTACAACCCACATATTTACACAATACTAAATAAAACATACACTCCACATAATACCACTCAGTGCCACATATTTACACACCACATATTTACACTCTAATCAATGCAACATAAATACACACCACATAATACCACTCAGTGCCACATAATTACACGTCACATAATTACACTCTATTCAATGCAACAAAACACTCCACATAATAACACAAAACCACATAATTACATGCCACATAATCACACTGTACTCAATGCAACATAAATACACTCTACATAATACCACTCAGTGTAACAAAGTTACACGCCACATAATTACAGTCTACTCAATGCAACATAAATACACTCCACAAAATACCACTCAGTGCCACATAATTATATGCTACGTAAGTACACTGCACTCAATGCAACATACACACCAAATCATACCACTAAATGCCACATAATTGCAACCCACATAATTACACTATACTATACTAAATACAACATACACTCCACATAATACCCCTCAGTGCCACATAAATACACTCCACATAATACCACTCAGTGCCACATAATTACACATCACATAATTACATACTATTCAATGCAACAAAACACTCCACATAATAACACTAAACCACATTATTACATGGCACATAATCACACAGTACTCAATGCAACAAAAATACACTCCACATAATACCACTCAGTGTGACATAGTTACACGCCACATAATTACACTCTACTCAATGCAACATAAATACACTCCACATAATAGCACTCAGTGTCACATAATTATATGCTACGTAATTACACTGCAGTCAATGCAACATACACACCAAATCATACCACTCAATGCCACATAATTACAACCCACATATTTACACTATACTAAATACAACATACACTCCACATAATACCACTCAGTGCCACGTAATTACACGCCACATATTTACACTCTAATCAATGCAACATAAATACACACCACATAATACCACTCGGTGCCACATAATTACACGTCACATAATTACACTCTATTCAATGCAACAAAACACTCCACATAATAACACTAAACCACATAATTACATGCCACATAATCACACTGTACTCAATGCAACATAAATACACTCCACATAATACCACTCAGTGTGACATAGTTACACGCCACATAATTACACTCTACTCAATGCAACATAAATACACTCCACATAATAGCACTCAGTGTCACATAATTATATGCTACGTAATTACACTGCAGTCAATGCAACATACACACCAAAACATACCACTCAATGCCACATAATTACAACCCACATAATTACACTATGGCTTTGACTTTCGCGACCACGCTGGTTTTGAGTTCCATAAACAACTGGGGGGCTATCTTGGGGCTGCATTCCAGGATCAGGTTACTCAAATAAAAGTTGTTACTTTGCGAAACATCAATAAAAGCATTTGTTTAAGCTAATACTGAGCATCCGGGATGTAACGTTTGTTTGGCCACCTTTTTTTTTTTCAGGTTACTCAAATAAAAGTTGCTACTTTGCGAAACATCAATAAAAGCACTTGTTTAAGCTAATACTGAGCATCCGGGATGTAACGTTTGTTTGGCCACCTTTTTTTTTTCATTGTGTTTGAGAATGTACCACGCAAAGCTGTTGGATGTTGCGCAAACCAGGGCCATAATCAACGCCTGCAAGGGGCTTAAATTAAGACGGTGTCTGCCGGTACGCTCTTCAGCAAATTCAAATAAAATCAAGAAAAGTGCAAATATAACTTTCTCTCCCATCCTCTTCTCCCCTCTGCCTCTCCTCTCTCCCGTGACCCCTATTTCCCCTCAGCCTCTCCCTTTCTTTAAAAATAGTTTATCTCCGGTCCTCCTTTCCCCTCTGCCTGTTCTCTTTCCCGCCACCCCCTTGTATTCCAACTGCTTTCACTGTGTTTGAGAATGTACCACGCAAAGCTGTTGGATGTTGCGCAAACCAGGGCCGTAATCAACGCCTGCAGGGGGCTTAAATTTAGCCGGTGTCTGCCGGTACGCTCTTCAGCAAATTCAAATACAATCAAAAAAAGTGCAAATATAAATTAAAACTGTACGCAAAATCTATAAAAGCACTTTTAAAAGCCAAGACTGAGCCTCCAGGATGTAATCTTTATTCATTTGCTCCTCACTCGCACATCGGGAAAATTAAATAAATCCAAACAATTTGCAAATAATATATAGAAAATCACTATTCAAAATACACTGAGCATCCTGGCTTTAAGTTCAGCTAATGCACAACTTTAACACAGATGTAATCACGTCCTCGGGCGCTGCCACAAATATAAATTACAATGTTGTGGTGACAAATCGAGCACTTCCAAAAACAAGCATTGGCATAGCCAATAGGTCTCGCCTTTGGGACCTTATAAGTGTTTAGCCATGCAACAGTTGATGTTGTTGCCCCAAGGATATTGTGCTGCATAACTAAATACTTATAAGGTCCCAAAAGCGAGACCTATTGGTTATGCCAATGCTTGTTTTTTGTTTTTTTTACAAAGCCACGCCAATTAGTTATCTGTCACATTCTTGAGACTTGAAAACAATCTTACGATAGAGTGCTTCCAAAAAACACCAGTTGGTGAGGATGGTGGAGGTATAGCAAGAGGGATCACAACAAGGCACACCGGGTTTCACTCTCTTTCATAGCTGCCAGGTGTCTCCATGCCATGCTGGTCACATTCTGTCAATCTTTTTTTAAACTAACAGAGCATTGCAAGGGTGCTTCAGGGCCAAAGAGAACAGCTTTAGGCGACCCACCCTTGGGTTACTTTAGATCGTGCAAAAGCACTCTCTGCAATCACCTTCTTGAAGGGTAAGTTGATTCAAAGTGCTTTTCTCTTGTTTTCACTGCTTTATCTTGCCTTTTCCCCTGTTTTTTTGTGTGCCGCCTCCTTGCTTTTCTCTTGTTTTCACTGCTTTCTCCTTGTTCTTTCCCACGTTTTTTGTGTGCCTCCTGTAGGAAGCTGTCTCTGTATATGGTATGCCACTAGGTGGTAATACCATGCACAGAATCCAGGGGTTCCCCAAAAGTGGATTCAACCCAGATCTGTGACTGGGGGTGAGTGTTTGAAAGGTTTCAGCACTCCGTCCATCCTCTCCTTGTGTTTGCTTTGTTCCTTATAAGTGTTCAGGGCTCAATGTAAACCCACAGGTGCTCTATTAGTGGTAGTGTGGGCGAGCTGCCTTAGGCCCAACTCAGAGGAGTGTAATACATTTATTGCACAATATTGACCGATAATGGACACACGACTCAAAAGGGGATCCACACCAATTTTAGTAAAGTAAGCGTTGTTTGTACTTTATTTTAAGACCAAGATCTTCGCAATAAGGTAAGTAAGATTTTAATTAAAAATACTTTTCACTTTCAAAAGTCGGCACAGTGCAATTTCTGAACAGTTCAATGTTATCCTACGGGGAAAAACAATGATGTACGCAACTTACAATTCCAGTCTTCGGGACCAAAGGTCAGCAAGGAGCATGGGTCAGGTGAGTACCAACACTGCACCACCAGCGGCACAGGGGCGGCTGGGTGCAGAGGGCAAAATCGGAGTTCGGCTCAATGCGTTTCAATGGAGACTGGGGGTGCTCAAAGCCACACTACTTGCAGGTAAGTAAATCGGCTGCAGGAGCCAAGCTTTGGGGGTTAGGTCAAGCACCGGGGGGGGGGCCACAAAGCAGCACCAAACATACACCACCAGCGGCACAGAGGCAGCCGGGGGCAGGGTGCAAATTCAGCGTCTGGCTCCCAATGCTTTTCAATGAGGTTTCTGCTTTCAACAAACAGGCTGCAGGTGTCGCACCGGAGGTTGCAGGAGGATAACTAACAACAGCAGAGGTAAGTAGAGATGGGGGTGGTCATAGGGGCACCGTTGATTCAGCTCCTTAAGGCGCATAGGCTTCGGGTGCAGGGGTGCCTTTGGATGTTGGAGTCTTTTTACTGGAGAGTGTTGCGGTCAGGGGAGGCTCTGGATTTAGGCTGTAGGGGTCAGCCAACGCTGGACTTGAGGTCAGGATCGCTGGAGAGACTTCACTGGACAGGTGAGCCACTCGGACTCAGGCCGTGGGCGTCGGGTGCAGAGTGGGCAGGAGTCGTGGTTCCAGCTGGATCCGGAGTCCTTGTACTTGGATTCTTCTGGACAGGGCTGCTGTCTTCGGGAGATCTGGTCTTTGTTGAAGAGCAGGCAGTCTTCTTCGGGCTTCTGGAAGTCACTGGCCACAGGAGAGGTGTTGTCTTCTTGGCAGAGTCTTAAACTAATATAAACTTATTTTGACTTGTACTTATGTTGGTTGTCTATTTAATTACTTATATACTATTGCGCGACTTCCTCTGATGTGTCTGTAAAACTTACCTTTTGTCCCGAAGTTTTGTCTTGAATTTTGACCTTCTGTCCTGAATTTTGGTCCTGAATTTTGACCCTTTGTCCTGAATTTTTGCACTCACCGTCCTGAATTTGAACCCATGCCAGTTGGTCACCCTAACTTGGGGGCTTATTTACAAGCCCCCTGTGCCGCCGGTGCGTCACTTTTAATATGGCAAAAAGTGACGCACTGGCGGCCCAAGGGTTGGTTTCTTTAGAAGAGGGTGTGGGCATTGTACAGGAGGGTGGATTCCAGAGGTGCAGCTCCATATTGGGGGCTGCAGAGGGGATTGTACTGTGGCAGGAGAGTGCCCCTCCCCGCTGTCCTGTCTTAGTGTTACAGTATGTGCTTGGAGCGGTGTCCCCCAAGGGTGCGCCACCATTGGGTCGGGGAGTAGCCCCGGTCCCAGGATGCTTGTTTCCGGTCCAGGGAAGACATGGCTTGGCAGTTCGGGCTGGACTGTTCCCATGAGGTACAGGGTCAAGACTGATTTGCATATAGCTGTGTCTGAACTGGGGGTGGCGAAGTGAGCTAAAGAACGATGATGGACTCAACCCAGATCTGTGACTGGGGGTGAGTGTCTGAAAAGTTTCAGCACTCCGTCCATCATCTCCTTGTGTTTGCTTTGTTCGCCCTAAGTTGGCAGGGTATGCCCAGGCGTGGGTCCCGTGCTCACTTTGCCACTGGATTCAAGCTAGCCTGGCTGATGAGGGCTGTTAGCCCGAAACCGGACCCAGGATGCTTGTTTCCGGTCCAGGGAAGACATGGCTTGGCAGTTCGGGCTGGACTGTTCCCATGAGGCACAGGGTCAAGACTGATTAGCATATAGCTGGGTCTGAACTGGGGTGGCGAAGTGAGCTAAAGAACGATGATGGATTCAACCCAGATCTGTGACTGGGGGTGAGTGTCTGAAAAGTTTCAGCGCTCCGTCCATCATCTCCTTGTGTTTGCACAATTATAAGTAGGGCAGTGGCTGCTCACTCACTGTCCTAGAAGACAAGTCCCACTTCTATGCCTCAGTCACTGTCCCAGATTAGAAATCTGACTCCTGACCCTTACTCGGTGCCTGAACAGAGTCCAGACTCCTGTTCCTCGCTCGCTATTTCAGTCAGACCGCGGACTGCTACTTCTTACTTGCGGTGGGCTAGTCTTTAGTTTTTAAGGATCCAGGTAAAAAAGAAACTGTTGGGCCCACTTCTTACGTTTATGTCTGGTGGCACGAGCACCTAACTCAAAGTATGAAAAAAACATCCTAGATTTTATACAGCATCTGCTGCCCTCTAGTGGTATTTTGAGCTCCCTCATCATTAATAATACAAAAATTACGGCCCACCTTTATAAATCTATAATTATATTTTGAAGCAGGTGACCCTGGAAAAGCATGGGGCCGGGTGGATAATGCCAGCCTGACTCTCCCCTGTGATGGCCCTGCCCTGCTACAATCTTCATTCAGCACACCAGAGCCTGGGTTAATAGGCAATAACTCACTGTGCAGAGCTATGCTTTGTTTGCCCCTACTTTCCACTCAATACCCCAGAGCAAAGTTTGGCTTCCTCCCCGCATGTTGTGACTCTGAGCAGAGCGCCTGCTCCTCACTCCCTGTAAAAGAGGTCCGACCCCTCATTCACCCAGGAGCAGAGCTCAGTCTCTTTCTCCCCACTCGCCCCCTGAGCTCATGGCTACCAAGAGACGGCAGAGTTTGTAAACCCCCTTCTCACTCTCTGCTCCAAAGCAGAGCTGAACTCCTACCCCTCACCCACCTGGACACAGAGAAGGGGCCTGTCCCCTCTGCGGAGCCGCTCAAAGGCTGAGACTCTCTCGCTGAGCAGCCGGCCAGGCAGGCTGCTGCTTTCACCTGAGGAGAGACGCTGTCCTCACCGACCCTCGAGGAGGCCATAGAGTGGGGTGAGGGTGTCACTCGGACTCAGGCGCAGGACAGAGCTCAGCTCCTCCCTCCCAGTCGCTGTTCTTGTCTTCGTCTGTCAGATGCCTTCTGACAGTGATGAGTTTTTGGATACCGAGGCAATAGCCTCATTACTCCACATTCATTTTGAGTTTTTTAGTTGCTGTTTCGGTTTTCTTATCGATGTGTGACACTTTGTCACAGTTGAGGTCGGTTCACAAGGTCAGCGCTGTGATGGGCCGACGGTAGCGGGTAGTGATGAACTTTGGATGCCTGCCGAGGCGGTAGCCTTCTGACAGTGATGAGTTTGGGGTACCTGCCGGGGCTGTAGCCTCCTGGCAGTGATGAGTTTTCTGTGCCTGCCGAGGCGGTATCCTTCTGGCAGTGATGAGTTTTGGATGTCGATTGGCTGTTTTGATTTCACAGGGTCAGCGCTGTGATGGGCCGTGGGTAGCTGTCAAATCAGCTCCTCCCTCCTGCTAGTGACGGGCTTTATAAGAGCTGCAGAAGAGGTGCGAGGCAGGGCAGGGGCGGAGCCGCAGAGGCGTAACTAGAGCCAAATTTCGGGGGGGGGGCTACCAAAAATTTCGGGGGGGGGGCTGATTCTTCCAGCAATATGCAGGGGCTCTAAGAAGGGGTGAAAACACAACAAAGCCTCGTTAACAAGTAAATGGTCTTTTAAAGACCTGTGAAGTAATCGGGTGCGGCTGTGTGTGTGTGGCCGGGAAGCTGTCTCAGCCGGGCTGACACACACGACGGGGGGGGCTGAAGCCCTTTGAGCCCAATGGGCGTTGCGCGCCTGGGCGGAGGCACAAACAGCCAGCATTCCCCCAGGGGCTCCCCAGGACCCAGGTATGTGTATATCCGCGCAAGAGCGTTATACTGAGCGCTTAACCTGTGCTCTGAAGACCAGCTTTGTAGTTCATCAGCAGGGAGATTGATCATAGGTCCAAAGGAGTCAGATCCGTGTCAGATATTTTGGAAATACACATAAGAGAAAGATACACACAACTAATCGTAGGGGGAAACACATAACATAGTAAATAAAAGTAGGAAACATGAAAATCTGACGTGGGTCTGGCCTTCCCACACTTGCAGAGGACACCACAGGTTTAATGCAGCCTCTCGCAAGGGGATACAGCTCGATGGTCTATACCTGGTCGTTGTCACGGTGCCGCTACAGCTCCGAGAAGCTCCGGTTTCACCATTAGACGCCCTCGCCCTTAATCCCCCATCGGTGCCACTGTGAATGCATTTGACGAAACCCTACCCTTCCAAACAACGCATCCTCAAGTTCACAAATGTATATATACGTTTTCTGCGAGAAACAATGCTAAGGCCGGGACACTTCTTTCTAAAGTAGCTGCTGCGCTCTACAAGCGGTCTCATTCATTCATTCGTTCTTTAGTTAGTTAGTTCGTGCGTGCGTCCATCCATCCATCCATCCATTCATCCATTCATTCATTCAGTCAATTAGTCAGTCAGTCATTCTAATTCCACGCAGCCGCCTCTTTCCTCTGCTTCTCGCACCTGCAAACTATAGCGCGCTGACCTCGGTGCTCTTTGGCGGGGGAGGGGTCATAGGACACATCTCTGGACCACCGAGTGAGTCCTGAATTCTTCAGTAAGAGCAGTGGTGTACCGCCAAATGATGCCCTACCTCCCCCCCCCCCCCCCCCGCAGAATGTGGCGAGGGTCTCCCATATTTCACCGGCATTCATTGGCCTTGGGCTGAATAGGGCCCGTTTCACAGAAACGAGGCATTACAGGAAAAATTAAGTAAATCAATCACAGAACGTTTTTAAAAACGAATACGATCTAAAAGAAAATAGTGATCGAACCGGGAGGGCACATTAACTAAAATGCATTCGCATTCCTCCTTACACCAATCTGTAAAAAAAAAAAATCGAAAAGTCCTGCTGTTCTGTTCAAACGGGAGGGCAGATAAAAATGACATGCATTAAATGCTGTGACGTGGAGTCACAAATATTACAGCTTCAGTCCGGATATTTAAAGTTAGCTCATGCTGCAAGGTTTCAAAGAACATGAAGACAGCATACATCTGGGGACAGACAAGCCCTCGAAAAAAACTGCGTTTCCTCCTGCATAGCTGCCAAACCGGAGAGAGTCCTGACATCTAACGGCAAAGTACAAGAGCCTGATTAAAACTGAGATATTTCACTGACTCATTCAACCATATCATGTTTATTCCATTAGTTGTCGACTCCAAGGGGATTCCTACATCCATCAAGGCTTTTCCAAATTAGATTTTCAGGAGGAATGCAGCCTAGCCTTCTATTAACGTTTTTTACACCATATTGCGCAACAATTTTCAGAATCATCATGAGACAGCTGAAGCCAAGTACTGATATAGTGAGTGAACTCTCCACACCCCCATCGAACCAAGCCAAGTTCTCAGGTGACAGGAAAGATTTCAAAAGGTTTCCATCTGTTTTTTTCACAACAAACTAAACTTGTTGTACGAATACACTCTGAGTCATATAGGAGTAGCACTGGAATTTTATCTTTGAATACAACTTTTCACTGATTAACTTCACATTTTCCATAAATTGAAAACCACACAATTTATCCAAAGGCTTTAGGGGCCACATGTATCAACCTATTTTGCATTCGCAAGCGGTGCAAATCGCTAAATTTGACCGTTTGCGGATGCAAAATAGCCTTTCAAGATGTATGAAAGGCTTTGGCAGTGCATTTTAGGTAATCGCAGTTTTTTGCGATTACCTAAAATTGCGACTACAAATAGGGAATCACAATTTGTGATTCCCTAAGCACATGTACCAAGAATTTCCTGAATGCAAACTGGGCATTTAGGAAACGCTATTACCATTGACTCCAAGTCGATGGTTACCATGTGCAATTTTTTAAAATGAGCAAAAATGCATTTTTCAAAGTGCCATGTAGCACACACACGCCCCTAGGGCTTGTGAGCGCTTTACATGTGTATATTATTTTTGGGTACTTCAGGGAGGCCTTGGACCCACGGGCACCCTTGGTTTTGCATTTCCTAATTTGTGATTCCCAATTAGGTAAACGCAAATTAGGTAACACAAAGGACCATAGGAAAGAATGGAGTAGCATTTCCTAAAAGAGATTCCCTAATTGCGAGTGCCCCTCTGTAGGAATCGCTATTAGGGAATCGCTATTTTATTACGTACCATTTTGCATTCCCTAAATAGCGATTACCTCAAATTCGCTATTTAGGGAATGCAAAATGGAACTTTGATACATGTGGACCTAGATTTGGCTTGAGAGAGAAGTTTTCTTAAAATAAATGATGCACATGTGAAACTTCATGAGAGCAACCAATCTTGACATCTGTACTCCTTAAAAGGTAGCATTCAGTTTTAGAAAGTGACATAATGACAGATCTCTGTATAGTAAAAATCCTTATTTACGTTTTTCAGTATTGTTTTTAAGCTCCTATCAGCTGTGTATTCCTCCAGTTCTGTCAGCTTCCTTGCAGGGCCTATTGGGATCTGGTCTAACAATATCAGAGCATCTGTGTGCAGTAACCAAGCTATTTCAAGGCAATGCAACTAACAAGAATCATTTATTCGTTATTTATTTTGTTTGTATAGCGCAAACCAGACCCAAATGGGTATCAGGGCACTTTACAGCAATTAAAAATAGAACAAAAAATGTCCAGGGAGAGTTTAAGAGTTCAACTAGCGAACAGTAGAATGGCAACCCGGAGGACATACAGAAGTATAAAGGATATGCATATAAGAGATGTATTTACATAGTTACGATATAAGGGGGAAAAAAATAGGTAGATGGAGAATATGGATCGTCCTTAGTAGTAGGCTTGTCAAGAGGCAGATAAGCGGGTTGGTGACGCCAGATCATCTTCTATTTTTAAGCTTTATTTCTTCATTTAAGAATAAACCATAAGGCAAGCGGCAGGAGAGAAAAAACAGAAGTATGACCATAGAAGTAACCCCAAGAATCTTACAGTTCATAGTGCAAATCAGCCAACTACATTACCACTGCCCCACTGGCCCCTACCCCCTTTTCCTCCAACACCAACACCAACACGGAAAGTATTTTATACCATATGTCCAGATCTTCTAGGAGTTTCGGATCTGTTCTAATCGTCTTCATTCTGATTTCCTCTGTAATGACCCACTCCCCCAGGTCCCGCTCACAGGCTGCCAGAGAAGGACCCCATGTCCTCATCCAGTGGATGGCAACATGACACTTTGCCAACGCCATCACTAACTCTACATTTGTATTTGACCTTCCACTCCCGAGGGTTGGGTATGAGGTTATGTAGGCAATGCCGAATGCCAGAGTATCTTCGATTGGACCATGACAATATCTGGGAGGGCAAATGGAAATATCCAATGGGTGTCAAGCATGCTGTCTATGCACTTGCATCCCCCTCCTGTCATCTTTGAAAACCCTCTCCTGCCTGCCTGGCAAAAAGTCAGCATTGACTACTATGGGAGTCATGGAAGAAGGGAAGGAAGACAGCTTAGCCTGGAGCGCCACGACATCCCATACCCTGAAGGTGGACCTGGTCACGGGTAATGAATAGCGTCCCCAAGCCCTGTATTTGCGGGGTAGCCAGGGTTCCTTCCATATATGGGTTCCTGCCATCGCCTGGTCCATAAAGCATCAGTGTTTCTCGGAGGTGGTTCTACCCCATTCCACCAGAAAGCGAAGTTGAGTAGCTTGGTAGTATCTGGTAACCAGGGGGACAGCCAGTCCACGCTCCAGGGTTGTACGGTAAAGCAACTGCATATGTAGCCACAGCTTTTTCCTGTCCCAGATAAAATTATTGATCCCCAGATGAATAGACCGTCACACCACTTTTATAAAACTTGTTTCTGAGTTGTCAGCCTCAATATTTTCTATAATGAGCATATTAATATTTAGGATTTTCCCATGTGAGTCTACGCTGGAGCTCCTACGTTAAATAAAATAACCCCCTGAAGAGCATGAAAAAAGTCCTTTAAACAAAGTTTATAGGTCATTAGGCTTTTATGCAAAGATTCTATTTTCTTATATATGGCTTTCATGCCATGAAAACAGTAGCTGTAGCCTTTATTTTACTGCTTGGGCCAGTGCACTGAAAACTAAGGGCCTGATTACGAGTTTGGCGCAGGGGAGCCGGCGCAACACCGCCTCCGCTGCGCCAAACCCTTAAAAAAATGCCCAAGAACCGCCGACCGTATTACAAGTTGGAAATACACAACTCGTAATATGGTCAGCAGTTCTTTGCTATTCCCATTGCGGTGCGTTGAAAACAGGCACCTCAATGGGAACAGCAAAGAAGTTCCAGTACGGCATGGACGTGGATGTCCATGCCGTGCTGGAACTTTGTGGAGGTACAGACAGGGGGGCACATGTTGTACCCCCCTTAATGTATCCCCATGGCGGAGGGGCCATGGGGGCCCTGTAGGGCTCCCTTTGTTCCTGCACCGCCAGCCTTTTCATGGCAGGGCTCCGCCATGAAAAGGCTGGCGGGCCAGAAACTCATAATATGCTGAGCGGGACTGCGCCAGTCCCCTCTCAGCATATTGCGTTGTGGCGCTCCTGCGTGAGGGAAGTTGCCCGATTAGGGTCACCCGGGTCACTTGCGACCACCTCTCAGCCTTCCATACAAATGAAGAGTCGGTCAGACAGTAGAGAATACAAACCAAGTTATTTATTAGTTTTGCGCTCGAGCAGAGTCCAGTCTGACTAGCCTCCTAAGATGCTAACCGAGGGGACTGACCCTCACCAACATTACATCAGTTGTTATACATTTCCAATGCCCAGCAAGACCCGCCCAGAACTGGAAATTTCCAGTTGGAGCAGGTTAACAAAGGAGATACAGAAGATGAGCTACACTCCTGAGATCGGGTACATGTTATCTCTACCTCAAGGTTACTCTGTCCGTGCCCGCCACCGTAAACATGAGAACGGGCCTATCTAACAAGGGAGGTATGCAAAGGCACATTTATGTATTCATTAAGACAGCGAAGCTCAACCTTGGAGAAATACAAAAAAAAAATATCGGAGCTGCTTTCCGCTGAGGCAGGCAAAATGAGACAGAAGTTAGTTTCGATCATTACACAAAATGGCGGCTAAGTGCAAAATGGTGCCGCAAATGCTAACTTAAGCATAATGCTAATAGGAGGAGTCGACCGGACGTATTTTCTAGTCCAACAGACCCCCCTTTTAGCATTTTCTAACTAATTTTGCTACTAGTGAAAGCTAAAACTCTTTACAGTACGTAATGAACATATTACAAATCTAGACATACACTAATACTCAAAAATGCACTCGTCAATGCACATCATGTCCTGGATATCCTGCATCATCATGGCCTTATTCTTAGAGTCATTTTCTAGGTGTTTGGGGTGAGGTGTCAACATTTGTACACAGCAGGCACAACAGGCAGGAAGGCAGTGTATGCACAGACAACATGTTAAAATGATACCAGCTATGGCGACCAAGACGATGACAATCTTCCAACCCCAGGACGTAAATAGGCCCCAAAACCACCAGTGAGAGACCATGTACCATTCTCTTGGTGTATGTCAGATGCAAGTCTATGGAGCGTCTGTATAGCAGCATATACATTCGGCGCGTGGTCCGGTATGTATACACAGCAGCAACTGCCGATGACGCGGCACGCCCCACCCCGATCAGCAACGATGACGTCTAACACCATCCGGTTTTGAAGAGCAAGAAGTCTTGTAGCCTGAAGCTCAGCTGTAATATTAGTCAGAATTCCAGCCGTTGCATTTATTACTCCTTCCACCACCCTAGTGAGTCTACGAATATTGAGACTATTGGACATGGGGCCCCAAAAGGGAATAATACCCTTCATAGCATCAGTGAACGGCTGCAAAGTGGTGTCTGTCTGATCTATGCCTGCGGTGTCAATAACTTGTTTAACATGAAACTGATGAGCACTCCTGCGCTGTAGTCGGTCATCCCTATGATAATTGGATGGCGCTATATACACTGGGGGAAGGAGAAATGAGAGATAACATATTCCAGACCATCCCCGAGGAAGCCAAACAGAGGCCTGGGATCCGCAAACGAAGTAAACATTGTGAGGGGGCAGCAGAGGTGGACTATTTACCATGCTAAGTACATAGGTATAATTGCAATTACTCACCCCCACCCTGACTTTTCCTTTCCCTTTAACACAGAAACTCGCAGTCGTGTTAACCACCGGCACTGGCATTGCCACATCATGAGTAATATTACGTATTTGAAAGGACTTGAAATATTCAGTGACATTAAAACCCCAAAAATCCGACATTTCATTTTGAAGCCATGTTACATTTTGTTCTCTTTCATACACATTCATGCAGGCTGTCGGGGACAATGTATCTGGGGTCCCTTGCTCCCCTGGGGTAAACCCCTGATGTACACGTATATACTCTAAGACAGTTTCATAATCAGCTAATGTCATATTCATAGTATCAGAATGATAATGAGTGTATACCATAGTAAAGAGCTGGAACCAGCCTTCACAGCTCGCAAGTAAGAAAAAGGCATGGAGAGTAATACGTCCTTCTTGTGTGTTACAGAAAGGAGCAACCCACAAATCCAGCAATTTGTAACATTGGACGTACCATGGGCCTGATGCAACATTTGGAGGAACACGTTATCTACATATGTCTTTCTGTGTTCACCTTTTTGAGGAGCTAGGGTGACAAACATATGTTCAGGGGGGACAGGTGTTGTACCAATCAAAGAGTCCACAGGATATTTCTCTTCTAGAAACCACATTACTCCAAGTATTGCTATTAGGGAAGTCAGGACAATCACTCTAAAAATCATTTTACCCCCTTTTGACCAACTGTGCCAACCAACCCCATCCCTCTCCGAACGTGGTGCTGCAAAAGGCTGTTCCTCCTCAACAATTGGGCGACCAAAAGGATACATGTTGATTAGAGGGTAAAAACACAATGCAATGGGGTTGGTAACAAGGGAACAAGAGGATGGGCAAAGAGTTCCCAGCGTCCTTCAGAGCCTCGCTGGCAGACTCCTATTGTTCATCTACAATGGTGCTACTGAGCACTACGGTGGGGCAGCGCGATCGCGGCCCGTTGAAGAAATCCCACGTCGTCCAGGATAGGGCACCCCCCCTTTCGGGAAGACACCTTCAGCTTATCCTGTTCAGTGTCTTGGACAATGCACCAATCTCCCTTTCCCTAAGCTATCGTTGGTACCACAGACAGGGTACATGCACCCTATTCTTCATGCTCGCAGTCCATCCCTACTAATCTGACTTTTCCTTTGGTGCACTGTCCCTCCGTCGGGGACGCAAATTGTACCTAGCCACTCCGGGCACAGAGTGATCAGTAAACAGGGGCTCAAATTCAGAGGGGCAAGGGACTGGGGCTCAAGCACTTGTGGGCCAGGTGAAGGAGAATCCTGGATGGCCCTTATTTCAGGGGGCACCGCCTCATTTACCACTGCATTGTTCTCCTCCTCCGTTTGCACCCACGTCAGTAGGGCATCTGAAAAAGGGATGAAGCGTGGCACCTGCTCCGTCTCGTGGTCACCTATGCCATTGATCACCCACCGATTATAGGGGAGATGCAACGGTACCTTGCGGCAGTGATTGTTGTGGATCCAGTTCTTCCGACCAGTCACCTTCACAGCACTTCTGGTGGCGAGGAGCACCTGCAGCGGCCCTTTCCAGCGGGGCTCCAAACTTCCTTTCCTCTGGAAATGCCGCACAAGGATGAAATCACCAGGTCGGATATCATGCCCGGGCCCCTCTGTTTGCGGTGGCAAAGTGTCCTGGATCTGTTGATGAACAGAACGCAAATTTTTAGTCACTTCATAGAGATAATCCACTAACAGAGGATACTCAATCTCAGAAAAGCGTTTTGGTCGTGGGACGCCCCAAACATTTGCTAGGCGGCCAAACACGACCTCATACGGGGACAATCCTGTCCTAGTGTGAGCCGTAGCTCTCATTGACAGAAGAGCTAACGGTAAAGCATCTGGCCATTTCAATCCTGTGCTTTCCTGAATTTTTGCCATTTTTAGTTTGAGAGTACCATTGTACTTCTCAACCAAACCTGCTGATTGGGGATGGTGTGCAGCATGGAACTTCTGCCTGATGTGTAGGCCATCACACACCAGCTGGATGACTTTTGAATTGAAGTGGCTGCCATTGTCACTCCAGATTAAACGGGGTAAACCGAAGCGAGGGAAAAACTCCTTCAGGAGGACTTTCGCCGTCGCCAAGGCTGTGTTCTCCTTAGTGGGGTATGCCTCAACCCATTTACTGAATGCGCAAACCACCACTAACACATATTTCAAATTATTGACCCGTTCCATCTCAATGTAGTCCATCTGAAGGACTTCAAAGGGGAAGGAAGGGGGTGCAAAATTGCCAGGGGGTGTAGGAGGGCCTTTTCCAGGATTATACATCATGCATACCATACAATATTTCACCAAGTGAGCAGCAGTCTTGGGGATGTTATCATTCTGCCACACAGGGTCTAGTAGTTTGCATATGCCCTTGGCGCTAATGTGAGCTGGCCCGTGCGCCATCGTGACTACAGGGAGGACATAGGCGTCCGGCAGCATCCACCTTTGCTTTCCTGACTTATCCGACCAGCACCCATCCTCATCTAAATGTGCTGTGCTTTCCAGCCATATTGCTAACTCCTCAATCGTTGCCTCACTCTGTATTTCTTTAACACTATCCAGTGTATCCTCAAACATAGTAACTTCGGGTACCCATCTAGCAGGACCTGCCACAAACATCTTTTTTATCTTCGTTCGAGCCGTCTCCTTAGCTGTTTGATCTGCAAATGCATTTCCCCTCCCCACATCATCAGTAATCGCCTTGTGAGCACTGCACTTCACTATAGCTAACTTCTTGGGGAGTGTCAGAGCTGACAAAAACCTGTGTATCAATGGGCCGTTCTGGATCTTTAACCCGTGTGAAGTCAGGAATCCTCTCTCTGCCCAGAGCCGCCCAAAATTGTGGGCAACTCCAAAGGCGTACTGGCTGTCAGTATAAATATTGACAGTCGGGGGCGTGGCCAACCAACATGGCCGATCGGACGTAAACCCGATCAGCTCCTTCCCAGGCCCTGCTGTAGTCGCGTGATAAGGCACCTTATGAAATAAAAAGAGCACTTCCCAGCGATGCAGAGGCTGCGGTCACAGCGGGGAGCCACTCCGCAACGTCGAGGACCCCGGTGCGAAGACAGAGAAGCTCCGGTGAGAGGAGGGACGCGTGGCCGCGAGGTGGAGAAAATGGCGGCCACCCGGGCGCCGACTTCAAGGTAGAGGAAACTAAGTCCTCGCGCCCCCTTCCCGCTGGATTATCCCGTGGACTTCGGCGAGCCTACCTGTGGGGGAGCCCACCTCATTGCAATGGCTCCCTTGCTGCCACCAGGGAAGGTGCACGGGGTTGTTCTGGCCCGGACTCAGCAGCTTTCAAAATGGCGGGCTGCCGATGCGGAGAAACTGCGATCCGCCGGGGAGAGAGGCCTTGATCCTGGCGGCCTCCCCTCTTTATCGTGAAGCGCCCCTCCTGTCTCGAGCCAGCCCCAACCACGAACAGTTGATGGAAGACCGCAATCTGCCACGGGTCCCTCTCCGGCAGAGGAACTCTTCGTTTGATGAACTATCGATCCTTTGGTGATCCTGGGGGAGCTGAGCATCTTCCTCCCTCCTGCGGATCAAAAATATCCAGGTAATCCGGTGTGGTGAAGCGGGAGGCAGCGCTGGGGTCGAAAGCCCACTCGAATTAGCGCCCACTGATCGTTGCCTTACCCTAACATGGCCGCCATGGAGGCATCTTCTACCAGCAAACAGCTATCACAAGGCGCTTGCCCGAAGGGAATTGGCACCGCTGGGGAGGCCCAATAGAGAGCGCCTTAGCAAACACTCGGCGACATCACCTGGGCTTTTGGCTATCTGTGCTGCTCCGCATACGACGCCCGGCTGGGTGCCCGGGGTGGACTGGTCTGGCTAAGCGCTTGGAGGTGAGGAAGAGAGTGGGCCCGGGAGTGGCAGAGTAAACGGGGGGGATCACCACTCGCGGATAACAGAGGTGCACTGATTCTGCGCGACTGAAGGGGCGGCCGAGCGCTGACCGGGCAGAGGATCCCCCTATGCCACCCAAAAAGACCCCCAACAACAAGGTCTCCAATTACTTTGCATCGGCCGGAGCAGGGGCGATAGAAGATGAGAGGACGCCACGACCGGCAAACATGGCGCTGACCCGAGACGATCTTATGGCTTCCCTTCGAGAGTTCAAGCAGGAGCTGCGAACGGAGCTCAGAGCAGACATTAAAGCAGTTATGGAGGCCTCCTTCGAAACATTCCGCACTGAGGTGAGAGAGAAACTGGTTGCTGTACAAGCGGATGTCGACTCGGTGGGTATGCGTACCCTCGATCTCAAAGTGAAGCAGCAAGAGGTGACCGACAAGATTAAGTCCCTGGAAGACGGATCCGCGGAGCTACGTGGCCAATTGCGGGATACGCTACTCAAGTGCAAGGATTTGGAAAACCGCTCTCGCCGCAACAACATAAGAGTCCGAGGCCTGGTGGAGGATTGTGAAGGTCCGGATCTGGAGGCATTCATGGTGGGCCTCTTCTCCTCAGTTTTAGGGGAGGACGGCCCTGAGGTACGGTTGGAGAGAGTGCACAGAGTTGGACCGCGACTGCCAGGGGAGAATCGACGCCCAAGAGACGTCCTGGCGAAGTTCAGCTCATTTAAGATCAAAGAAATGGCCCTGCAAAGGGCAAGGGTTGCCGACACGATCACCTTCCAAAATGCCACATGCACGCTCTATCAAGATGTCGCTCAAGCCACACTCCTGGGATGCCAACAGTTCCGCCCAGTCACCGAACATCTGCGAGAGAAGAAAGTCAGATACCGATGGACGTACCCCTTTGGACTCACTTTCCAATGGCACAACAAGCAGCACCACTGTGTGGAACTATCAGAGGCGGCAGATCTGCTGGGTGTGGAGCTCCCAACAACCTCATCGAACCAGGACGGGAGGAGTCAACCTGATCGGCACAATGGTGGACAATGGCGGAGAGTGGGCAGGAGAAGCACAAAGTCACCAGTCTAAGGCCATTGATCAAGGGGCCCGAGAGGTCCTTCATCTCGCCCCATTAGAGGTACAACCGTCCGGAAGCTCCTCTGACCGGATCCACTGCAAAACTGAGGGGGCTCTGCCCCCCCCTCCTCTCCACCCTAGGGGGCATTATGCTGAAGATGTGGAGAGTTGGATGGAGCAGAGGACTTGCATTTTCCGTACCTGAATAGGGCCCGGGTGCCTAGACGCTACACGATGCCTTAAAATCAGCGCTTGGCACGGGCACCGTGTAAGAACGCTATATCTGTGGTGAGGGGTCAAGGGGACTGTTTTTTCCACACGGTGGTAAGGGGGTTCCGGTTGAGGGGTGGTGGTGGCGAAAGACTTGCATTCTTCTGGACGTCTTGAGTTGCATCTGGGGAATCTCGATAATCATAACTACTACAAAGGTCTAGACTCCAGTGTTAATTGTTATTCAGTTGGGAAGTTTTATGCAACGTATGCCTTGATCTTTGCTATGATAAGGGCTGGGGGAAAGGAAATGGTAATGTTCCTCGAGTGTATTTTGATACTGGGATTCCCCTCTAGGAGGGGAATTCTACACACTAATTTTAAGTATTTGTTCTGGTTATTTAATTTAGTTCAATGTCATGGTGCCTTTTTTTCTATTGTTTATGGGCGGGGAGGGTTGAGGGGAGGGGGAGCAAAAGTGTTTTTTAAGCAGAGCCCTTCACCAAGAGGGAGTCACTCTCTTCACGGTTACAATGGCGGTTAGAACTATTACTTGGAACGCCCGGGGACTGAATTCCCCTAATAAGCGCCAACGCTTCTGGAAGTACCTGCTAGATCATAATGTCCAAGTAGCGGCTCTTCAGGAGACGCACCTCAAAAAGTCGGAGGAACACCAGCTACGCCATAAAGCTTATCCCCTTATATTTTGATCTTCACACTCCTCGAAACAAAATGGGGTGGCACTGCTGTTCCACTTAGGGGTCCCCTTCCAAGTCCAGGACACTAAAGCAGACAAAAAGTGGGAGGTTCCTTATGGTTCGGGGGGCAGTTAGGGGCCGCCAATGCACATTCGCAGTTCTTTATGCTCCTAACACGGGTCAGCAAGACTTCATTCTCTCCTTCCTTATGACTCTGGAGAACTTTGCTCAAGGGGACATTTTACTCTTGGGGGACTTCAATCTAGTCTGGGATCTGAGCATGGACACAACACACTCACAGAGGGCACCAGGAGGGGCGTTTGGAAAGGCGCTTCGTTCACAGCTTCAGCTCATGGGGTTGGTGGATGTGTGGAGGGATGCTAATCCCACGGTGCGCGATTACTCGTTCTTTTCTCATTCCCACAGAACTTATTCCCGTATTGACCACATCTTCATGAGCCAATCCCTGCTCCCTTCGGTGCTGCAAACTCAGTTTCACCCGATTTGCCTATCGGATCACGCCCCCCTAGAGATGACAATCACTTGGCTGAACCCGCGCCCAAAACATGCACGATGGTATTTCCCCAATTTCCTATGCAGGGATAGACTTCTCCGTGACGACCTTAGAAAGACCATTAGGGAATTTCTCGAGCTAAATGACCCTGAAGCTACTTCCCATGCAACTACCTGGGACGCCCTCAAAGCAGTAGTCCGGGGCAAGTGCATTGAATTGGCCACTACTTTACGTTCTCAGCAACGCGAAGAACGCCTCCAATTAGAGCAAGACTTAACGTCTGCAGAGCAGGCCCATAAGGCCAACCCCTCTGTTCAGGCATTGCGGAAAGTCACGGCCCTGAAGGGGAAACCACATGCTATTTACACTAATAGAGCGGAGAAAACCATCTTACGCTTACAAACCAGGGCCTATGAGGGCGGGAACAAAGTGGGGTCCTTATTGGCGCGCCAATTACGGGCCAAGCAGGAAAGGGAATACATCAAACTTATTGTTGATAAGGAAGGCGTTTCTCACAGGTCAGAGGAGGGGAAGGCACAGGCCTTTGAGCAATTCTACAGAACTCTTTACACGTCAGAGCTTCCAGGGGTGCATGACCCATCGGGGTATTTGGACCCTCTGGACCTCCCTCAGGTCGGGGCTAGATCCAATGAAGACTTGGCGAAACCCATAACCGCCGAAGAAGTACAGAAGGCGATTGACTCCCTTAAACTCCAGAAAGCTCCGGGGCCGGATGGCTTCTCAGCTCACTTCTATCGTACCTTCGTGCCGGAGCTCGTTCCCTTCTTAACTATTCTATTTAATATCATCGCCTCCACGCAACAAGTAACTCCCTCCATGGGAGAAGCGATAGTGACAGTGCTTCCTAAGCCTGGTAAGGATCCCTCAGCTTGCTCTTCTTACCGCCCGATTGCTCTCCTGAACCTAGATGCAAAAATGTACTCTAAAATCCTGGCCACTCGTCTCGAATCAGTTCTTCCTGGTCTTATAGATCCGGATCAGTCCGGATTTATTAAGGGTCGACAGACCCATGATAATTTTTTTTTTTTTTTTTTTTTAAATTTTCAAAAACCTTTATTGGCATTTGGCATAGTACAGCGTCACAAAGTGTATGTACATTATATTGCATTTGTTATTGTCTCTGGTGTTGCTTCCAAGGCATGACAATCGGAACATATATATCTAACAATCCCTCCCTCTGCTGCCCTCCTCCCACCCAGCACCCGCTCCCGCCCAGGTATCCCAGCATATTCAGCATATGGTACTTTTTAAGCATCTTCCAGTGTCTTAAAGCAAGAAATCAGAATCATATTAATCGCCTGAGTCAGTCATACATTGCTAATGTTACTTTCTGCTCTCATTGGGTTGTCCACTGCCACATTCTATGGTCCCTCTATTATGTCGCTCAGGTTCCTTAGCTCTATCCGCCCTGCTTTAAGGTGTTGCATCATTGTCGACGTATTCTTCCGATCTTTAAGTCGTTCCTCCCTCCCTTGTGTCCTCCTGTTCCCCCCGATCTCCCTCAGTGTCTGCCGTCTGCGCTAACAAGTAGGTGGTCAATGGCCCCCATATATCTTTAGGTCTGGACCTTATGGGCAGAAGGTCTGCATAATTGTGAAGCTGTTCCTGCCATGTGGTGAGGTCCCTCATCCAATCCTTGAATTTGGGCGCACGGCCCCTTCCCCACCTGCATGCCACCTGGCGCTTTGCTAGTAGTATGCCCATTGCTAAATACTTTTTGTGTACTGTTACTATAGGTGTAGTTAAGCCCAGGAGAGCTATTAATTGGGATGGAGTGATCTGTAGTCCTATCATGGCGGACATACCGGTGAATATGTCCTCCCAATATTGCGCCACCTGTGGGCATTGCCATGCCAGATGCATAAAGTCCGCCCCCCCTCCGCATCGTTCACACCTGTCATTATCTCTCAAGCGAAATTTAAGTAGCTTGGCCGGTGTATGGTACAGTCTATGTAGGAACTTGAAGTGGATTAGTCGTAATCTATTGCTGCCTGTCACTGCCTCTGTCTGCATGCAGCATTTTTCCCACTGTTCGTCCGTTAGAGCGATTCCTAAGTCCTTATCCCATTCCACTCTGGCCCTTAGGGGTTGGGAGGGGGCACCCCCCCGCACCTGTTTATATAGCTGGGATATAACATGTCTAGGTGCCTCAGCCTGTAGTAATGTATGTATGGGCGTAAATGTGTCTGGTTCACATGGAAATGCTGGGTTTATGGCCTTCATGCTCTGCCGGAGTCGGATATACATGAATACATCCATATGCGTGGGTGTGCAGTCTCCGAAAAATTGTTCCTGAGTTCGAAATTGTCCTTCGACAAAGAGGTCCCCCCATTTGTTATAGTGGAGCTTGCCCATCAGTCTACGCCATAGTCCCTCATATGTAATCTGTAGCAATGGGGTATTCTTTAATGTCATATTGGGTGAATACATTAGTGGTGTTTTCATACTACGCGCCATCCATCTCCATGCAGCAACGGTACAGTCCACTGTAGTTGGATCCCGTCCCCGCTCTTTCACTGGTGTAAATATGTATCCCTCCGGATCTGTCGGAGTCATATACCCATCCTCCACTGCCAGATGCGGCATATAGGGAGGTGGATGGAACCAGTAAACAGCAAAGTGCGCCTGTGCACAATAGTAGTATTGCTCGAAATTAGGCACATCATATCCTCCCTGATGATATGGTAACATCAGCGTGGCTAGGTTGAGTCGTGCCTGTTTCCCCCCCAGATGAGTCGTACTAGCTGCGTCCTAAGTGTATTGAAGAAGAATCTGCCTGGGTGATACGGTATATTAGTGAATAAGTATAAAAATTTTGGCAATATTGTCATCTTGATTAGTGATATTCGTCCCGCCATTGACAGAGGTAATCTTATCCACTTGGAAACGTTATCCGTCATTTTATCAATGGCCTTTCCATAATTTGTGCGCATTAATACCTCTTTGTCCCTAGTAATATGTATCCCTAAATATTTAAAATCATCTGCTTCCCAGGCCAGTGGGTAATCTAGTTGGTGCTGGGTGGTTGCACTCGTTAATGGGAACACTGCAGACTTATTCCAATTTATTTGTATTCCGGAGATGACACCGAATTTAGTGATCTCGCGCAGGGCAGGGTTGAGGTTGTCCTGAGGTTTTTTTATATATAATGTCATATCATCCGCGTATAGGGAGATGAGTAGTTGTCTAGACAGATAAACCAGGGCGCTGTTTTTATGGTGTTGTCGCAGTTTCGCTGCTAAAGGTTCGATTGCTAAGGCAAATAAGATTGGAGACAGTGGGCAGCCTTGCCTGGTTCCTCTAGAGATGGAGAATTTGGCAGATCTGTCCCCATTTAACAATACTGTGGCGCGTGGTTGCCCATATAGCAACTTTACCCAATTCAAGAAGGTAGGTGGCATTCCCATGTGACCCAGGGTTCCTATCAGATAGTCCCACTCCACTGAATCAAACGCCTTGGTGGCGTCTAGGAAGACAGCCACCGCCGAACAGCTAGGATCTATGTCTTGCAGTACCGCCATCAATGTTCGGAGATTATGGGATGTCGCCCGGTTGGGGACAAAACCCGCCTGATCCGGCAATACTAGGCGCTCCATCAGGAGGTTAAGGCGGGTAGCTAGAACTTTTGCCAGGATTTTGGTATCACAATTGAGTAAAGATAGGGGTCGGTAGGACTCGCAGCTTGTCGGGGATTTGCCAGGTTTGAGCAAGGAGGTTATCTGGGCTTCTCTCATGGTTGTGGGTAGCCTACCCTCCTCTAAAGCCTCATAGAATACTGCTTTTAACATGGGAGCCAGTATCTGCACGTATGTTTTATAAAATTCCATCGGCAGCCCATCTGATCCCGGCGCCCGTCCCGATCGCATGTGCATTATTGCATCTGTAATCTCGTCCACCTCCAGGTCCAGACTCAAGAATTCACGTTGGTTATCCCCTAACCACGCCAGGGCCGTATCCTCGAAGTATTGCTGCAAGTCCAGAGGGGGACCCCTTTGGGAGGTGTATAACTTTTTGTAGTATTCTACAAACGTATGTATTTGGTCAGGTAAATTCCTATGCGTTTTTCCCTGTTCATCCTGTATTTCCGCAATATAATTAGCAAATTTAGGAGAGCGTACTGCATTCGCCAAGGCCTTCCCTGGTCTGTCTCCTTCTCCATATATTCGCGCCATATGGGGCTTCCCCGGAATCTACATTCTCGGTCCGCTGTGATCTCATATTCTGTCATTTTGTTGCGTAGTTCAGCTCTTATTGCCCCATCATCTGTGCCAGATGAGAGGTGTCTCTCAAGGGCCTTCATGTCCCCTTCTAGTGTCTGTAGGTCCCTGCGCAGTTCTTTAAGAATGCCTCCCCCCTTAGAGATGCACCAGCCCCTGGCAGTAACCTTGAATGCCTCCCACACTGTTGTTAAGCTCGATACAGAGTTTACATTTCGCTCAAAAAACTCTTGGATTTCCTGCTCTACTTCGGCTTTAAAAACTGGGTCTTGTAGCTGCAGGGGGTTAAGTCGCCAGTTCACATAGGGCGATCGGGTAGCCGGGGTCTGAAGGGTCACCACAACAGGCGAGTGGTCAGAGTACGTACGGGCAAGGTGGGTCACTTTTTCCAGCCAGTGTGCCATCCCTATAGAGACTAACATATAGTCTAATCGGGCCCATGACGAGTGTACTGCTGAGTAGTGTGTCCCCTCCTGCATCATAGGGTGTTTATACCTCCATGCGTCTAGTAGGTAGTTAGAGTCTATCATGTCTTTCAGTGTCCGTTGCATAGTTGTGTAGTGTGTGGGTGAGGCTCGGGAACGATCTAGTTGCGGGTTCACTACTGTATTGAAATCCCCCCCAGATGACATATGTAGTGCCTAATTCTTGAATTTTACTCCATACTAGGAGCAGGGCATGTGTGTCGTCGGTGTTGGGGCCGTAGTAGTTAGCTAGGGTTACATCATGCGAGTTCAATTTCCCCCAGATCAGGCAATATCTCCCAGCAGGGTCAGTGTCCGAGCCCCCCATTACAAATTTCACCCCTCTTCTGATGAGGATGGCCACTCCTCTAGAATACCCCGAATACGATGAAAAACAACGGTAAGACGCCCATTTCGCCGCGAATTGGGGAGTAACTCTGGGGTCTAGATGGGTTTCTTGCAGCAGGGCCACCCCAATGCGATGTCTATCTAGGCAACCTAGCACCTGTCTTTTTTTCCGTGGGTTATTCAATCCCCGTATGTTCCAAGATAATATATTAAGTTTATCTGTGTCTTTCGTGGTGTCAGCCATTCCCTCTGTGTGTGCTTGTTGTTTGTACCCATATGCCTTTTTCATTGATCAGCTGTACATTAAACGGTAACTTCCCCGGCAGTCCCCCTCCCCCTCCCACTTTGGCATCCCCAACTTGCCCAGTATATGTACCCTCCCCCAACGATATACAACTTCATTAACCTATCAACCCTCAGTAGAAGGAAATAAGGGGCTCGCCCTCGTGCGGGGGTCACTAGGGGCTCACAACTTGCCCACTCTCCTCCTCTATTTCACCCACCCGCTGCCTTACCCAAACAGGTAGACCGCTTTAGTGGGATGGAGGCGAGTGTCCGGGCGGAACTGAGTACATACTTGTTATTTTTTAGAATACATCACCCCCTTGGAGTAGTCCGTATATAGTCAATCGGCCATAGCCGTCATTCGACCAGCAACTGGATGCAAACTTTTCACTCCGTGTTCGCTGTCGGAGATCGAGATCCGGGCGTCCGCGCGCCTCAGCCTCAGTGGATATCGCCTGGCGGGTCTGACGAAGGTAATTTTCTGCCTGCTGTGGGTTTGTGAAAAAATGTTGTTTCCCGCTATGGGTTATCCTCAGTTTTGCAGGATACATCATGGCGTATGGTATGTTCTGTGTCTGGAGCTTTTTTTTCACTGCTGCGAATTTGCGTCGTGCCTCCTGCACGGCCTGAGTAAAATCGGGAAAGAACGCCAGAGTGGCATTCTCATAGCGTATTTGTTGCTTCTCTCGGGCCAGTCGTAGCACCGCGTCCCTGTCGCGGTAGTTTAAGAATCGCATTATTACTGGTCGTGGCGGTGCTCCTGGTGGTGGGCGTGCAGCTAGCGACCTGTGGGCCCTTTCCACCGTCAAATGTGCTGAAAAGGAGTCCCTCCCAAAGAGTTCAATGACCAGCGTCTCCATGAAGTCCTCCATACGGCCTGTGTTGGTTGATTCCGCCAGGCCAAGAACTCGAACGTTATTTCTTCTGGAGCGGGCCTCCAAATCCTCGTTTTTATCCGCGATTATTTTGAGCAGTTTGTCCATTTGGAGTACATGCTCCCTATTTGCTACCGCTCCGTCTTCTAACTCCGACACCCTAGTTTCAGCTTCGTTGATCTTCCGATCGTGTTGCTCCAGTTTATTTACCACAGAGTCCATCCTGGCATTCATGGAATCCATTTTCGCATCAATGGATGTGAGGCTTTGTTTCATACTGAGGAGCAGTGTTTTCCAGTCCTCCTCTTGGCGATCTGCTGTCGCGTCTGTCTGCTCCGCTGACTGTGAGCGGGGTGGCCTGCGGGAGTCGAATGACAGTTTCGCCTGCTTGGCATCGGTGCGCCCCATATTAGCTGTTCCGTGTTGCGCTTGGGCAAGATGCAGGGTTATATCCGGCCTCCGTCTTCTATCGTGTATTTGCCCACCTCTAGCTTTTGTCAGTCGCGCGTGGGCTCTGTACTTGAGAAGGATTTCCGATCCGGTGCGCTCTATTGTAATGGGCAGGCTTTAGCACCGGAGTCTTGCACACTGGGTCTCTAATAATTCATGCACCGTAGTTGGAAGTAGAGGTCTGCGGGTTAGCACTATCTTTGGGTTCCACTGGATGCGTCGTTACGGTTCCGACCCCGATGCTGAGCATACCTTCTCTCCCTCTTACGTGGCTGCAGGTGCCGCTGTATGGGTGGGGGGCAGTGCTCAGGTGAGCGAAAGTCACCGAATGTACAGTCAGCAGGCCTCTTGGCTGCCCTCCTCTTAGGCCCTGCGTATCAATGTTATGTCCGAGCAGTTCTGTGCTCTCAAAATGGCTGGCTAATTACGCAGGTAGCAGTAATGTCTCCTCGCTTCCTGGCTCGTCTTTCCCACGCCAGTGTTTCCTAGAGTCGGTATCTACTACCAGGCACTCCTCGTCCTAGGATTTAGGGATATTCCGGAGCGGGGGGGGCAGCCATCCGTCTCGTCTCCGCAGTTTCACTAAGGATCTAAGATGGCGGCCCTTCTTTACCGTCTCAGGGGTTACGGGGTCTATTCATATGGGCGCTCACGTTTCTTTCCTCTTCTGCCTGCCCTGAGGATTTTCACTGCTCCCTGCTGTAGACTGCCGCAAGCCTGCCTTACTGGTGTTTCTTCATTCGTCTACGCCGCGAGTGCGGGGATCCGTGCCCCTCGAACCCCGGAGCCCGATCCCTCCACTCCTTCTGTTTTGTACCTTGCGTTGGTGCCGTGTCTCATCCGCTCCAGCTCCCCGTCGTTATCTTAGCGGCCTCAGGTATACGTTCCGGCTGCCCGCCAGCAGCCGCTCAATTCTCTCCCTCTCCGCCTCCGCAGCTCATGTAGGGCCCAGTCATCCCCGGTCTTGCCTATCAGCGCGTCAGCGCCGCCTCGCACTCTGGACTCCGACTGTCTTTTCCTTCAGCGCTGATAGGCACCTCAGTGGGTTTTTTGGGGTCGCTGGAATCAGCTGTCATTCCGTTCCTCGTTGGGACGTATGTAGGGTTTTTTAAACAATGTAGGATGGGGGTTAAGGATATTTTTCCGCCCGGTCTGGCTGGAGCCTTACTAATGCACGTCCATCTTTGTCGTGCGCCACCTAGCGCCCCCGACCCATGATAACTTGCGACGCATCATCCATCTCATTGAAAAGGCTCACAAGAAAAACATCCCAACAGCGCTTCTCTTGCTAGACGCGGAGAAAGCCTTTGATCGTGTGGAATGGACTTTTTTATTTAGAGTGCTCCAGCGCTTTGGCTTCAACGAAACCTTTAAAGGGATGATTCACGCTAACTATCATTCTCCCAGCTCTCGGGTCCTTGTTAATGGAATTGCGTCTTCCCCCTTTAGTCTGGCTCGCGGTACGAGACAGGGTTGCCCCTTATCCCCCCTCCTTTTTGCCTTGAGCATAGAACCCCTGGCCCACAGGATCAGAGGAAACCAAGAGATCCGGGGAATACGTTTTGGCACAGACGATCATAAAATATCACTATTTGCCGATGACGTGCTTCTCCCAGTATCAGACCCTATTGTCTCTCTTCCGGCTATCCATGAAGAGCTGGAGATGTTTGAACGGGTGGCGGGATTCAAGATTAATCTGACCAAATCCTTCTTACTGAACCTAACTATATCAAAAGACGATTGGCGAAGGGTTGAAGAGGTGTCGCCTTTTCGCTGCACCACTAAGGAAATCACCTACTTAGGTGTTAAGATTACCCCTCGAATACGGGATCTGTATAAAGCTAACTTCCCCCCCCCTTCTGCGACAACTAAAGACTGATTTGGGTAAATGGAGTGTGGCATACATCACCTGGTTGGGTAGGATTAATGCCATTAAGATGAATGTTCTCCCTCGCTTACTTTACCTTTTTCAGGGGTTGCCTATTCCAGTGGAGGGAGGTCTCTTTAGGGAGCTGCGACATATGCTTACCAAATTTATTTGGCAGGGGAAAAGGGCACGCCTTCCCTATAATTTGCTCATAAGACCGCGCAAGGAAGGCGGTCTAGCATTACCAGACTTTCAGTCCTATTACCGAGCGGCACAAATGCGGGTAATCACGGAATGGTCACTGCGGGCTTCGGAGAAGCACTGGCTACATATAGACAGACAGATAACAGGGCGCACCATCTGGGAACTTCTATGGAAACCAAAGCAGGACAGACCACTTAATGCCTACATTAGCACGCCTACATCCACCACACTAAAGGTTTGGGATATCCTCACTAAAAGATTGCACCTTACGACCTTCCCCTCTCCTCACACGCCTATACATTTTAACGCTGCATTCCCCCCTGCGCTACAAGAGGGTCCCTTTGAGGCCTGGAGGGAGGGTGGTTGCCACATGATTTCTCACCTGTTTGACAGAGGAGAACTCTTCACTTTTCAGGAATGCAAGAAGCAATTCTCATTGACTGCTAAAGAAGAATTTCACTACTTGCAGCTGAAACACTGGGTGCAGCAGCCCCTGGTGCGGCTGGCCGCCACCAGGGAGTTGCTCCCCATCGAGAAGTTTGCTCAATCTGGGTCCTCTTCCAAAGGTTGTATCTCCTATTTATATGCTCTCATACAAGCGATGAGTCCCAGATCGATCCCGCGTTTCAAACGCTTTTGGGACGTACTCATGGCTATCACTTTAGAAGATAAGCACTGGGAACATTTAGGCAGGGACATAGTGAAATTCAACCGCTCAATGTACCTCAGGGAGGCACACTATAAAATTATGTATGATTGGTACCTGTATCCTCAGAAACTTCACACGATTTTTCCCAGTTCGTCGGACAGGTGCTGGAGGGGTTGTGGGATGTTAGGCGATTTCAGACATATATGGTGGGACTGCCCCTCCATACAACCATTCTGGAAGGACATTTTGTCCCAAATTAAGCTTATCCTAGGCTATCCTATTCCCAGCTCCATGGAACAAGTCCTGTTGGGGGTCCGAGATCCTAATTTGAAACGCCAAACACAGGGTGACAAATCAGTGATGTGGCTTTGCTTGGGGGCAGCCAAAATGGCAATTGCCGCTGCGTGGAAAAAACAAGAGGCCCCATCCTTAACCCAATGGCACGCGAGACTGTGGAGGGCTTTGGCGTTGGAGCGCATGGCTGATATAGTTGATGACACTAGGAAAAGCTTTGATTACATTTGGTCTCCGCTGGTAAGCTACTTATCGGAGGGGCTTCCTTTGACGGCATGCAGCCCACGGCTTAGGGCCTTCAACCTGTTCCTTATCTAATCACATTACAGTGATGGGATCACTGAACAGTGCGATGCACACCTGAGTAGAGGCCCCAGTAACCCATTCCTCACGCTCACTTTATTCTAATTTGCACCATGACATCACAGTTTTGTTCGTTTTTAGGTCTATTTAAGTTTCCTTTCTATGTTACTCTCTTGGGAGGCTAGATTGATGCTCAGAAACATGGGCCTGAAAGCAATACGTTATGAGGATGCTGTTTTCTGTATCACAGTTCATTCGCCACGGTCCTTGTGGAAAAGCTGTAACCTTCATGAGCGAACTGTACATCCGGGCTGAATGTTTTTGTGACTGATGTTGCCTATGTAATGCTTTTTGTCGCACTCTCCGAAGAAAATTTCAATAAACAGATTTTGAAATAAATATTGACAGTCAGTCCCTCACTTAGCTCACAAGCTCGAAGAAGGGCAACTAACTCTGCAGCTTGGGCCGATTGATAGGGAACTCGTGATGGCTCGACTACTGTGTGTAAGGTAGTTATTGCATAGGCCGCAGTTGTTGTGCCATCCGGTAATTTGAAACAAGAGCCATCGACATATAGCTCCCCTTGTGGTTCAGATAGGGGAACATCAGACAGGTCTACCCGTCCCTTCGTCTCTTCTTCAGTCCGAAAAATACAATCATGTATGTCTATTTCCTCACTTTCAGAAGGGAGGGGTAGCAACGTGGCTGGGTTCAGGGTGGCACATCTTTTGATCGTGACGTGTGGTGCAAAGAGGGACAGTTCATAACCAGTCAGACGTGCACTGGTGAGGTGCTGCGTCTTCATTTTGTTCAAAAGTGTATCCACAGCATGAGGTGCCATGACTGTGAGATCGGTATCAAGGACGAGCCCTGCCGATTGTCGGATAGAGACAGCCACTGCCGTGACCACTCTTAGACAGCTCGGGAGGGCTCTCGCGACGTTATCAAGCAAAGCAGAAAAATAAGCACATGGCCTCTGCTTACCTCCAAAGGCTTGTTTTAAAACAGAAAGCCTGCAACCAGCCGTCTCGTGTACATACAGCACGAACGGCTTAGCGTAGTCTGGCGTACCAAGCGCAGGTGCAGAGCAAAGCACAACTTTCAATTGCTCAAAAGCCTGTTGACATTCAGGCATCCAGGGCAAGGGTTCATGCACATCTTTAGTGGTTAGCTGCAACAGCCGCTTTGTTAGTAAGGAAAAGTTAGGTATCCAATGCCGACAATACGAAGTAATGCCAATGAAAGCTCGCACATCCCTCTGAGTCTTAGGGATGGGCATTTTAACAAGAACACTAATGCGTTCAGGTGTTAGTCTCCTTCCCTCCTTCGACAGTAGGTGACCTAGGTAGGTGACTTCCTGTCGACAATATTGGAATTTTGAAAGGGACACTTTATGTCCGTGGTGTGCCAAATGTAGCAACAATTTAACTGTTACATCTTTGCAACCTTCTTCAGTGTCATAAGCAATCAAGAGATCGTCCACGTACTGCAGTAGTACATTACCTGGGGGAAGTGTGAGGGAGTCCAATTGGCCTTTTAAAGCTTGACTATATATGCTAGGTCTTTCAGTATAGCCCTGAGGAGCCCTGAGGAGCCCGACAGAATCTAAAGCTTCTGCCGGCTAGGGCAAATCCACATAGATGCCTGCTATCTGGATGGATCGGAATGCTAAAGAATGCATTTTTCAAATCGATAACACAAAAGAATTAGGCAGAGGAAGGAATCATTGTCATAAGGGCAGTGATGTCGGGGACCACTGGGAACTGAGGGACCACAATCTTATTAACCTCACGCAAATCAATCACAAAACAATAGACATCAGGATGGTCATCAGAGGAGCCCGAGGGTGCCCTCTGAAGAATGGGAAGGATAGGGCTATTACACACGTTCGCAGTCGTCTCTTCAACAACCCCTGACTTAATGAGGTCCTGTATAATCTGCAATAGAGCTTGCTCCCCTGCTTGCGGTATTTTGTACTGAGGAATACGAGGCAAAACAGCATTGTCTTTGATCTTAATAGAAACTGGAGGTATCTGCAACAGCCCTACGTCCGTATCACCTGTAGCCCACAACGTGGGTGGCACATCCTTGAATTCAGAGGGGAGGGGTGCATCTTTGGACAAACACTGCTTGGTAGTAACCACATTAGGACCCATTGTCTTATAGACACCAGCCGGGGAACAATAAATTGTAGCATGCAACTTCTTTAATAAATCCAATCCCATCAGATTCTCAATGCAATTGGACGTCAGCAAAAATGGCGAATCAACAGTAAAAGGACCAACGGTCAGGGCAAGGGTTTTGGATTTGTGGCTCACAACCGGCACACCAGAAAAGCCTACCAAAACATTATTATGGCCAGACAGGGCTGCCCCGGGGACCAGTGAATGAGAAACAAAGCTGTTCATTGCGCCTGTATCCACCAAGAATTGCTTAGCTGAGCCCTACAAGTCAGCAGTAACATAAGGTCCGCGCTGATCTACAGGTATCTGAACTGGTCCCTCGACCTGTCCCTGGCTGTCCTAACTGTGGGACAACCCCGTCACTTCGTCCAAATCATAGTCATCATGGTCATACTGTTTCCCTCGAGGCTCATCAAAATAGTTCTGATCAGAGCGGCCCTGTGACGTTTCATCTGCCTGAACCCCGTCATGACCACCTGCTCCACGACCCCGTCCACGAGAACCCCGTCCTCTAGGGGCCGCAACTTTCTGCAACAACGCCGGGCACTCACTGCGCCAGTGTCCCTCCTCCTTACAATATGCACACTGATTCGGCCCCACAGGCGCAGCATTTCTGCTAGTACGGGGCAGCTGTCGGGCCAGACCAGTGCCGCGTCCTCTTCCGTTCCCCCTAGATACCTGCTGCATCAACACCTTCGTTTTTAACTCCGTGTTTTTCTTCTCCACCTTCTCCTTCTCTTCGTTTTCTATATGCTCATAATACTGTGCCACACTCAATATCACTGATGGGGAGGAGGTACTCCAAGTGCTCTTCTAAGCCTGTAACCGAGTCGCGATCTCGAGAAGCAGGTTCGTAACAAATCTGTTAACGAACAATCGGACACCTCCTTCCATGGACAAGTCCTGTCCACTGAAATCCAAAAGCACACCTTCAAACCTAGTAAAAAAATCAGATACACTTTCATCTTTCTTCTGACGACATGCTGTTAACTTGTCCCAATCTACTCTTCTAGGTGGAATAAGAGAGTGCATGTAGGTAATAATTCGACCTGGCAAAGCTAGTATCTCAGCCTTAGGCTTCTCACCAGGCTTCCTCTCCTTATCCCATGCTCTGATCTCGTCCCAAGTGCCACCCAATTCCACAACATGGTCCTGTGTATGCACCTGCCGCCAAATATCAACTGGTACCAACAAACCAAAAAACATCTCAATGTCTTCCAGCGTCATCACTGTCAATTCTTTATAATATGCAGTAGGGTTTTTTCTAGGATCGGGTAACTGACTCTTGAGGGACAGAACCTCACTTCTCTTCCACGGGGTATAAATCCATTGCTACTGAAAACGATCTTCCACTCGCTGCCGTACAACAACATCTTGTGCATTTCTTACCTCCTGTATTTCGGGGTGATACAAAGGGTGGACTTCCCTCATCGGGAACTGAAGTATAGCCTTTGGACTTTTTTGAATCAGCATACCTCGATAACCGAGTAACACTGCAACATTACCAAAAACCTGATCAGGTGCCATGTCCGCTGCATATACATGGTCCCTAATTTCATAAGAGACCTGAGGAGCCACTCCACCAAAACACTGCTCCCATAACCCAATCAGGGTAGCCGACATGTGTTTGAGGGCATGTTGCTGCACAAACGGCTCGAAGTCCTTTAACACACTCCACACATCCTCTATGCTATAGATGGGGTTACGAGCCCACTGGGCGGCTTGATTAGCCACCATTTTCTTCTCCTCCTCTCCCACATCCGATCGTATCAATACCCGTCCCAATCGTTCCTTAGCAGCTGCCAAGTCCCCACCTCCAAATCCACGCACTGGCGTTCCGATACTCAAGGATGTTGGGGTTTGGGAGAGCGGGGAGGCAGTAGCAACGGAATCATCCGGTACTAAAGTTATCAAAGGCTGTGAAGTAGGTACAAGAGCTGGGGAAAGAGATGCCGAAGCAGCAGGCGTAGCAGGAAGACTGGGAGTCATAGTAGCCGCAGGGAGAGAAGCTGAAAGAGAGATTGGAGAGGCAGTGACCGAAGCAGCCCGGTCGCTAGCAGAATAAGCAGGAGCCGCTGAGACAGGAGGAGCAGATGGCTGGGGCTGTGGGATAGCAGGATATATTCTCTGAGGGGCATACGGAGGTGGAGGTTGGGTATCCAATAGTTCCTCCATGAATGGATCATCTTCCTCTCTAGAAACATAAGACCTATCGCATTGTAATCGAAACTTCCTATCCGCACACTCTATTCCTTTCTCTATTTTCTGTCTATCATACGCTACAGCTTTCTGAGTCACTGTCTGCGTCCTCCCTTTCCGAGCCTCTTTTTCTGACTTCATATGCCTCCTTTTAGCCTCTTTCTGCCAGGTTTGGAGTGAATCGAACATTGACTGCCTACTTCTTTTTGCGAATAACTTATCCTGCAAGAAATTCAGTTTTTGTTCATCAAAGGTACCGGTCAACGGCCACTGTAACTCGGCATTGTCCCTCGTATATTTGTGCCATAATGTACTAAACATAATAGGGCCAATGCCATGTTTTACATACATTTCAAAATTCGGCGTGCCTTCCGGAGGCGCAGGCTGACTCTCTTCCAATTGAGCATCAGTAGAACAACAACGACATCCCACACAACACAACTTGCTCAAACAAGGCATTCTCTCCCACAAACGCACGCTCACTATGTATACCAACCAAATATTTGTAAAATAGCTTCATCCAAATTGGGCCACGGACCTTGGCAAATGCAATTCTCAAATGGTATCATATTCAAAAAGAGCCTAACAAAATCAAGCGCTTGTCCAAAAACGATCCGCAGACCGTATCCAATTCAAACCAATGTAGCGCCACAATCACAAAGAACCAAAGCAAACTCACCTGGTGCACACAAGTCAAACGAATTTATTCTCCACTGCCGACTCTTCGGACCAAACGGTCATATCCAAAGGGTTTCGCCTTTCAGGACCCCAGCCGGGATGACCACTGGGCGAGGCACCGCCTGATCAGACAGGCGGGGCAGCTGCGAGTACTAGGCTCCATCGTGCAGGGATCCCCGATCCGCCCATCCGACCCGACGTGGCCCCGTCCCCCCTCACCCATCCGCGGGCGAGGATGGGTCACACCGGATGGAGTCCCTGTTTGGGCGCCAAATGAAGGAAGTGGCCCGATTAGGGTCACCCGGGTCACTCGCGACCACCTCTCAGCCTTCCATACAAATGAAGAGTCGGTCAGACAGTAGAGAATACAAACCAAGTATTTTATTAGTTTTGCGCTCAAGCGGAGTCCAGTCTGACTAGCCTCCTAAGATGCTAACCGAGGGGACTGACCCTCACCAACATTACATCAGTTGTTATACATTTCCATTGCCCAGCAAGACCCGCCCAGAACTGGAAATTTCCAGTTGGAGCAGGTTAACAAAGGAGACACAGAAGATGAGCTACACTCCTGGGATCGGGTACATGTTATCTCTGCCTCAAGGTTACTCTGTCCGTGCCCGCCACTGTAAGCATGAGAACAGGCCTATCTAACAAGGAAGGTATGCAAAGGCACATTCATGTATTCATTAAGACAGCGAAGCTCAACCTTGGAGAAACACAAAAAAAAAAAATATCGGAGCTGCTGTCCGCTGAGGCAGGCAAAATGAGACAGAAGTTAGTTTCGATCATTACACAAAATGGCGGCTAAGTGCAAAATGGTGCCGCAAATGCTAACTTAAGCATAATGCTAATAGGAGGAGTAGACCAGACGTATTTTCTAGTCCAACATGCACCACCACCAGGGAACAACTGTTCCCTGGCACTGCCGATGGTCCACTGCCGCATCGACTTTAGAAGTCGTAATGCGGTGGACCGCCACTGCTGCGCCACCGCGAGTCTGGCGGTTAGAAGACTGCCAGACTCATAATCAGGCCCTAAGTTATTTGGAAGAAGCAATTCTGCAATGTGAAAACCATCCTGACTCAATGTATGAAAACAATGGGAGAACCATACAACCTTCCTTCATGTGTGGATTGTTGATCATGACCATCTCCAGTTTTGCTCATCACTCTGAAACATGTCCCTTTTCTCTTTGGAGTTTTGCTCCAAACATTACGTCATTTGTTTGCTGTCCACTGAATGGACAACATTTTAGTGCCCGTTGATTGAATTCAGTCCTGTTGCTTTTGCTGACCTATTAAACCAACTCTACTGCAGCAATGTTCTGAGTTCTAAGCGCCCTTAAACCTGGACTCGCTGAAGTAGATCTGAATTTAGAGGGCTGCTTAGGACATCCTTGGAAATAAAGCATAAAAATTATGAAGAAGGATTATTTCCTGGCTGACTGTGAGACCACCTTCATTGTCCTGATCCTTAGCTAGTCCGATGTGTTCTTCACTTCCCAGTGTTGGTGCATTTCTGATGGAATCCTGTGGTGTGAAGTTAATACTGTCTGGAATATATGAATCTGGTGTGGCATTTGACTTTCAAATAACATTTCTGGCTGATGGATTAAGTTAACAATCCCCTCTGTGTCATATTTATGTGACTGTCAGATTGTTTATCCATGATTTTGAGAATGTGGAATTTAATCATTCTCACCCCTTTTGTTGTTATTCACTGGTCAAATTCTTTTCACAATCATAAACTGACTTTCCTTCAGGACATCTTCTTTTGAAACATGGGATAGAATTCTGGCACATGTGCCTGTGGTGCCATTTGATCATCAGCAGTTATTCCTGTTCTGTGTTTACTTGTTTTTTCTAACTTATCTTTGCCTTATCTGAATCTTTAAACAATATAGTAACAGAATGTAATAATGTTTCTTTAAATAGAAGACATAATCAGCCCCTTTTCATACTGCTTATCAGTTCAATCAAAGGAAGAACCGTTTATATCTGAGAGAACAACACTGGAAAGTTTTTCCTTTCCTTCAAGTTAGAAAGATTACTCTGAGCTGATTTAACTCACCTTATGTAGTTTGTCTGCAGGTGCCATAAAAAAATACAAAAAAGGGGAGAGCTTATATCACCCTCTAGAGCCTGGGCTACACCAATAACAAATCGAGAAAAAGGAATAAAGAGCTCTAGCAGTATAGATTTGCTTAAGATTTAATACAGATAACTTATCATTAGTTGTCTACATGTCGAATAAATTGAACTATAAAGTAAATCATTACATTTGAAGATTATCTTTAAAAGATCATTATCAAGGCATCTTTGTCAAGAATGTATACCAAAAATGTATTTACTTTTTTAGGGTTTCAACACCAGTATTTTGACAAACAAACCCATATATACAGGTTGTATTAAGTAATCAAAACAATATTTTAGAAACTGTATAGTTATACATGTACAAAAGAATCAGTCTTTTGTTAGGTGAATGTTATACAAACAATGACAGACAAATCCATTATACAAGGAAAAGAAGGTTCCGCCATCAGGTAAGAATGCCCTAATACAACAGACCTGTGAATATAATATACAAATTAATGATAATAGTTAATTCAAGCAATGGTCTGCAGTACAGTTGGAACTTTCTTTGAATTCTTTGTATGGTGAAAATCCTGGCTATAGGTGGTCGAATCGTTTCAGCCTTACACTTTCAGGCCTCTACAGAACACAGCGTAAAGACCACCATAGCATATCAAAATAGGCCAAATCCCCAATATATAACAAGCATTGAAAATGCAATAGGTCTCGCCTTTGATTAAGTTAAAGTGCTTTGCTAATGGTATTGTATAGCAAAGCAAATGGCTTTAACTTAATGAAAGGCGAGACCTATTGCATTTTTAATGCTTGTTTTAGTTTTTATAAAGAGCGAACTCGACCCGAAGGTATTGGAGCGCTTTACATGAGCACCATTTACATTACACAAGGACACATTCACTTTTTGTAGGCAGGGAGAGATTACATGATTTGCACTGAATCACAGGATGTTGATCCATCGCCGGGATTTAAACAGGATTTCCCAGTTCCAAAGTTGGAAGTTCTGCCATAATGCCACCACTATAGCAGTTTTTGTTGCCAATTTCTTTAAGGTCAGTGCGTAAAAGATGATAATAATATTGACCCCACCCAGGGATCCCAAATTATGGGTCGCTGAGAGATGTGTTCCCATCACAAGCAGAGCGTCTCCCTTTGCCCGGGCCCAGCACTGCACCAGAGGCATCACACAGAAGAGAGGCGGAAACACAGAGCCAGTGGTGAGTGAAGACAGGCACGGAGGGCTTCCCTTCAGAGGAGGAGGTGGAGAGACGGCAGGTCAGTCCCGCCCCCTCCTGCAGCCGATACTAAGAGACTGTTTCCCTTTCACGGACTTCCCAGAGCTGGAAAAAGACCCCAGTGGCCAAACAACCAGAGAAGGGCGCGGGCGGGGCGGATGGGGGGTAGTAGCTGTCTGCAGTGGAGTCACAGGATGGGTATGAGAGTTTGAATCAATCAGGAAAAAAAAGAGTGAAATTGAGTGAAGAGTTATTGGCATGTGCAGCCCTCCGTAGAGCCATGTCCGGAAATGGTATCTCGACCACCTGGTGAGTTTGGGCGAGTATAGTCTTAACCCACACACACACAGCCCAACGACCCCCGCACGTTACCTACCTCAGCAGATCGTCTTCCTCCACTAAAGGCAAGCATTGACACAGTCTGGGGTGTGAAAGTGTGCTAATAGTTCATTGACATGACAACACAAACACCGAGGCCTTGGGGAAGGGGTGGGATGGGGGCGATGGTGCTGGAAACGGGAGGCCTACAGCAGCTGCTCTCCGGTAGGGTTGGGCACGTGCCAATCTGATGGAGATTGTATTATAGTGTGGGTGAATCGTGTCTCACCATATGTAGCTAGCTGCATGGGTGTATTTACTTCCTAAAAATCTGCAACCTGAAGGTTTTTGAAACACATCTACGTGTGACGCTCCTTGTTTAATAAAATCAGGGCTAACTTATGGGCAAGAGAAATACAACAGTGCGGCAAACAAACATGGCACCAAGCGCGCGCCTTGAAAGAATAAATTAGGAGGATTGTTTGCAGTGCTATGTCATCATTTTACAAGATCACCAAACCGTGGGGCGCCAGGGTGGCTGTACAAGCCCCCAAGTGTGGAGGCGTGCCGCTGGCTGTGGGGATTAGCCCCCCGTGGGGCCGCAGCGCGCTGTTGCTACTGTGGCGACCCTGCAACAACAGAAAGGTGGTGGGTGGCTTATCTCCGGGGTAGGTAAGCAGCAGTTGCCACAAAGTGCGGCAACTTTAATACATGGATTCATTGTCCGTCTGTGTGCACTGCGGTTGTAGTGTAGATGTAAGCAAGCACTGATTGTGCAGAAGTGAACGGGGCTAGCACCAGTCTTTCACCATTATAAAATGACCACTACCATCCCCACCTGTTTACTGTTGCAAAGCCAATGGGTATCGCCTGTGAGAGAACTATTGGAGAGATTTAGAGAGATTTAGAGAGATTTTATTTTGGGTGATCGGTCTTTTAAAAACAAAAACCATTACACCAAATTACATTTTTAAATAGTACTACTACATATAAACACATAAAATCATTAGCAGAATTTTACAAAGTTAATCTGTAAGGTACTTTTGTGCGTCGGATATTTAAAATTTTATTTAAAACGAGGCTTTAAAAAGTTCATGTTTTTCTAACATCCTTCTTATTGAACGGCATTTAACTCGTCGAGATTTTCTGGTTGTCCGATAGTTTTTAAAAATCTTTTTCGCTCTCCACAGAGTTTCAACCGATTTCCTTTAAATATACATTTAAAGTTTCACCCCCTACATAATAGGGGATTGAGGTCCCGCCGAGCCAGGTGATTACGGCTTCTCTACATGATCGTATATTCAAACTATTCAGTAGTGTTTTTAATAGTGACTTCCGTTCCTTTAATAACTTTGGGCATACGCAAAAAATGTGTTGAATAGATTCATCTTTGTATCCGCATAGTCTACAATCTCGATTTTCCCTTTTATCCTTCCATGCTGGGATTAAGTCTTTTGTTTCCCACAAGCCAAGACGCAGCCTCATAAATTGATGTTTTAGGGTAAGTGAGAAATAGGCTGATAAATATTCCTGAGGCTTCCTTTTCCCATATGAACTGATAACCGTCCAGGCATGCCGTCTTTGCAGTAAGGGATTCTCATCCGTTGAGTGAGACCAGGATTTTATTGTGATGTTAATTAGTTTGTTGAACGCCTTTTTTCCTATGCTGAGATTCCAAATGTCTTGGGCAGAGAGGACCTTTATCACCTGATTTAAATAACTACCCCAGGATCCTTGCATTTTCTTTTCTTTTTGTCTTTCTGTTTCTTTCCAGCATAGGTGGTCTATGGTTCCGCCCGCAGAAGCACGCAACCTCCAGCATAATTTCATGAATGCTCCTTTGCTGCGAAATTCCTGATTTAATAAGCCAAATTCTAGCCGCACCTGGGCAGGCGATGCACTTTGTTGGATCTGGAAGACTTTTTTATAGACTTTTGTTTGTATTTTATTCAAGGCCGGGATGTCACCTCCTTTCATTATTTCAGTGCCATAGGTTACTGATGGCATTAACTGTGCCTGCATGACTGTTAGTAAATTGCCGTATGATGGACAGCTTAATTTCTTTTTTAATACGTTGAAGCCGTATATCAAGTTTTGAGATTTTGACCTCATTGAAATGAGCTGTGATTTATAGCTTGATTTTCGTTCTACCAAGAATCCAAGATATTTGTAGGAGGCGACTGCTTCGACTTTCTTCCCCTCTATATGCCATATGTATTTCTTGTTTTTGTTTTTGGCATCCACTAGCCGTACGACCTTTGTTTTTAATAAATTCAATTCTAGCCCTTGTGCTGTCAAATATTTGGCTAAGCACTCATTCCTCTTTGTAAGCCGATTGGCGTTTGACTTAAGAGTACTAAATCGTCGGCGTACTGAAGGCACCTAATTTCCTCATTCACTATCGATGGGGGATGACTATTGATTTCCACGAGGGCATCTTCAAGATCAGATATATACAGATTAAAAAGAGTAGGAGCTAACACGCACCCCTGTTTCAGACCATTTTGGGTGTATATTTTCTTTGTTATCCACCGGCCATCTCCTAACTTTACCCGGCTCCATGTGCGCGAGTATAATTCTCTGATGGCCTTTAACAGATTTGTGGGGATGCCCCAGCTGGCCAGTTTTTCCCATAGACGTTTGCGGGGCACGCTGTCGAAAGCTTGCTTAAGGTCCACAAAACAGGCGAACAGGCAAGTGTTCTTAAATTTAGCTTTTTCGGCGAACAATGTTAATGCCGTTAGGTTTGTTAAGGTGCCTGCTCCCGCCTGAAACCCTGTTTGAGATCTTGGGATGCAGTTATAATCATCGGACCATTTTTTCAGTTGGGTTAGCAAGCAACTTGCGTATAACTTTGCTTCTACATCGATTAAAGCGATTAATCTGTAGTTTATCGGCTCTGATGCGTTTCCCCTTTAAAAATTGGCTGGATAATACTTCCCTCCAGGATTCAGGGATTCCATTTGACTTAAACAACTCATTGAAGAGTGGGGTAAAGTAATGGGCCCAGTATGAAGCTTCTCCCTTAAAAAGGGCATTGGGGATTCCATTGGGTCCTGGTGCGCCCTCTGAATTTAGTTTCTTTATGATTTTTATTAATTGACTTACTTCCGTTAATTTTTCTGAATTTTTACATTTCGGGGCGATGGTTTATTATTCACATTGCTGCACCCAAGGGGAATCTGCATGTTTTGTACCACGCGCCTCCTGCTGTCCTTTTTTGCTAAATGACTAACTGGAGTTAATTTGAGCTTTGGTTCTTTATACATACTCATTATGTGAGCTACCCATGCTTCCTCATTTATCCCTGCGTTTTGGTGTCTATTTTTTCCGAGTGTCAGTGAATTTATCTGATACCAGAAGTGTTTTCCGTTCCGTTGTTTACTAGCCAGAAGGAGTTTATTCCATATTGCGACTTGATAACTAGATTTGGCTGCTCGACAGTTTTTCTTATATTGTTTTCTTAATTTTTTAAGCTCACTTCTGTCGGGTTTTCCCCCCATTTTAACTGATTTGAGACTGCTCTTATTTTACGTACTATTAGGCTTTTTTGCTTGCGTAGTTCATGATTGAACCATGGATGGTGACTGCTTGTCCGCGTGTACTTCCTCTGGTGCTTAGCGGAATATTGACTCTTGTTATCCGCAAAGCATTCCAATAAGGTTCCCGTTAGATTCTCCCAGGCTCTTAATCTTTCTCCCTCCCTGGCTTGCGGTGGATCTGGGCTTGCGGATTCCTCTGAACTTTCTTTGCTTGTGCCCGCTTGGCGGTATACTTCTGCCATGACCTTTTCAATCCCTATTCCGCGCCATTTCAGTCTTTTTAAATTATAGGCTCGTGGCGTGGAGAGTAGATTTTTTGTTGCGGTCAGCCTGGCTGTAAATTGCTCCAATTGCAATAATTGTGGCATATGATCGCTCTCAATGCGTGGTACAATTTGGAATTTTTGCGTCTGTGTTGCTACAGATTCACTCACTAAGGTGTGATCGATGGTTGAGCTTTTAGACCCACTTAAAAAGGTCATTGCCGCCGGTGAGTCTTCTTTTGTATTTCCATTGAGATGAATCAATCCTATTGTTTCAAGTTGTCGTCTGAAGTTGTTTCCCTTTTTATTCATATTCCCTGGGGTAATACATAAATTGATATTAAAGTCACCGGAGATAATGAACTGTACCTGACAATACAGCCTTTGTAGTGATTTTATTATTCCGAACAACATGTTCATGTGCTCGTCTTTTGTCTCCTCGCTTGGATGGATGTAGACATTGAGTAGTATTAGAATTGTTACAGTCCCATCATTTTTGTACTGTTCCAGCTTGGATACAAGAACCCAATTCGTCCCTATGGTTAGTTTTTCTAGTGCCCAATCCAATTTGGTCGAGAAATACGAGCACAAACCGCCCTTTGGGTGTCCAAATTTTGCTGATTTTATTGCTGGCTCATGATGGCCGGTAAAGCCTATAATATTGTTGGGAGTTATGCTCCACGTTTCTTGGGCTAAGATGATATTGTACGCTTGCAGGAATTCCAATGCACCGGGGTTTCCTATAAGATTTTCTAGGCCATGGGTATTCCAAGAGCAAATGTTAGTAAATTTTTGAATTTCTTGTGGGGCTTTGGTTCGTCAGGATTGCGAGTTAACACGATGTTTCTGAAGCCCCATCCTATTATCTTCGGTCACTTGTTTGGTTGTGTTAAATTCTTCTATACTCCTTTCGAGTGGGGTTGTTGTCAGGGGCCTTGTAATTATTAAGTTCTCGAAGGCTTTCTGATTTATTGCTGCTCCTATGGAACCTCTCAGAAGGGATCCCTCACTTTCCTTTTTGGGGAGAAGCGGACCGGGGTAGCATGGGGCCTCTATCCTTTGTAGTACTATGCCCCAAGCCTTAAACTGTTGCTGATGAGTCATTATATGCTCTGCAATTTCTGGTGAAGACCAAGTTGTTACTGTTACCTCTCTCTTAATCATAGATGGATGTGGTTTAAATTCAATCGATAACAAATTGGAAGAATTGATATAGGCTATTTCCCGTACTTCCTTTACCAGTTTTATGATTGTACCTCTGTATAAGGTATCACAGTTACCTCTTGAGATGAAGTTTGGTAGTAACACTATTTTGTTTAATTCGTTGGCTTTCTCAATGTGTTTTTAGCCATGATGTACAGCAGAGCGGCTGTTGTGCAGCATGCCTGGAAAAAAAGCACTGATGCTGTCAGTGAATGCCGCGCCATAGTGCTTTCTTACTTTATTGGTTTGGGGCGGGCATTGGGACTGGAGGCAACAGGAAGGGAAGGCGCGGGGGCACCAAGGACGGAGGGTGTGGGGGAAGAATCACTGACGCAGCTAGCATGTTCTTGTTTATTGCAAGCGAGGGGGTGGGAGACAACAAGGAGTAAGGGGGTGGGGTAAGCGGGAGGGGGCACAGACAACAGAGGGAGGTGCTCAGGGTAAGCTGACTACAATGGAGAGTGGGAGGGAGGGGCTGGGGCAGGTAGACGGGCAGCAGCTGGTAGGAGCATTGCTTTAAATGTGTATACATCTATATATGCAAATAAATATACAAAGTCCGATTTAAACATTTGAAGCAACCAAGGAGACATAATGTAAAGTCCATGGCACTGTGTAGCCATCGGAGAAGACATGCCCTTGGCGTGCATCAATCTTATTTGTATTGTAATTGCATTGATATAGTGCCTACTACCCCCGACGAGACGTTGAAAGCGCTTGCAATAGACGGCTAAGGCTGTCCCTGGCCAGACACTAGAAGTGACAATGAGAAAAGAGCGGACTTTACCCGAGGGGGGCATCTCTCTCTCGATGATGCCAAGAAGGTCCCCCAGGCGGTTGTAGTCGTCGGTGGGGCCCCCTGGACCGGTCTGCGGGGGCTGGCACTGCATGGGCTACCGCCGGGGCTAGCAGCTGGGCTCCGGTGTTACGGGCTGCTGGCAGGACTTCCGGGGTGGTACAAGCCCTCAGCTCCCTGCCCGCTTCCGTCTGCTGGGGGGGTCAGAAAATGCGTTACACTCGGAAATACCACACATGTGCATCACACAGGAAAGGCCCCGCCAGGGGACCGACGTCACCATTGAATGTTAACTAACACTCCATCAGTGAGACGGTTACGATTAAAATGGAGTGGGATTTCTGTTGTTAATGAAAGCGGCGCGGTTTTCAAAGCTAGAGCGCAGCCCCCCGGGGGCAGGACAGGGATGAGAGGCTGCAAGTCGCCGGCGCCAATGGCAAGTTTGTGCTCATTGATTTTGGCAGCTGTGCATTACAAAAGAAATGCGCGGCTGCCGTTCTCGAACCTGAAGGTGCCTCGCACACCAGAAGTGACAATGAGAAAAGAGCGGACTTTACCCGCAGAGAAATGAAAAGCGCGTCAGCCATTCTTGAAGGCAAACGCGGTAATACGAAAAACAAGCGCGTCCGATTGTTATTGCAACACATTACACGAATGGGGAAAAAAGTGCCTAGCTAATAATTAAAGGAGTGTGTGTACTGCCGCCAGTAAAAGATCCAGTCCCGGTGGGCGGGGCCAAAAGTGGACAGGGCGGCAACAAGGAGGGACTAAAAAGCCTCCTTAACAATAGAATGCCAGCGTTTAGCCTAAGCTATGACGCGAGCCAATGGGAAGAGGGGGCAGGGCTTCAAGTCACCTTCCTCAACCGTATTGATTTCAAGAAGCTCTTGAATGACGAGAGCAGCGCATGCGCGCTGCTATCGCCATCCGAGACCTAAAAAGGAGCTATGTCTTCACCGTGAAATGCAGAAAATGCCACTATTTTATCAGGGAAATTTTAATGGCAGCTTGTGGAAGAATGTCTTGGGTCGCAGCCGAGAACCACGAGACAGCATAGGTAAACACTCCATTCTACTATGTACATAGCACTTTCTGGGCCTGTGGGAATTCAACAGACTTAAAGATGTGTCCATTCACCAAATTGAACATTTTGATATATTATCTGTGTAGATAATAAGACTTCCATTTCCAAACGACTGCGATCAGAGAAAAAAAATCTAGTTGGAGAGACTCATGAATAGTTTCTTCAATATACTTCTTACGACTGGTGGCCTGATACATAGTATAGGGATGCCTGCTGTATATAGCTAATTTAGCTATGAATGCTGCTTTAAACTGACACCAGTACCAGCACTCTCCTGTTAGAAATGTCTGCTCATTTAAAGCACTGGTGAATGAAATGGGCCACAGTCCCCTAATTAAGAGGCACAGAAAAAAGTTAATCCCTGGTATCTTTATTTGCATTACTGTTTGGTGTCCTTTCAATTTTCCTATCAAAATAGTCTTTTACTGTTTTTAAGTTTGACTTATTGACACCAGTAGATTTCATGACTGATGGAAGTACAGCTGATATTTTCCACCCCTTCAAATAAAATAAATATTGAGGGAGTTTGTAATTATCCAGCACTGTTTATGTATAATTGTTTGGGATTGCAGGTTTAGATTGATGTAGGTAAAACTATGTGGGTGCTCCCTTCAGTAGAACTATACTCCATGTTCAGCATCTCAGGTCCTTGCCGTCTGTGCTGGTGGTATCTTGGTGACAGTCCTTACGAAGATGGTAGCCCCAAGGAATGCTGTGCTACGCTGGCTGATCCAATAAGAACTGATATTCTTCACCAGTCGCATATGGTAGTGGACCTTGGCCTTGACAACACCCAAACAGGCAAACCAGTCACCCACATTTTCTACTGCTGGGCGTGCAGAAGGAGCTGTTCCTAGCCACCCTGGCAATGTGAAAAGGAGCAGCAATGGTATAGTTGATCCAACAAAAGTGAACTCTTTTTTTACTCTTAAGTTCAAACATGAACATTCTTATCTAAGAGTAGGTATGGGTTGGACACTCCTGAATGACATATTCCTCTACCCCCTTGCTTAATTTGTATTTCAAATAGGGCATCATAGGTAACAAATCAAAAATCCAGTTTATGTTTCCTATTAATCTCAACCAACAGCTTCATGCCTATGTCAAATAGGAGTGGGGTGGGGTGAAGTAAGAGGTTAGGACGATTGCTGCCCATTGTAGAACCCCATGTCAGCTGAAGACAGTTCTCAAAGCACCCCAAAGCGCGAGAATAAGTCCTCCTCATAATTCATCAAAGAAACCTGTGTTCTACATGTTTGAAATTGTCCTAATCTTAGAGATCATTGGTGTGGCTGCTCTGTTATCTTGGTGAGCATCCTATACAGCCTTCTCAATAGTTGTGATAGAAAGACTTTTAGGTAAAGAGCGTATTGACATAACTCGCCACCCATGTCAGTTGAGTTTCCTTATACATATATGGGCGATTTTTGACTTGTTTCATCCACCCATCAAACGAGAACTGCTTCCACTTCATGACCTTCCTAGAAAGCATCAAGAGCAACTTGAGACGCCTTATTTAGGTGACTGACACCTCAAAAAGAGTAAGGACTATCATCCCATATATCTCTAGTCTACAGGAATTATGTTGCACAGATCTGACTCCCACCCCATAGCCAGAGAGACACCAGACTGATAGACATCCAGCAAGCAATGGTGATGTAGCTGCTGATTGAACATTGATACCTACGCTCGCTCATGCTGATGGCCAAGTATTGAGGGAAGAGAACTCCTCCTGATAAGGGAGCTGCAAACACTCGTACATTCAGACATGCTGGAAAAAAGTAGGGACACATCTCAAATGACCCACTAAGATGGGCAAAAAAGGAAGCGTGGCAGATAAACCCCAGTATCACCCAATTTCAAATCACCCCAACCAGGAATCTCTGGTTAGCTACATCACATTGGATTACTCAGCAGAATAAAACATGGAGGCAGATCCCTAGCAGGACACGACTGGAAACTGTGAATACTCTGAACTTGACCTTGAGGGCACAGGCCAACTATCTACGCTTCAGTAAGTTTCTAAAAACTGAGTTATTCAAACTGGCTTCAGGAAGTTTTCTAAAAACGGAGTTATTCAAACTGTCTTTTGACGTGGAATGTGGCAAGAGTGCACCTGCAGAGGTTGTTCTAGACATTAGCAATCTTGTGCACACTCATGATGGAGGTTCAGCAAGGGCTACCTCACTCCCATCCCAGAAGGCGGGAAAACCTATCATTCATGATTGACACTTCTAATGCCAAGCTGTCCTTCCAGCTGATCCATAATGTGAATGACAATTCAAATAAAAACAATGGCTGAAGGGGGTTGACCCAAAGCTCATTTTGATGCACTATCGTAATGCCAGTCCTAAATATTATACAGAAGGGATCCTTCAGTGAGATTGTGGAGATAATTCTGCTCTGGTTCACTTGACTCCTGTTCATGCCCCCAGCACATTTAAGCGAGGCAGAGAACTCCCGCAGTTCCTGTAGATGCTGCATAGGGTGGCATTCTGACAATACACAAGTGAGGGCAGAGACTGGCAGCAGGTCCTGTACCTTTTTCAGCATGGTAGAACACTCATGAAGGGCCAGCCCAGGTTCTTGTCTACCCCTTGTCCTCCCTGCTAGTCCAAAATCAAAATATTCTCAAAGCATCAGAAATGGTGGGGTCACATAGTGCCAATGTGAAGGGTGATATAGCATGGGTTCCTGTTTAGCACAGCACAACGGGGTGCTAACGGGATGGCACTAGTGTAAGGGTGGTACAACAGAGACCCATCTGTGGCACAGGACAGCTCAGCACAAGGAGGGTGGTCCCAGTGTGCCACTGTGAGGGGGGGGGGTACAGCTGGCACATATCTGAGGTGTGGTAACTTTGGGACAAGAGTACCACAAGGGGGGGTCGTTGTGAGGGGTGTTGTTAAAACTGCCCTCCTTGAGAATGGGTTGCTCGAGAGCCGAGGGTACCACAGAACGGAGGGGGTCGAAGGGAGGCAGGGTGAATGAGGTCGAGCGTGGTTCTCTTTCGATCCGGGCGTACCATAAGCGGGTGGGTCACAGGGAGCCAGCCTGAGGGTGGACTAGTCCGGCTTTTCTGCAGCATGGTTTATTCTATAACCACGAATATCACAAAGGGAGGGGTCACAGGTAGCCAGCCCAAGTGAAGTATAACTGGGCCCTTCTGCAGCGTGGATTGCTCAGGAGGCAGTTGTGCTTCGGACTTGCAAGCCCCATTTCTGTCCCTTGTCTCAGTGGCATAACAAAACTTGAAGGCCGCCCCTGCAAAGTACATGGAGAGGGCCCCTCTTCTCCCCCAACCCAGTCAGGAGCTCTCAGGACAGGGGCTCCTATCCGTGCACAGTGTCGGAGCAGCTCCACATGGAGCTGGGAGCTCTCCCGCACCGCTGGGGATGCGGGGGCTAATGTTATGCCACTGCCTTGTCTGCAGGACTGAAATGGGAATCAAAGTCAACCCTGGCAAAAATGTTCAAAGTGGCCCCACACTGCAGGAGGTCGTGACTAGAATGGGGCCAATCGAGCTCGCAAAGCAACCCACGCGCCTGCAGCCCACCGGGAAAACACTCGCATGGCAGATTGGCCAACCCAGCCCTGCTTGTCTGAAACCTCGCCTCAGCCCCTACAGCGGACAGGGGCTAGGCTGCCGGAACGGTGATGAATATTTTATACATATTAATATTAAATTGCAGCAATGGCTACAAACCTCATTCAATCCATCCCACTCGACTCTGAGCATAAACAATTTAAAAGCAAAGCTGAAAAGCAGAACATTTTTCGGCTGGCAAGGGTTTGAAATCTGCAGTATGGAGCAGTTGGTGGGGGTAAGGGGTGAGGTTAGTAAGGAGTGGCATGGGCAAAAGTCCAGGGGTTCCATTGTTTTCAGTCTACATCATGGGTACTAGCAAAAATGTTCTCAGGGGCCATAAAGTACAGTTTGGGTTGTGGCCGAGGGCCGCATCTATGCAGTGGCATGCCCATCCCCAACTCACTTCCCTGTTTGCTTTTTTTTTTTTTTTTAAATGTGTGTGCATTCGCTCTGTTTCAAAAAGGGACATTAGCGAAATATCAAAAAAGTGCATGTCATGCAACTTCTTTTATTTACTGATCCACCTGAGATTTGCAAATACAAAGAAAAAAAATGCTCACCTCATTTTGCAGGCGCAAGCATCCATGTTAGTACGTGCCTACAAGATGACTCAACTGCCATTTCCTAGAACCTTTTTTTACATTATTTTCAGCCATGCTGCATATACACCATAGCTAAAAATAATTGGCAACACCAAAATGTCTCATAAATGAGACCTATTGCCTTTGTCAATGCTTGTTCAGTTAAGGTGCCTGCATTATCAAAATAGCACAAAACATACCCTTACAACATCGTTTTTGTTCCTGGGCTTTGTTTCTACAGTCATTTCAGCTTGTTTTGGGAGCAGGCCAGGCCTTCTCATAAAACAAACTTCAATAACTAAAGAAAGCACGCTCAGAATTAACAAACGATGTTGCTTGGCACACCAGCAACAAAGAAAACGGCACTTAAGCAGCAGCTTTCTTTGCTGCAACTCTCGGTTTACCAGGGACTTCAGAGGAAGACCTGCGGGCCACAAGAGAAGGTATGCCAGGCCGCCAGCGGCCTGCGGGCCGTACTTTGAGAACCACTGGTCTACATGAGTACATTCCTTCCCTGATTGTCAACACTGAAAATCAGGGGCTCTCATAAACAGCCTTGAGCAATCAAACTTGGATTACCTTTCACACCCCCTTCCCCCTCAATTAAAGATCACTACTACATACTACACAAAGAAACTCTGCAGTGTGAAAACCATCTTGACTGAAACAATGAAAACAATGATAAACCTACCACTTGCATTGAATAGTTTCTGTGAGAGCACAAGGCCAATCTCAATAACCAACAATATCCAATATCCACTGGATTAACCACAAACCGTGCTTCAATACCTCTTCTGGATAGTAAGCGCTAGATAAATACAATTACGATACTATAGAACACAATTTAACAATAATAATAGACAAACAATATGTGCTGCCATGACTATAATCTGAATTAGAGTATAAAGAGATATTGTATTTAATACTGAAACACACAATAAGAAAGTAAAGCAAATTTGAGTGAAAAAAGTCTTGATCTTTTGCTTACTCTAGGACCAGGCTGCCCTCTCCACCTGCATCTACCATGGTGAATTTGGGGGATGGCAGGACTGTATTCAGGTCTTGAGCAGCAGGTCCTAGCCCAGTCAGCAACCTTTCTGTTACCGTCTCATGCCCCCAATGTGGCAAATCATCCCAGAGGATGGACCTTCTAAACAGGTCTCTTATCTGACCCATGGATATGGCAGATTCCACCAACCCATTTCCAATCTTCCGTTCTCCTTTTCCGATGGTGTTGATGATCCAAAAGTGGAAGAATGCATTCTCCTGACCACGGGTACAGTAACCAAATCTGGTTGAGGTTCTGATCCTAGGCAGGGGCGTAACACAGGCCCCCGCATGCCCCGCGGTGCGGGGGGGCCCAGAGCTGCAAGGGGCCCCTCAGCACAGTACTCAGGTTTGAGAGCTCTAAATTAAATCTGGAGCGGGGGCCCCTCCGTGTACCTTGCAGGGGGGCCCCCTCAACTTTCGTTACGCCACTGATCCTAGGAAGATCAGATCTTCGCTGAAGAACTTAGATCTTCACCAGGAGAAATACACCGTGTTAAAAAAAAGAGGATCAAGCTGATTTGGTAGTTGGGGGAATGAAGAATCTTTCTCATTGTTATCGATCAGGCTAGGAATAAGAGGCAGAAGTGGCTTGGAGTGGGCATGATGTTGCAAAGTCTCAAATATAATCGACACTCTGATCTGAGGCATGGATGTGGAACCTCATTGCACCCCTTTCTAGAACATCATCAAAAGTTATGTTACTCGGAGAAATTAAGGTCAACAATGCTCTTGGTGAACACTCTTCCCATTGTGATTTGGGAGATGCATTCCTATCATTGGTGTTCTTTTCCTTCTTTGTATACAAGACTTTCTTGGCTCGTTAATCTCAGTTGAATGTGAGAATGCCGGGACATTTGAGAACATCTCAGAGTGTGAAATAATAGCGGAATTCTAGATTTCTATTGAGTGGATCTATTTGTCGAAAGTCTTCTGGAGTTAGAGTAGCTTTCCTTGAAGGAGGCATTTCTGCAGTTAGAGCAGGCAGATTGACTGAATCTTCCTGGATTGGATTCTTTCGGTTGTACATCTTCAAATGTTAGTTCCTTGTCCATGTCTTTTTTAGGCTCGACCTGACAGCCAGCTGTAGGCATGCCCTACTATTACACATTTTTAGAAAAATACAGAGAGCCCTTTGACTCCACCCAGAGCAGTAATTCTGTCTCAGCTCATGCTACTTGGTTTTTGGTGTATCTTCCACCTTCCATGAAGTGCTTCAATTCGGGGCTGTAGCCAGGAGTATCTGTTTTGGCAAACCTGGCCCCATTATTAACATAATGAAGGTTGGTTTTGGGGCAGGGTCTGGTCTCTTACACAAAGCTATCAACTGATCTACAAAGTAATGACTGGAGTGTAACCACATTGTCTGATGTCCTTCCATCTCATCCTTGCTACTAAGCTACTATTTGCTGCACCATTATTTTCTTATTAAATATTGGCTTAACTCTACATGTGCAGCTTTCTGATTTGAATAGAAGGTGATATTTAAGCAGTTTAGAACACCTTAATAAATAAATATCATACCTTTCTGAAAAGTGCCTTGGCTTAAGTTTGAGAACCCAACCAAGTGGACTTCCTGCTGTGATCCCGGGAGTGAGGAAGGCCTTGCTTGCCTCCTAAGGAGTGGGCTGTGCCTGCTAGGAGGAGTGACCTAATTTCTGGGAAATCCTGCGGAAGGCCCAGCTGACCAGAAGACTTTTGTGAGGATATCATGAGAAACAGAGTTTGCCCAAAAAGCCATAAGGTCACCCCACACCACCAGGAGGAAAGAACAAGAGAGCTGTTGCATTGTTGTCCTTGATGTCACATTGAGGCTGCACTTTCCCCAAACCATCATGTGCATTATAGGGTATCTGTATCATCCCATCTTCTACCAAGAGAGAACAGGAGGAAGTCAGACTTCATATCTGCAATTTAGGTCTTGGTTTTAGTAGCCAGAGGTGGTGGTCATCAGCCATCTTTCTAGCCCTCAGGGTTCTGGAAAAGTACTGGTTGAAGTCACAGTCAAGTTTAACCATAAAATTGACCAGTTCCTAGTTGAGACTGGTGCCACCACGAACTGTTGTGAGTTTTCTCAGTCACATGGACAGACTTCTTTTATTGCTGCCCTGTCTACCAGTCAGGCTCAACTGCCACAGGCACCCACCCGTTTGGGTTCCAGGCATTCCAGAACCCCACAGCGTGTGCCCACCTCGACAATACTACAAATCTTCCCTCTTTAAGCAAAAAACATAAACTATCTGCATTTAACTTAAAACAAAACTAAGCAGTAAATACATATTCAGAATTAAAAATAGTCCTTCAAATATCCATGTCTTCTGGGAATCCTTTTATGAAGAACATCAGGTACCAGGGTAGATGCAGATGTTGCTGGGGTAGATGCATTCCAAGCCTTCCCAAACTCCACAGTGAAAAAGTTTGATCCTGGATTGATCCAAAGTCATTTTAACTCACTATTGAACCAGCATGATTCTGCAAAGTAACCACCCTGCTCAGATTCCAGCTTTTTCCGTCATCAGACTTTATAGCATTTTCAAAGATCTTAACTACTCTTTTAGGCATAGCAAATTTAGACCTTGGTTTCGCACCAACTGGAGCCCATATCTTAACCCAGTCACCTACTTCCACACTCACTTTGTCAGCAGCATGCCTTCTATCAAAGTTAGTTTTCTCTCTCTCATTTTACTCATCTCATGTTTCCTCCAATCATCTGCTATAGACCCTTGCAACCAGCCATTACCCCAGGTCATCCATCCAGGTAGACCCAAAATAGACCCAGAGAACTCTTCAGCTTGATTAAAAACCAAACCTCCGCTGCCCCCCCCAAGATGACGGCCACTACTGAGAGATGTGAAGAAATTGCTAACTTCTTCTCTGAAAAAATCTCCAAAATTGACCACTCCTTCGCCCCTACACCCCTTCCTCATAACCCCAAGATGACGGCCACTATTGATAGATGCGAAGAAATTGCTAACTCATTCTCTGATAAAATCTCCAAAATCGACCACTCCTTCACCCTTACACCCCTTCCTCATAACCCCCAACCCCCCCAAGACTCTTCCTCCAGTTCTCTGACCCTCCTTACACTCCAACATGACCCCTCATCTCTGCCGCTAGTCGTCTCTCTGCCTGATCCCGACCTTGCCAAACTTGAAAATAAAAATAATGCTTCCTGGCTTCACTTTAATCCAGTTACTGAGCTCGAAGTCCTCAACGTCATTACCAGACTTAAACCTTCCTCTCACTCCAGAGACCCGCTCCCTGCCAACCTTGTCCAAGATTTAAAACACATCATTGCCCCGCTCTGGACCTCTATTATCAACTCTTCCTTTGCCACGGGCTGTGTCCCGATCTCCCTACAACTCGGACAAATCACTCCCATCCTCAAAAATTCGGCCGCTGACCCCAATGACCTTAATAATCTTCGACCCATCTCTAACCTTCCTCTCCTCTCTAAAGCCCTTGAAAAATGTGCCCTACACCAACTTGACTCACACATCGACACATTCAATCTGTTGGACTCTTTTCAATCAGGTTTCAGAAAGGGATGTAGTACAGAAACATCCATGCTCAATATAATTGACGACATTCATCACTCCCTTGACAAGGGCGAGTCCTCCCTTCTCATTCTCCTTGATCTCTCCTCAGCTTTTGATACTATGAATCACTCTATGTTACTCAACACTCTTAAAGATCGTTTCGGCCTCAACGGATCGGTGCTTAAATGGTTCTCCTCCTTCTTTCAACACAGAACCCAGCAAATCAAAATTCATGACTGCCTTTCTAAACCTATGCCTGTCTCACCGGGTGTCCCTCAGGGTTCTATTCTCTCCCCCTCTCTTTTCAACCTCTTTATGGAACCCCTCACCCTTATTCTTAAGCTCGCGGGAATAAAGTATCACCTCTACGCTGATGACACTCAACTTTATCATAAGATTCAATCCCACGCTGACATTCTACACCTCAATGACACCCTGACCAAGATCCAATCCTGGTTCCACTATAACCACCTCAAACTTAACCCTAAAAAAACTGAAATCATTCTTTTCTCCCCCAAAAACAGCCCGCTCCCTAGCCAAGCCTGGATTTCTGACCTTACTGCGCTCAACTGCTCTCTCACCTTATCCAACTCAGTCAAATCCCTAGGAATTAACATCGACCAGAACCTCTCTCTCAACTCCCACATAAAAAACTCAGCCAAAAGTGCTCTCTTCACTCTCTTTCACCTCAAGAAATTAAAACCCTTCATTCCGGCTGATGACTTTAGGTCAGCTGTCCAATCACTGGTCCTGTCTAAAATCGACTATGGTAACGCCATTCTCTCTGGAACACCCAAAGTCCACCTAGCCCCAATCAAATCTGTTCTTAACCTTGCTGCTAGACTCAATACCGACCTCAAACGGTTCGACCACATCTCCCCTACCCTTAAAGCCCTCAACTGGCTCCCTATTGAAGGCAGATCTACCTACAAGACCGCCTGCATTACACACAAAGCCCTGCATCAACACACCCCTCTGTACCTCGCAGACAAACTGCTCAAAGCGGGCTGCTCTCGAACACTGAGGAGCTCTAACTCACTCGTTCTCGTCCCTCCTCTATTAAACAATAAATCTACCCAATCACGCTCCTTCTCTGGAAATGCGCCGACCATCTGGAATGCTCTCCCTAAAGAACTTCGTTGCAACCCCTCCTACTTCAGCTTCAAAAAGACCTCAAACTTCACCTTCTTGAAAAAGTTTGGGGCCCTTAACCCTTCCCTGGGCACATCCCGGCCTCCTACTGCTTTAGGACTCCCCCTTCTGACCTCACGATGCTCTTTCTCCAGCCCCTTTCCACTGCTCACTTTTCCTGCCCTCTATATCTTATTCCTCTCTTAGGCCCTGCTTGATGTATCTAGTACCTCCCTAACCCCCCCTCACAGCCTCCCCACTCTCCTACATCCTGCCCCCCGCTTTCTCTTTCCCCCCTGGCTCCTCGAATACCTCTTTTCTCTTGACTTGCTACTGATTATCTCAATCTGCTGTAATTCTGTTCTCTAAATCAGTTTACATCAATTGTTTTTAATTGGATTTGAATGCGACCTCATTGTATTTTATTATTTCCATATCTACTCTTGCGAACCTTGTAAAGCGCTCTGATACCCTTGGGTCCAGCCAGCGCTATATAAAACCTTTAAAATAAAAAATAAATAAATAAATAAGGTACCAATCTTGAATTAGACTTTCTTCCTGTGAAAAGCTCAAAAGGAGACCAGCCTGTTGTGGCATGAGATGCTAATCTGTACAATTTTAACTCTTTTTTCCAACTCAGACCACCTGAATTTTCGATTTGATACCCTTCCTTTATAGTCTTATTAAATCTCTTCACCAAACAATTAGTCTGCCGTTGATAAAGAGAATATTTTTTATGAAAAATGCAATATGACTTGGGAAAACTCTCCATTTTGTGGGAGTAGAATTCGACATCATTGTCTGTTTAAATGTTCAATGGCACCCCTCTCTCTGAATTTATTTTCTCCCAAAAACGTATAATAGCACCAGAAGATGTGTCTGAAACAACCTATCTCTGGTCACCTAGAAAACGGGTCAACAACCACAGACATGTAAGATGCAGCATTCTCTCCTCCCAAAGGACAGACTAAATCCATAGCAATCTCCTTCTAAGGCCCATTAGGTACATTCCTACAAGCCATAATAACGGTTCTTATTTTTGAGTTCTTATTACTTTACTTGCATTCATTCAAAACACTCTTGAATCTTCCTCTCAATCTCCAAATCAAGACCAGGCTACCGGAAATGTTTCACAGATCCTTGTGTAAGTCTTTACCATACCTAAGTATTTCTCATTTGCAATTTTAAACACTTTTTCATGCAAACTGCGAGACGTAACCAACATGCCACCTCTGAACAAAATACTATCTTGAAGGGATTACTCCTCCTTGATCATCCTAAAAGGTTTGATTACAACTTCAATACCATTCTCTGTCGGCCAACCATCTCTCAGAAATTTACAATATTCCTTAACAGTGGCGTCCTGTTCAATTTCACATCTCCACTCATCCTGCAATATGCTCTCATATGTAATGACAAACACACTTTCATCATCCCACACATCATCATCCAGTCTTACACTTTCATTACTTTCAACCACTACTAATCTCGAGAGACAGTCTGACACACAATTATCCACACCTGGAATATAATCAATTGAAAATGTAAACTCTTGCAGTTATATAATTTATTTACAAATCCATGCCGAAACCAGATCCAACCCTTTTCTCATAAAGATTTCCTTCAAAGGTTTACGGTCAGTGCAGAGAGAAAAGTGAGCACTCCATATGAAATGCACTATTTTTTGATGGCCCAACACAAAGCAAGTGCTTCCTTTTCAATTACTGAATAATTTGACTCTGCCACCCTAAGCACTTGGGAAGCACAGGCAATCAATCTCCCTTCTCCACCAACCTCTTGAATCAGAACATCACCCTAACCCTTGTTACTCACATCTGTAATGGGTTTTGTTTTTTCTCAGGAACAAAAGCGCCTAAGTCAGGAGCATGCTAAACCTCAAATTTGATACCCCTAAACTCTTTGTCACATTCCTCAGACCACACAAATTCCACAATCTTCTTGCAAAGAGCTCTCATTGCTTTGGTATCTCGCACAGGAGTTGCAGGAAATATGCATAAAATTCAACCATTTGTAAGATAAGATTGAACCTCCTCTTTGTTTGATGGTGCACAAAGATTACATGATTACATATTGTGTCCACCAACTGTTTTTTGGGTTTGACTCAATTTTTAGTCACACAATGACCCACGAACATTATTTCTTCTTTACCAAATACACGTTTCTCAACATTAAGTGGTAAGCCTGCCTCCCTGAATTTTTCCATTGCCATACACACTTTCTTGTTATGTTCCTCCTAATTTGAACCAAAGATTAAGACATCATCCTCCGCTATAATGTTACTCTTAGCAAAACGAAGAGTAGCCATGCATTGGGACAGCAGGAAGGCGCCTACCATAGCTCGCTGGATATTAGACTCCATCTATTGTAAAGACAACTTTTTGATATATGCAGAAGAGCTCCCCACATCTGCTAAACCTTCTAATTACTGGGAACCTCTTACCACCTACTTACGTGAACATCCTGACCTCTTTAAAACTGATGCATAAATACTGCCTTTGTTATCATTCTGTAACATTGCTGAGACGTATCATTGCCATGCTAATTATCACTAAGTGCTGTGCTATGTACAATTATTAATTGTATGATGTATCATATCAGATAGACTTGATAATGTATATAAACATGGTTTGTTATAAATAAATTTTAAAAAAAATTAAAATTAAAAAAAAAAAGATTAAGACATCATCCTGAAAATAAGACACCCCTTTTAAATTTTCTAGAATTGATTGCATCATCCTTTGAAACATTTACGAAGCAGAGGATAGGCCAAAAGGCAATCTGAGAAAATTAAAAGACCCCAGTGGTGTGATAAAACTGGGTACTTCTTGAGAATCCGGATGTAACTTGATCTGTTGGTACGCAGACATTAAGTTTAGAAATGTAAAAATGTTGGCATCAGACAAGGTAGACAATATCTGTGATATTAGAAACAGGATATCTGTCTATAATGATTTCTTTATTAAGCTCTCTTAAATCAGCACAGAGCCTTATTGCACCACTGGCTTTTCTAGCCACAACCACTGGAGCCAACCACTCCATGGCCCCCAACAGGACCAATGGCATCCATTCTTTGATGTTTCTCCAAATCATCAAACACAGCATCTTGAATTCTTATCAATATCCTTCTAACTCTTGCATCTAGAGGACAAGCCCCTGGTTTAAGTTTAATGCGATGCAAATACCCTTTCACCCATCCAATTTTCTTAATGAAAATGTCAGAAAAAAATTCTTAAAATTCATACATTCCTCTCTTAGCTGATGAACATGCACCTGTGGTGCAGCGTTTGGACCCAAATATATACCCAGTTCTTTCTGATGGGGCCACCCTAAAATGTTGTCCCCATTAACAGCAACATATATCTTCCCAGAAATAATGCGATTTTTAAAATTCCTGTTTACCTATAAAGTACTCTCTCACCTTGATTTCTTGTCCTCGATATCCCCCCCACACCAGGTATAATATCCAGCTTGCAAAGCTAGAAATTATCTTTGAACTTGCTATCATACGCCTCCTGAGAAATAGTACTTAGACAGGAATATGACTCAAACATCATTAAAATGGGCAAAATGTTGATCATTACTTTCTCAGTAGGATTTCCTGGGTTTCTGTTACCTATTTGTAATACAATATCCTCACTGATTTCTTTCATAACATGAGGATCCCTAGACTTGCTCAAAGTCTTGCAACATTTAATAAAATTACCTTTATGATCACATTATTTTGCATGTGGCTTGCACAGGTGGGCACTCTATATCATTAACCAAGGGCCCCGTAATACTGCATGTATAACATTAACCCTTCCCCAATATGTAGTTGATTCCACTGTGCAGAAGCTAATTTCTAGCATGTAATCTGGGAGTGCCCCATCACTGGGGAAGCTGGAGGTGGGTGCCTGCTGAGATCTCCAAGGTACTGGGAGTCGTTGTGGAGCCCTCTCAAGAGTAGCCCTGCTGGGTATCATGGATGACTTCACTGGATTGAGCGCAGACCTTATGCCCCTCGGTATTGGGATGATACTCGCAGCAGGTAAGTTGAGCAGCATATTCCTTTTATTGCCACCCCATCCACCAGTGAGGCTCAACTGCCACAGGCAACCACTTGGGTTCTAGGTATTCTAGAACCCAATAGCATGTGCCCACCTCTGGAATATCACACACTCACTGACCCATCTCAAGAAGCAGGCCCCTGAAGGAAAATCATCTTTTGGACTCAATGGAGAGTGCAGACCTACTATTTCCATTATTCCCCTGAAACACAGAGACCATTTGGGTCCTTAAAATGGCTCTGGACTCCAGTTCACTGTCAACTGTGTCTCTAACGAGACACTGGTGATAAAGCACTGGGTCAATAGACTATCACTCAGAGTAGTTAGAACACATGATAAGTGGGGGTCTTAGCTGTTTGGGCGGTGGGTTTTTGTGCCCTACATTTTTATGGTGATGCTTTTTATTCTTTCTTTCTCCTTTTCTCCTGCTTTTAGCGGCTGACACCTTTTATTTCTCCCTGCGGTATCTCAGAGGTATCAATGAATCAGAATTGGTTCCAGCGTCACCACATCTATATGTATTGCCCAAATGTAAACCTACTTTTCTGACAGTTTTCCTCTTGCTAAGAAGTAGGCAACCAAGCACCTACAAAACTCCCAGAGTCAGTCCAAAACAAATCCCCATAGGATAACTTTCACCATAGGGTAAATGTTAACAGAAATCTAGTGCCTATCTCAAAGAAGTTATTATAATGTTTGGGGTTATATCTCGACCCTAAAAGGTGCTATATGTGCCTACTTTAGATTGCACCATGTACGTACCTGTTAAATATAGTTATTGCTTCTCATAAAGCTCTTTCTAGTCATTTATTTTATCAAGTGTTCTTTACTGGGTCATACTGCATCTGAATTTCTCTCTTCCTCCACCTACTTGAGTAAGTCGTCACTGCTACCTCACTGCTACCCTCACTACCTCAACGAGAGTCAAATACCTAAAGTGAGTGACTTGGATATCTCTTTGAAGTTTACCAGTATTGTGGCCAGGGCACACCAGAGGTAAACAGCCCCCATAAGAAAAGTACCCAGTAACCACAGACTTGCACAAGAACCTGTGTTCCAGTGCATTGCCTTTTCCCAGAGGCTATGTAAGATGAAAACAAGACACGTGTTCTGGCTCATTGATCTAGCAGTATACATGGGGGGAAATGCCTGATTCAATCTATGACTGCTATGCCCTTGGTGTGCCACCCTGACCCTTAAAACCTGCTACTTCACCATTTTGCCTCACACTACATTGCTTCTCCTGTGCACTTCTTCACCTTCCATTTCATCAGCAGAATAGCTGAGTAAGTTGAAAGCTTGCTACTGAAAGATGCAGCCCAAAAATGTATCCATCGGGACGTCACTGGGTTGAATTTCAGCAAAGCTGCCTTCTGTCCTTCTGGGTTTGTAAACTAAGTACCATTAGTTTTTGCAGAAGTAACACAAGCTATTTACAATGGTTAGAAATAGCAGCCTTGCAAAATGAAGCACTTGGAAATGGTAGCAATCTCTAAACAAAAAGCCAGTTATTATCATTAGCATTATTATTATTATTATTATTATTATTATTACAGGCAGCCTCTTAGCCATGATTTCTCTTGCTTTGCTATGTCTACCCCAGTAGTGAGCTTTCCAGTTTGCTGGAACACAGCATTTTCCTGTATCCTTGAGCACTGAGCCCTTTCCCTATGTTTTGGAGCAGGGTCCATTCAATATGTGACTTGTTCTAGTTTTGGTTTCACATACTTCTATGTCTAAGAAATGGCAACATGTATTTCTACTGATACAGAAGTGTATCTGGATGCTTAGCCCAAACTTTATGCAGTCAGTAGCCTTATATGCACACAAGTAGCACCATGAGTAATAACTTTTTTATATATAATAGGGCAACTGTTCTAAATGTGCAATAAGTGCAGAATTACTTCCGACCTTTAACTGCCCGCATTATTCATGTGAAATTATTTTTAGTGCAGTTTACCTGCTCTTACTTACAGTGACTCGTTACAGGGAAGCGAGTGTTGGCTGTATTTTGAAGTACTTTTTATTGCTGCCTATTTATGAAAAAACTTTTATTTTACTCACAGTCTAATGCATCAATTGGTGAGCCTATTTTAATCTTTTTCTAGAGGCTTCATTAAAAGAAAGTTAAGCTGGTATCTTTTTAATATTTAGACATATATTTCATCAGTGCATAGTGGACAAGGGGACAGAGGATATTTTGAGCTCAAAACAATAGGGTACATTTACGTATATATTAACAGGATGGAGCACTCCAAAATTCACACAATATATATACACCCATTTATACACTTTTTACATGGCTAGATTATGTCTTGCTAGTGAAAACCACAAAATTCTAATGCAAATATGCAACACTGAGTTGTTGCGCAAGATACCGATCTTAGAAGGAAACACTACAGAGTCACTTGAAAACGTGGAGATAGAAAAATCATAAGCTGCCCTCGGAGAAAGACAGCAGCTTCTTCAAAAAGTCAACAATTTATTCACAACTAATTAGAAAAGGCAAGTATTTGCAATCCTCACAACGGCCATTGTTTGCCAGAAACAGAATGAAAGAAAGAATTCATACGTTCTAAAAATGTTTTAATAAATAGCAGTAATTTAGCTTTCCCTTGAACGGAGAGAGCAGGAAGCCAAAAAGGGAACTTGTGTTGAAACTGAAGTATTTCCTTTTATTTCATTAGGAAGCCAGAAACGTTTCAATTATTAATGCGAAACTGCGACATGCTTTATCAGCGCTCGGTACCTTAACCTCTTACGTCTGCAAAAGCTGAAGACTATAATATTCAGTACTATGTGCCTCCCTTACCTGTCACCATATATGGACAGTTGAAAACCTCAGGGACTCCAACCCTTAGGAACTTGCAAAAGCTGAGAGACACATCACAGTGTGTCCTTCCTTACCCGTCACCATATAAGGACAGTTGAAAACCTCAGGGACTCTAACCCCAAAAACCTGCAAAAGCTGAGAGACACCAGAATAGGCTCTCCTTTACCTGCCACCATATGAGGACAGTTGAAAACCTCAGGGACTCTAACCCTGAAAACCTGCAAAAGCTGAGAGACGCCAGACGCAAATTTCCTTTTCCTGTCACCATATAAGGACAGTTGAAAACCTTAGGGACTCTAACCCTGAAAACCTGCAAAAGCTGAGAGATGCCAGACGCAGCTCTCCTTACCTGCCACCATATAAGGACAGTTGAAAACCTCAGGGACTCTAACCCTGAAAACCTGCAAAAGCTGACAGACACCAGACGCAACTCTCCTTTACCTGCCACCATATAAGGACAGTTGAAAACATTAAGGATTCTAACCCTTGGAGAAGTGTGGCTCAATGGTTAGAGCGGCAGACCCTGATGCAGAGATCTGGCCCGGGACCAGGGTTCAATTCCCGCCTCGGCGGATCTTGGGCTCAATTTCCTCGGACCTGATAATTCTCGCCTCGGTGCCTATTCTATTCATGGGTCCCAATCTGCAACTCTGGGCAATAGCTTGCTTAATCTCCACAACGGCCCCAACAGCGCTGGGATGCCTGGCTTCACCTTGGGGGTGCCCAGGAGTGGACATTTCACAGGGAAAAGCCAGGAAGGGTTCCACAGCGGTATGCGTACAGCGCCAGGACACCCCTTTGGGGGTATAAGTGCGCTTTACAAGTACAAATTTCATTTCAACCCTGAAAACCTGCAAAAGCTGAGAAACACCAAACGCAACTCTCCTTTACCTGCCACCATATAAGGACAGTTGAAAACCTTAAAACCTGCAAAAGCGGAGAAACACAGGACGCAACTCTCCTTTTCCTATCTATAACTAATTATATATTGGCGCATGAATCATCGCATCAGTGCTTTACTCAAAGGAAAAACACTGGCATGAGAGACCTGACTTTTCCCTGTCCTGTCTACTCGCATGCCCTACCACGGATAGATGTGAAATAGGCAATCCCTCTCTTGTCTAGACAGGCGATATTAAGAAAATACAAAATACTGAACCGTTAAGTGTAATCTTGCACAGGAAACCCAAAAACCACAAGCCTCAAACGTTGAGATCCTACAATAAGTCCTGACTTGGTGCCTGCTTGTGTGCTTTATTTAAGAAAGGGATTTTTGATGTGGCAAAGTGGCAGTCTGTAAGAGGACGGGGGAACGGGGACAGGAGTACGACACCCACAGGCCCCAGCCAACTGCACTCAGCCTCTACACTAAGGCAAGACAAAGAGAAAAACAAAAACTCTTTGACTTACCCGTGTGTGTCCGGTGGTTCAGACAGGAAGAGCCGGCGAGGGGCAGACCCCAATCGCAGCCACAGGGGAAGTCCCGTTCTCCACAGACTGGAGGTCCTTACGCACATCCCTTCGTGGTCGCCAAATGTTAGAGGGTGGTTTTTTCACCACAAAACTGACACTGAAATGTGTTATCTGAAATAACAAGATACTCGTCTGAAAATGCAGGAATCGGGTCAGGAGTGGCACTATTTATTTAAAACAAACAAGTAAACAATAAGTGTCAAAGACTCATCATTAATCAAGAATAACACCATACAATCTAGCAAGTAATAAGTATCAAAGACACATCACTAATCAAGGGTAAAAACATGCAGTCTGGCAAGTTTAAAATCACGACAATTCAAAGAGATAATGAGAGAGGGAGAGAAATTGAATATCAAAGCACAATAAGGCAGTATAACCTTGTCAAATGTTCAATCAATCAATAAATCAAACAGCAAGCTGGGAGCACCTCTTTGTGATTACACTATATGAGGTGCACAATGAGTTGGTCAGTGAGCAGTCCTTTTATACATTTTTAATGAGGAACCGTTGACCGCAAAGTCTAACTTTAGCAGGAGATTGACCGCAGAACATAACAAAAGCTGAATATTTTATCGAAAACAATTTGCGTCACTTCTCAGAAGCTTTAAAGCGGAAGCTCCTTATAAGGTACATAGTTCATCAAAAGGTTATTGTTTATTTAGAGCCATGACACTGTCTTAGTTTCTTGTTCTTCTAGATGGCAGATGCATCCTGCTATTGCTCCATCCTCTCAATGTACAGTAAGATGCGCATGCAGAGGACAGGGGCTCGGAGACTTGTTTATCAGAAAGATAGTGACCTGGGGTTATTGGCCTTCAGAGGAGAGATACATCTGAGGTTACAGGAGGGCAGGAGGCCTACTGCCTCTGTAGATGCTCAAGGCAGTATGGACAATTTAGCACAACCCTGTCTATGGGCTGGCAGGGACATTTGAGACTCTCATGCTTCAGATGTGGACAGAATGGGCCTGGGGCACTATAGGGTAAAACTAGACTATGCTTCACCTCTCCGTCACCATGACCCATCCCAGGGGCGGCTCCTCCATTAGGGCGGAGGAGCGTCGCCCCACTGCTTTCTCGCAGTGTGAGAAGCAGAAACATAAAATGTTAAAACTACCATTTTATGTTTCTGCTTCTCGCACTGCAAGAAAGCAGAAGTGTTTGGTTGTGGGCGTGCGGGTGGGCGGATTGGGGAGGAGTGGCTTACCCAATGTTGCCTGCCCTGACATGGAGAAAATGGCATCCCCACAGGCGCCCGGCTGGGCGCCGTCCCCACCAATCACTATGCTGCCATTGCAGCATTGTGGTTAGCTGAGGGGAGGGGAGGGAGGCTGCCTGCTTCCTGTTCAGCAGGAGAGCAGGAATACAGGACCCGGCCAGGAGCTGCGACAGGCAGACCCTCCAGGATTTCACAATTTGCAAAAAAATTGCAAAATCGGCAGTTTTGTAAAAATGCCGCGATTTTTACAAAACTGCCCGCGAAATTTGGACGGTTGGTCAGCTCTTGAAAGGAGGCCCCTTTTAGGTCTGTGTTGACAGTACAGCTGTCTGCAATGTCAGTATGTGTGGCTTATTGGTTAGGCCTTTGCAGGCATCAGCAGATAAACGTTACAACAATGTGAATGCTGCAGCAGGTGAGATGGTACATGCTCTAGTGGCTGAGAAGTACATGCTTCGGTATCAGAGATATGTCTTTCTAATGTTTCAGGAGCTGGGGGGAGGTCTCTTTTTAGCAGATCTCGCCTGACCTGCTGGAATGTCGGCCCCCACGTGTCTATTCCTGCACGTCGCCCTCGTGGGGAACAGGGGCGGCTTCACTCCTAAAAGTAACCCCGCCCCCCCCCCATGGTGAATCTCTGGTAGATGCCGGAAAAGCGAGATTTCGGACAGCCTGAGTATCCTGTGGGGGAGCAGGCGAAGGAGGTGTGGGGGGGGAGGGGGGGCTGATGTGACAGACAGCTGACAAAACCCACAGCAAAGAGGGACCAGCGGCAACTGCGGGCATTTAAATGAAGAACAAACTGCGAGGGATGGAAAGATGTGCAGCGTGGAGAGTGGGGGGGTGTGGGGCTGAAAAGGAAGAGTTGAAGGAGCTGCGAATGAGACGTGAGGGAGGACAAGGATTGGAAGAGGAAGAGAGGGAGAGGGAGAAAGAGTGAGGGGACGTGAACGGGGGAGGGCTGGAGGATGTAGAGGCGAGGGAAAGAGAGATTGGAGGAGGGGGGAAGGTGAAGACAAGAAGGGGAGAGAAGGGTGAGATGTGAAGGAAGAGTGAAGGAGCTAGAAAGGGGAAGGTTGGAAAGAAATGGAAGGTGTGAGTTGGAGAGGGTGGGAAGGAAGATAGAGATGGCAAAGGAGAGATGGGATAGAAGAATTAGGTGTGCGAAAGGAGGCCAAGGCTAAAGAGGGGAGGGAAGGGAGAGGTCTTGAGGGGGGCAGAACGAGGTTGAGATGGGGAAAAGAGGAGCGGAAGAGATGGGAGAAGAAGGGAGAAAGAGTACAAGATGTAGAGAGCAGTGGGACAGGAGAATAGAGATGCGAGGAGAATGAGTAAAAGGTTCCCCGAGCGGAAATAGAGGGGGGGAGGGGCGGTGAGAGCTTGAGAGCTGAAGTGGGGTGGGGGGGGAGGGGGGCAAAGAGGAGGGAAGAGAAGAGGAGGAGCGGTGGGGAGATGGAATATAAACGAGAGACAAAGATAGAAGAGATGGGAAGACAAAGGAGAAGTGCGGGAAGTGAATGCGCGAGAGAGGTGGGAAGGAATAAGTGAAAGATGGGGAGGGAGGGAGCGAAAGATGCGGAGGGAATGGGAGCCAGAAGGTAAAGAGGAGAGGGGAAGAGAACTAAGAGGACTCGAGAAAGAGTGAACGGTGTATAGAAGGATGAAAGAGAGAGGAAGAGGAGGGACGCCTGGGAGGAGGAATAAAAGGGGTAGAGGGAAAGCTAGAGAGGCGGAGACGTGGGGAGAAGAAGAGAAGTAACCCAAGGAGACGAGAAGAGGGAATAAGAAAGGGCAGGGATAAGAAGGGTGAGTTAAAGAGAGAGAAGGAGAGGAAGAGAGATCCAGGGGAGAGAAGAGAAAATGGCTAGTAGTTCGGAGGTGGAGGTTGGACAAACTGAAAGCAGGAGGGAAAGGCATGAAAGGAAGAGCCATGCACTGAAAAGAACCGAGGTAGAAAATTGGAGTGAAAAGAGAGAAAAACAACGAAGAAGAGAACAGAGAGAGTAAGGAGGAAAGAGAATTTGAAAGAGAACGATAAGAAGCACTGGAGTGGGAATTATAGGGTTGAGAAGTGATGGAAGCAGGAACAAAACTGAAAACGAGAAAAGAGAAAGGGGAGGAAGGAAATAAAGAGAAGAGAAAGGGAAGGGGCAATGAAAACAGAGTAAAGGAAGAGGAGCGACAAGGATTGAGAAAAATAACAGAAAAGCAAGAAAACGAAGAGAGAGAAGGAATGAGTCAATGATTGAAATGGAAATAACAGAATTATTGAAAGAAAGGAGAGAGAGAAGGAGAGAAAACGGAGAGAATGAACAAGGGGACTGACCGGAGAATGACATTGCGAGTGAGAAGAAATAGAGATAGAAATGAAAGAAAAAAGGCAGAAGAGAAAACATGGGAGGAAGAAGATAGATGCAAAGAGGGCAGAGAGGGAAGGGAGGAACGGATGAAGAGAAACAAGAAAGGGAGTTGAGAGGGCGAATGAGGATGGAGAGACTACGAGGGCAGAGAAAGAAAGGATGGGAGGAAGAAGAGAAAAAGGAAGGAGAGAAGGAATGAGTGGGAGGACAACACAGTGGGCGAGAGTAGGAGATGTGAGGAAACTGAAAGGGGAAGGAGGAGAAGAAATTCCAAGGAGGACATAGAGGTTAGTGGATAATAACGAGTTGTAGATGCTATGCTGTCATGCTTCTCGACTTCTTAGAACCATTTTAGGGAGGCTGCCACCCAAAATAACCTTGCTAGGGTCTCTGGCAGATCCTGAAAGTCTTCCTATGTAACAGTCCAGGGTTAGGTCAGTAAGACTCCTGTCTGCTTTCTCCACTCCACAGAGCTACAAGACCCGTTCAAGGGTCTGGGGGCCAATAGAAAACTATAGGCGGGCCAAAACTAGCCAGAAGGCTTCTTTATGCAGGTAAGAAAGAAACTCACCATTGTTAACCCAGAGATGCTAGCGAACGAACACGATGAGCGGGGGCGGCGACGAGCGAGAATACAGAAAAAACAAAAACAAAATAAAACTTACCTTGCGCTTGTGGCTCACGGCAGCCCCCAAAAAAGTGACGCCCCCCACCTAGCTACGCCACTGTGATCAGGAGACACACAGATTCAGGATATAAAACGTAACATAGTTATTGAGGTTGTCCGCACTAACAAGACTTTATTACTTCCCAAAAGAACCCAATCTTAGAATAAAACCAGACTGAGAAAAAAACAAAGTAAGGATGTAAACCTACAACTTACAGTTTTCATGCAGCTCCTTGATGCCGGTAAATAGCTCACTGTGCTGAATTAGAAAGCTTGTAACTTATGAACTAGGAGTAATAAAATGATCTCAGTGTCAAAAGCAGTAGCCCACTTACTTATCTAAATAAAATATAAATCTGTGATCTGCCTGTTACACAATGGGCTTTGAAGCAGGCTCATAACCCTCTATGCAACTTTGAGTCAAAACGGTGATTGTACAAACCACAGAACTCTCCCAGTACTGTGCTAACCACTAGAGTTATCTTACCTCTATTAAAATCCCCTCGAAATTGCAGGGCACACAATGGGCTCTACAACAGGTATCTTAACCCTGTGAGATATTTTAAAATGCAGCCTCTATGTAACCAATTGAGTAACCTAGAACAGATTTACTGTCACATTTGCCATCTGTTACCAATATCTTTGCAGCAAATTAAAAAAAAGAAATATTATGTTGCAACCAATGTTGCGGGGCATCAGTGACACCCTCAATTGGCAAAGGAGGGTGCCTGAGGAAGAGGTGTCCTGCCTCTCGGATCCGTAGTCAGCGGTGCCCCAACAGGGGTGCATACATGGCACTAAATCATCCCAGGGATAAATACAGCTCCCTCCAACGAGGTTAGGACTGGAGCTGTGCTTCCGTAGAGCTGCAGACACTTTAAACATGCCTATTTCAAAGTGGAATACTCTGCTAAAACAGCTTCCATTTATTTCAGGCTGAAAATGAATGATTATGAGTAAAATAAAGTGCTGCAAAAATGCCGCTAAATTTCCATATTTGTGCCGCTAAATTTCCATATTTGTGCCGCTAAATTTCCATATTTGTGCTCCTAAATTTGCTGATCCATGCGCAATATCCTGGGGGGTCTGGACAGGGTGGGACCCAGGAAGGTAAGTTTCTTTTTTTATTTTATTTAACACCCCCCCAGCGCGAACCCCCCACCTGCCCCCCCACCCACGAGTCACGCCGGCCGCGACTGACCCAGTCGTAGTAATTATTCTTCCGGGCAGCCCAAGGCTGCTACGGTGCTGATCTGGGCCTGACATTCTGCACCAGGGCACTGACCTACCCTAAGGGCACAGAGGCCTTCTGGGATAGCAGTGCGAGCCTCATTTTCATACAGAAGAGCTACTCAAAAGCCATTGGCAGTGCAAGTGTCTCAAGAATGCACACAAATTGTACCTCATAAAGAAGGCCGATACGGCTCTGCTCACCTGGCACCATCAAGCCTCGGAAAACCCCCATACAGTTGCTGTGAGTGATATCAGTGTCTCGCTGCCAGAACATCCTTTCTAGGATTCTGGTGCTTTTTTGTTTCACACTGTATACCCAGCCCAGTGGGCAGTACTTAAGCGACTGCCAAACTTCTACTGGCCGAGTGCAGGGCAGGCTGTACAGAGCACGTACGTGCGCAATGGTAGTGACCAATCACTGTGCTAACAAATAAAACGCTGTCCAATCAGGGTGAATCAGCCAGCCTCATCATAACTTACAAGAACATCAGTTGGATGCTGAGTGCCCATGACCCACGTGTGTATCGGTAGCCTCACGAAAAAAATAGGGAGCTGATACTATAGATCACAAAAAGTGGTACTACGCTCAGCTTTTTAAATAAGCTAATGTGCGTGACAATATTTTTGCTTGTGGTAATGCGGTATATTGACTTAAAATGCGTTAGTATAACACAAGATGTGTGACACTTGGCAGGGCTGCTTTAGCCTCTATGAGTCCCCAGGGAACCCATCCCCTGGGGCTGATATTGTCAATAAGGGGAGGGGGGTACGGCACCCCTCCCATAGCCTCTAGGAGGCCTAGAGTACCTCATTCCCTAGGGCCATTTACATTTTTAGGTGGGCGCACAGCCACCTTTCCTAAGCATCTAGGAGGTCGGGGGACCGATCCCCTGAGACCGATATTGTCAGTAAGGGGAGGGGGGTGCATTGTCCCCATTCTAAGTCTCTAGTATGCACCAGGGACCACATTTCCTCGGGCTGATATTGTCATTAAGAGGAGGAGGGCATACAGATGTAGATTGGCCCCAGGGACCCCATCCACCAGTGCCAGATCTAAGCAGTGTCCTAGGGACCCCATCCAATGCTGCTGTATTCTGCCTGGTAGAGTGTGGGTATGCCTTGCCTACACTCCCCTGGGCAGAAAACACAATGTTGCTCCTGCTTGGCGGGAGCAGTGAAAAGAGCTGCTCCCGCCCGGGCAGGAGCAAAGTTAGTATGCTGGCTTCTGAAGGTACTCAGTATGGCAGGGGAGGGGCTTAGGCCACAGGGGCCCTGGGGCTGGGGCTACCCCCGCGGCCCCCAATGAAAGTTGGCATGTGGGTGCCCCCCAAAATGGAAAACTTGGCTGGCATTCACCAGGCAAGCCGGCAGGGGCTGCAGGGGCACTGGGGCCCCCCCCGAGGCCCAACAAAAGGTGGTTTATGGGTGCCCCTGGTGGGCACCAGGGTACCCACCAAAAATGTAATAAGTGGCCGACTCTCTCCAGGTAAGTCAGCAGGGGCCGCAGGAGCATTGGGGCTTCCCCGGCCAACCCCAACTAAAATTAAAGATGTGAGTGTCTCAGGTGGGCACCGGGACACCCAAAAAAAAGAGAGAGAAAAACGGCTCTGGCAAGGTCCTAGGGCATTTTCAAAATATTTATTTTCTTGCTGGTGGTGCCCCTAGAAGGGGCAGGGGCACCACTAAACTTTTTTTATGTTGAGGGGAGCTGCAGGGAGTTCAGCAGACCCCCAACAACATTTAAAAAAACAGTAAGTCTCCTGGGTCATTTAACCCATTACCCCAGGAGAGCTTGTCATATTTTTTATTCTTGAAATCTCTTTTATTAGTTAAACAATCAAACGACATTATAGAACAATGACAATAATGGCATCAGTATCAAGCAAGGAGATTACAAGCGTTTTAGTCCATGCCGCGTCTCAAATTTTTATCAGTTGGCTCTAGAAACCACTAATGTCTATCAGGACCCACCGGATGGCAGGCACCTATCTTATCCATGAAAAGAAAGTAAAGTCCGGGCATGTAACAGTATAAAAACAAGAGTAATAACAGAATGCTTTCTCCTTGTATAGCAGTTCTACAATGGGGGAGAACATTGAACACATAGTGAGAGAGAAAGAGAAGGAAACCCCACGAGGAGTGGGGGAAAGAACAGAGGAGGGGGAAGAAAGGGGAGGGTGTATCCTAACCCCAACTAAAAAGGGGGCAGGAGGATATGGAGGTGGTCTAGATGAGAGGGTAGGGCTATAGATGGAATAGTTCGCGCCCGGTCAGGTTGAGGGTGTTCCCCGATTCTGGCCTCCGGAGATGTATTGCTCCGTGAAGGATGGGGTAGGAGGAGGGAGACAGCAAGGGCTTGATGAGTCCTTCATCTGTTACGCCTCAGTCCGAGCGATCCTCCCCCCTCGGGAGCAGAGCGTCCTCAAATAGTTGGAGTGCTCGCAGACGAGGAGGAACAAAGCGGGCGTGTTCTAGTTTGGATAGATGTTGTACCAGGGGCTGCCAAACCCGTGTAAATTTGGCATCGCCGTGAACAAGGCGACTTGAGAGGAGCTCCATTGCCATTACATGCCACAGGCGGGTGAGCCATACCGAAGTTGGGGGGGTTAGGGCTTTTTTCCAGTGAAGCGCGATGGTCTGTTTTGCCAACATATGGCGTATCAAACGCCAATCTGAGTGAGTCATGGCCTTAAGAGCCTGCGGACGAAGTCCCGGAACCACCACTCAGGGAGTGTTCGGTATGGGGAACCCTATGGCATCTTTGATGTGGCTCTGCACCTCTTTCCAAAAGATCTTCAATATTGGGCAAGACCACCATATATGGAGAAACGACCCCGTGTCTGTCCCACATCGCCAACAGAGAGCTGTGGAAGAGGGGAACATTTTCTGGAGCCGAAGGGGGGTATAATACCAGCGCATCAGCAGCTTATATGCAGACTCTTGTTGTGCAATACTTTTAAAGGTATTGGGTATGTCCCTCCATAGCTGTTCCCACTACTCAAGGGGGGTTTCCTCTGCTATATCTGCGTGCCAGTTCCTCTGATAGGGATGGAGTGGTAGGGGCCGGGAGTGCTGTAGAACCTTGTATGTTCGTGAGATCAGGCCCCTTGATCCATCGAATGATCGTCCCAGCAATTCGAAAGGGGTCAATGGGCGCGTGGCTCCTAATGAGTTTTCCGGAGTGTGAAGCCAATGTCTAATTTGATAATACTGGAGGTGTGTTTTAGAAGAAAGGCGGAATTCCCGTTTGCATTGATCAAATGTTTTAAAAGTCTCTCCCACAAACAGGTCGGCTATCGTGCGACAGTCTCCAGCCTCCCAGTCCTGGAAGGAGTGAAGCTGGAGGGCCGGGGGAAACTCAGGGTTGTGGGCTAAGGGCGTATTAGGAGAGGGAAATGAGGTAAGCCCGCGGCTGGTTGCTATCTTGTCCCATATCTCCAGCACGGTTTTCGTGGGGGTAGCTATGTAGGCACCACGAGGGAGTGCCCTCCTCGGTAACCAGGCTAGGTCCCACAGGGGGCAGCAGGTCACTGCCCTATCCATGTGAAACCAATGTTTTTCGCTTTCGCGCACTACCCATTCCGAGATAAACCTCAAGTGGGATGCCCAGTAGTAGATAAGAAGATTGGGACACGCGAGGCCCCCTCTGTCTTTGGCGTCATCAGAAGTTTGTTGGAGAATCGTGGCCGTCCGGTTCCCAGATAAAAGTGTTGACCTCAGTCTGAAGGCTCAAGATATCCCGCTGGGGAATAGAAGTCGGGAGAGCCTGAAAGGGGTAAAGCAGTTTGGGTAAGATAGACATTTTGACCGCGTTCAAACGACCCAACCACGATTAACCCTGGGCGGTGAACTCCGCTCCGCTCGCGGAGTTTGCGGAGTTTTCCGCACTCTGCGTTACACAGAGATCGCGGGGTTCCGAAAAACTCCGCCCCGCGTGGCGTAACAGAGTTTTTTACCTCGCTCGCGTTCGTCCGGTTGGCGAGCGAGGAAAATCAACCTCCCGGCGAGATTTTTCCTCGTTTGCGATCGCCAACATCAAGTTGGCGAGCGCGAGCGTGGAAAATCAACCTCCCGGCGAGATTTCTCAACGCGGGGGGGTCAGGTTTCTCATTGCGAGTGGTCGCGTATGCTCGCGACCGCTCGCGTTGAGAAACAGCCCGTTCGTGTTGAGAAAGCTTCCGCTCGAGTAAAAATCTACTCGAGCGGCAGAAAAGGAAAGCAGGGACCGCTTGCGCTGTGCATGGTGCCGTTCGCGATGATTGCACAGTGCAGACAAGCATCCGGCACTGTGCAATCACCGCGAACAGCATTTTTCTATCGTACTCCGCCGCTTGCGGAGCTCCGCGTAGTGCGGCGGAGTTTTTTTGCACTTCGCGGTGTTCCGCGTAGTGCAACCCCGCGAACTCCGCCCAGGGTTAACCACGATACGGGAAGCGACTTCCTGCGTCGAAGGTCTTCTCTAACAGAGCGTCTATACTCCGGCCAGTTTGCTTGAGTCCAAGAGTCTAGTGTGGCCGTGAGATTGAGCCCCAAATATCGTATAGATGGGAGGCCCACTGGAACGGAGAATGCGTACCTAGCTCTGCAAGTTCCCGGGGGGAGAGGGTAAAATGTAATGCCTGGGATTTATTAATGTTTACTTTTAGTTCCGAAACTTTTTCGAATTGAGAGAGTATAAGAAGCAGGGCGGGGAGAGAGCCCCGGGTGTCTGTGAGAGTCAGAAGTAGGTCATCCGCAAACAAAGTGGCCTTGTGCTCAACTCCCGCAAATGGTATACCCCTCACCGCCGAAGACTGGCGTATGGCCATCGCCAGGGGTTCTATGGCCAGGGCAAAGAGCAGAGGCGACAGAGGGCACCCCTGACGTGTTCCCCTGTGGATCTGAATCGCGTGGGTAAGTAGACCATTGATTCGTATTCGTGCCGAGGGTCAGGTGTAAGGGGCCATTATGCGAGATATCATGACTGGTCCCAGCCCTATCTTCTGCAGCACTGCTCTGAGAAAGGTCCAGTCAACCCTATTGAACGCTTTCTCAGCGTCAAGAGAGAGCAAGAATGCTGGAATATTTCGCCGCTGGGCTTTCTCCAACTAAGTGGGCGATCCGCCTAACGTTGTCTGCCCCCTGCCTTTGATGGATGAAGCCTGCTTGGTCAGGGTCAACCAGGCCAGGGAGGAGTGGTGCCAGACGATGAGCCAGTATTTTGGTATATATTTTGGCATCAACATTAAGAAGGGATATAGGGCGATAAGAAGCGCAAAACGTTCGTTCTTTCCCCGGTTTAGGAATAAGGACTATGTCCGCCTCGGCCATCGTAGGAGTTACGCTAACAGTGTCGGCGAAGGAGTTGAACAGCCGGAGCATCGGAGCCTGTAGTTGGGGGAGGAAGAGTCGATAAAATGAGACTGTAAGACCATCGGGCCCTGGAGATTTCCCCAGCGGTAAGCTTTTTAGAGCTGCTAATAGCTCTTCCGGGGTGATCGGGTCTTCCAATTGCTGAGCATGGGAAAGGTTTAAGGGTTCCCAGGAGCACGAGGCAAGGAATGGGTCAATGTCTTCTTGGGCAGTCTCGCCCAGGCCGTAAAGGGACGAGAAGAAGGCACAGAAGGCCCGTTGCTTGTCCGCTTCAGATGTGGCCCACTGATCTTTACCGACCTCTATCTTGGAGATATGATTCTGAGAGATACGTGTGCGAAGCAGGCGGGCCAGTAGAGAACCCACCTTGTCCCCTCCTTCATAAAATTTCTGCTTCAAGGCGAGGAGTGAGCGTTCAGCTTTATTCACCCGGAGTGCTTTTAGTTGGCCCCGAAGCAAGGCCAGGCATTTGTAACACCGTTTAGAGGGTGCTAAGTGTTCCTGTTTCTCTAACGCCTTAATATCGCGGGTGAGACCAGTTTCAACGAGGCGGGACTCACGCGTACAGGCGATTGAGATAGAGGTGATGACACCCCTGATGGCTGCCTTAAAAGCGTCCCAGAGTACATGGCCCTTAGTGTCTGGGATGTCATTTGTTTCAAAGTATGATTGAATAGCCTGGCGAATTTCAGCTACGTTGACCTGGTCTCGTAAAATATGTGGGGGGAGCCTCCAACGGGGTATGGAGCGCGTCGTCGGTCCTAATCCAGTCAGGGTGATTTCAAGGTGGGCATAATCTGAGATCGATATATCAGCTATTTTTGGTCATATTTTTCAAAGCACTCCATGCTAGAGCTGTATGCTCTTCAGGTGGAGTGCAGAGACCTGCAGTGATTCTTTTATGGTTGCAGTTTGTGGCCTAAAAAGTTTTTTTAAACTCAAAGGATGCTAATATTTTTTTAAAGGGATTTATTGAAAACATTTGTATACAATCACTATTATTAAGCATTGCAATGTGTGAATTAATAAAATATACATTTGATTATCGTTATTAGTGACTTTTTGACACAGCCACTAGGTCTGCTTTACATATGTTATTGTGCTGACACCTTGATAAAGCTAGTAGGTTCTGCCACTATTATTATTATTATTATTTTTTAGCCTTTGACAAAGTTGGTAGGTTTGCCTTAATTAAAATGACACTTTTTATACTGACATGATATAGGTAGTTGTGCGCCGCGTGGGGTTGGGTGCCCGCAGGGAGTTGGGCGTAGTGCTTGGTCACAGGCAGGCCCTGCCCCCAACCTCACACCACACATGGACATGGACATCTTACTTTATGTTAAAACAAAACAAAGACATTCACTAAAACCCCAAAACGGTTTTGCCCTGATTGGGCCTCTTCAGTCGGATGTAGCTTGGTTCCAGTGGCACAGTGAGCAAGGGACCCACATCTGGGCATACACTTTACCACGTAGGGTGGTACATCAAATACACAAAAGTTGATGGGAGGATACTTGCCATAAAGCTAACCACTGGCAATCACTCGGGGTAGCATTCCAACCCATCGTTCTTTTGCCCACCATGCCACCTCAGTTTGGACCCTGCCATATGCAATTCAGTCTAGACCGTGATTCTCATGGGAACAGTCCAGCCTGAGCTGCCAGACCCTGTCATCCCTGAACCTGAACGCAAACAACCCAAGACCGCTTTTGGTTTTGATTGGAGCTCTTCAGTCAGATTTAGCTTGGTTCCAGTGGCACAGTGAGCAAGGGACCCACGTCTGAGCATACTCTTGGCCACTAAGGGCAGTAGATCAAATACACAAAAGGTGATGGGAGGATGCTTGCAATGATTCTAACAACTGCCAATTGCTCCGAGTAGCATTCCAACTCATCGTTCTTTTGCCCACCATGCCACATCAGTTTGCACCCAACCATATGCAAATCAGTCTTGACCCTGCTCCAATAGGGACAGTCCAGCTTGAACTGCCACACCCTCTCAGAACCGAAATACAAGCAACCCAAGACTGGTTTTGCCCTGATTGCAGCTCTTCAGTCATCTGTAGCTTGGTTCTAGTGGCACAGTGAGCAAGGGACCCACATCTTGCTTAACTCTTGGCCACATTGGGCGGTACATCAAATACACAAAAGGTGATGGGATGATGCTTTCCATAATGCTAACCACTGGCAATCGCTCGGGGTAGCATTCCAACCCATTATTCGTTTGCCCACCATGCCACCTCAGTTTGGACCCAGCCATGTGCAAATCAGTCGACCCTGCTCCAATAGGAACAGTTCAGCCAGAACTGCCAGCCCAGGTCCTCCCTGAACCGGAACACAAGCAACCCAAGGCTGGTGTCACCCTGATTTGGGCTCATTCGTCGGTGTAGCTAGTTAGGTGAAAATGTCAGTTAAAACATACTATTTTAAACACCAAAAATGCTGAAATTCACCAGCTATAGTTATCTCAAGTAACTGTAACTTGTTCCCTAATATTACTATAACTTGCGCTCCCTCGCTATGCACTGCTTATTACCTCACATATTACATCACTCATGACATGTTCTATGGCATCATTGATAACTTCACTGCAACATCTGAAATGACATAATTCATGACAACACTGTTCATGGCGGGGTGCGAGTTACAGATATTTTATGACAGAGTTCAGTGGTCACTTGTGAGTACTCCACAGGAACTTTCATTGATTGTGAATGCAGATTGGAGAAGATATAGAGAATGGAACTGTCACTTTAAAACACTATCACTTTTCAGTGACTTGTCCAATTTTTGACATTTTAGTATTATTTTAGTCATAAAATACTTTTTGATTTCACTAAATTGTTCTGGGAGCTTACTGAGTGGTTTCTTGATGCAAGAGTAGTTCCGGGACTGCTACCCCTTAGCACACATTCTCTGAAGTTGCCTTCCACCTCATTCTGCACTAATAAGGGAAAGCCAAGGCTGTCTTAGAGGAACATTGTTTACCTGACAAGGAGCTAGTTTTGCAAGGTGGTGGTAGAAGTTTCCCCACTGGGCATTCTGCTTACTAAGGTCACCAGTCCTTTTCCACAGGGCACATGCAAGTGGTCAAGAGAGGCATGCATATTAACCTTTGACCTCAAAGCATACTAAGGCCAAGATGTAATAGCATGTGTGATGTGGTAGTGCCCCTTTTTTGGCACAGCCATGACGCAAAATATTAATTGAGATTTACAAAGCCATGCAAGGGCCAATTGCATTGCCTTGTGTGACATTGTAAAAAAAAAGTAACGCTGTGTTGCATTTTACTGCATACGGTAGGCATTACATGGGTGGAACATGGGCATTCCCATGCATCCACACATGTATTTTGACGCAAACCCAGATTTACTAAAGGCAGCGAACCTGGTTTTGCGCCACAATTGTGCGTCTACCCGAGGCTGGCATGACGAGGAGCATTATCTTCATTTCTCCGCGTTACTTCCTCTTCCCACGTGTACTGCATTCTGCAGCTGACATGAAAAGGAAATATGCCTCTGACAATTGTTTTTATGCAGGAAGGTATCCCTTTGTGCCCAAAAACAATCCTGACCACAACACAGGCACCTTTGCGATATGACGCATGGGTGCCTGCGTTGGCACTAGGCAGCCACACATGCGCCAGTGCAGGAAGAGAGCTGAACAGTGCCATAGTTTTGTAAATATTGCACTGTTCAGCTCTCTCCTCGTTCTTTCAATACATGGCTGCTGTTTGCCTTGTTGCTCTGCATCGACTTTTAGTAAATATGCCCCTATGTCTGTTGCTCAGCTTAGGGAGTTGTCACATTGTGGCCCCTACCAGGAATCTTCATAACTGCCTGTGCTGATGCTGAGCTGAGGACCGAGATGACTAATATATCAGCATGGGAGTGCTGTCACGCATTCAAATGCACCAGTCAACAAGCATTGCAAAAGCCAATAGCTCTTGCCTTTAAAATGAAGGTGCTGAGTTGTTGCCTTTGCAAATGTTTGCCCGTAAATTATTGTTTAAAAAACGTATAAAAGAAAAAACATATTAAAATACTGGTGGAAAAGCAAACACATATCCTATGGAATTTCAAAACTGTACATTGAATTCAATGTGTTCAATCTTTATAAATGGCATGGTTTATTTTCAAATACTTTTCTGAACAGAAAGTGAACAGAATTTAAAAAAGAATAATGAAGAATCAGAAAGTAAAGTGAAATGCTTACCAAGGCCTAATTTACTTTCCACACAATTCAGTCTTTTGGTTCTCTGTAGTAAAGCAGAGATGAGAGAGATTTGCCTCCAGGAGAAATATTAAATTTTTTTTTTTTTTTTTTTTTAGTGTTTTTTATAGCGCGAACATGACCCAATCCTGGGTGTCAGAGCGCTTTACAGTTCAGCCACAAACAGTTTCGATCACAGTTTACAAATTTACAACTAATAAACATCTTCAGTCTTACTAGGCAACCACTAGGGTTATTTAGTAAATGTCATGACATACTTGCATATAAAAAGTAATATATAATGTAATATCCTTTCTAAAGAAAACCTGGTTTCAGAACTGGATGCACAGTTACAGGTACAGATCAATAACCATGTGGCTTGATAGAGGTATCTTCATTAGCTATCGTCCTTGAATCTTGCGTATGGACTTGGGTATCCATGCCGGTCTGACTGAGGTCCATAGGTGAGACTCGATGAAAACACAATGACTTGTGCTATCCCGGAGCCATTACTCTGATATTCGCAGTACAGTCATCCTGTTATCGCCACCTATTAACACATCTGAAAATAGTAGATTCCGGGATGATTAAAGGTCTCAAAGGAGTCGCAAGAGGACCGTAGTTAGTTACGGGAAAAATTTACTCATGAGAAAGGACTTAGCCTCTTTTATGAATTGCGAGACAGAGGTGATTCCTCTAATATTTGGTGGAAGCGCATTCCAAATTCTTGGTGTCACTCCCGAGAATGCTCTATCGTACGTTCTTTTCTTATGGAAAATAGCTGGTTTCAGTAGGAAATCTGCGGCCCCCCTCGATGATCTAAGGCCTCCAGAAATCGTAATTTTCTGGGCAAGGTAAAGTGGTGCTCTGTAGTGTAAAGCTTTGTGTGTAATACACGCCATCTTTAGCTGAATTCTTGCCTCGTACGGTAGCCAATTGAGCGCTTTCAGATGTGGAGTGATGTGGTCAAATTTTCTTGTACCCGTTACGAGTCTCGCTGCAGCATTGAGGCAGGCTTTTAGTGGGGCTGTTGAAATCTTAGGAAGCCCAGCTAGAGTTGTGCAACCATACTCAATCCTTGAGATAACCAAAGCTTGGACAGCCGTTTTCAGGTCAGCAGCGTCAATGAACGGTTTCAATTTTCTGAGATAGCTCAAATGGAATCGGGCGTTTTTTGCCATAGTGTTGATGTGAGCTCTCATGTTTAAATCCTTATCCAGCGTGATTCCAAGAGACTTGGTAGAATCAACTAGAATCGGAGTACCATTTAGCGCTGTGATCAGTTTGGTCCATTCCATGATCATCGTGGAGGATTTAGGGGGGGAGATCAGAAGGAATTCTGTTTTCTGTGTATTGAGTTTAAGATGATTGCTAGAAAGCCAATGTACGGTCTTTTGTAGTGCTAGGTTCATTATTTTGATCTATTCAAGCGATGTGATCTTCATATACAGCTGAGTGTCGTCTGCGTACATGTGGAAGGAGATGTTTGCCTGCTGCAGTATTTCCGTGAGTGGCTCAATGTACAGATTGAATAGGGATGGGGATAGCGTTGAGCCTTGAGGGACTCCAATCTGACTCGGGGATGGAAGGGATAGATTGTGGTTCACCAAGAATCTTAGCGATCTGTTCTCTAAGAAGGAATGAAACCATTTTAGGACTGTCCCCGAGAAACCCATCCTATTCTCCAATCGGTCTAATAACTTGCCATGATTTACGGTGTCAAATGCTGAAGATAGGTCGATGAGGACTAGTAGACATGGTTCGTTACGGTCTAGAGCAAGCAAAGCGTCATCAGCTATGTGCATAATTGCTGTTTCCGTGCTGTGGTCTGGTCTAAACCCTGATTGGCAGTCGTTTAGTAGCTTATATTCAGTGATGTGAAGGTTCAGTTGTTGTTGAGCACATTTTTCCAACACCTTAGCCAGTAAGGGAATGTTTGTTACCGGCCTAAAGTTGTTTGGGTCCGATGGATTCTCAGTAGGTTTTTTCAGTAGAGAGATGACCTGGCCTGTTTTTAGACAGTCAGGAAAGGAACCTTGGGAGAGCGAGGCATTAATTATTTTAGTCCAGCTAGGGATGACCATGTGGTTGACCGTAGGCCAACATTTTGCGGTAAGAGGATCATTGTAATGGTTTTAAGGCCAATAAGGTTTTAGCAATGTCTTCCTGATCATAAAGTTTGAAGGTTGACCAATGGGCATTATTTTTGGGCACTGTTTGTGCTGGCTGGGTTGGCTGCTTCACTTGAGTTCTCTTTTGAGTCACAAGATTATTAGCGGTAACCTTGAGTTCATTCTCCATGGAACTAGCTTTGGTAGTAAAAAATGCTGAAAAGTCTTCACAGCTCAGAGACGATTGAGCTGTTAGTTGAGAGGATTTGGCCAATTTGTTCGACTGATCCTTTAGTAGATCGAATAGTTTTCTCGGTCTGTTCTTAGCATTATCAAGTACATTTCTAAAAAAAGTCTTTTTTTGACTGAAGTATGCTTTTATTGTAGGCTTTCCTAGTCTTTCTTAGCTGATTTAGATGAGGGGATGATGGGAGCTGTCTCCATTTCCTTTCTGTGCTTCTGAGTATCCGTCTTTCTTCATTCAGAGAACCTTTGAACCATGGGTTTTTATCTTTGACTTGAATTCTTTTGAGTTTTAAAGGGGCTATGTTATTGATTATTTTAGACATCGTACTGTTGTAATGATCCGTAAGCTCGCTGACGTCCACCACTCCAGGAGGAGGTTGAAGTTCGTTCTCGCAACTTGCTGTTAGCAACTCCATGTTCAGGCCTTTAGTATCTCTGACCCATTGCTTAGGCTTGACTGCTTGTGTGGCTCTTTTCTTCTTTAAGGATGTTATTTGGAAGGTGATGATGTGGTGATCCGACCAGTCGCAGGGTACAATATCGATTGAATCTACCTCATTTTCTTTGGAGATGATCCAGTCTAATGTAGCGCCTTTTGAGTGAGTTGGAAGACCACATGCCTGCACTAGAGAATGGTCTGCTAGGAAGTTTTTGAAAATATTGACCTGATTATCTATGAGTTCATTCCAATGTAGATTGAAGTCCCCTAGAAAGATATTGTTGGAGTGTGGATCAGAATTTGCTGTGATAATTTCCATAAGTTGGTCTATGAACATTGCGTTTTTACCTGGGGGGTGGTAGAAAGCGTGTAGTTTAAAGTGTTGGTTATCTGAGAGACGTAGAGAGAGCCCCAGGTATTTACAGGACTCAAGAGGTTCGGAGTGGGCTTTAGAGATTGAGATGCTTGATCTGTGTATACAGGCCACTCCTCCATCTGTTTTGTTTAGCCTGTCTAGTCTCACAATATTGTAGTTTGGTGGAACCAATAGGTCTAGGCATGGGGACGATGCATTATTGAGCCACGTTTCTGTTAGAATAGCTACGTCAATATCCTGGTTCAGGATTAGGTCGGCAATGTCCGCTGCATGTTTCATAGCTGATCGGCAATTCAGTAGTAAGCACATAAGCGGTTTCAGAGGGGTATTTAGAATTGAATCTTGCCTTAAAGGTATTAATGTTATTTCTTTCAGGTTGTTAGCATTTAGCTTTCTAGGATTCACCTGTGTTATTCTGTTTACATTGATCGGAACTGCTCTAATTTGTTGATCATTTCTCTTAGGGGTGGGACTGGGTGACAACTCGTATGATAGCATTAAGGATTGTGTTTCGGAGTCTGTCAGATAACTAAGGATTTTGCGAGGACGAAGAATCCTATTTGATAGAGGCAATGGGGTCGTGTTAATCCTGTCAAGTTTGTTGTGTAGTGAGTGTACTGATTTTTGAATCTGGATGGATTTAGAGAGATAGCTTTCTGAGAGAAGTAAATTTTTCTTCATGTTTCTGAGGGCGTTTTGCATGTCTATTGCTATCCTATCGGTCTGGGCATTGAGCGATTCTAGCTCAGTTCGTGGGGGAGAGGAGAGAAGTGGAAATTGCATCTTGTCTGTAGTCATGGAGATCTGAACGCTAGATGTATCTAGTTCCGCATGAATGTGGCTATTTACGGTATCTTCAGATAATTTTTCCTTCCACTGTAAGGATAGATCGGAACTAGTATAGTGATCTAACCTACTGAAGTTCTGACCGCCGGAAGCTGCATCCGAGAAACCCTCACTTTGCAGAGTATTAGATGTATTCGCCCGTTATGCCAAGTACACCTTCTGCCTCAGACACCAGCTAAACGAGTGCAGCAGGCGGCCCTTCCCCATGCGCCATAAAAGCTTTTGTGTGCCAAAGCTTATGCTTTCATGCAATACGTTGAATGCAGGAGATTAAACAAAAACAATCCTTAAAGTCTGCTCTTCAGTCATACCCCAACAAACATATCACTCTTGCTGCGCTTTTACAGACAAGCTGGCAGGGAAGTGGAGCAACAGAGCATGGGGAGTATACGACGGAGAAAGCAGCACACGAGGGAAAGAGCTATGAACACACGTGGCACAGAGAGCAAGGGACTCTCTTGGAGTGCTACATGAAAAAGAAACAAACATTGGCAAAGTCAATAGGTCTCGTCCATGCAAGTGCTATTGTTTCTACCAAAGTGTTTTAGCCATGCTGTACACCAGCATGGCTGCTGTCCAGCATGGCTAAAAGTTGGCAAAAGTGGCATAGAGTGGTGCAGATAAGAGGGGAGTTGATTTCAGTGGCATAGAGTGCAGTGGTGGAGAGTGGAGTGGTGCAGAGGAGAGCAGAGTGGCGTAGAGTGCAGGGGTGTAGAGTGGCATAGAGTCAAGTGGCTTAGAGTATAGTAGAGTGGCGTAGAATGCAGTGGCGTAGAGTGCAGTGGGGTAGATTGCAGTTAGGTAGAGTTGAGTGGGGTAGAGTGCAGTGATGCAGATTAGAGTAGTGTAGAGTGGAGTGCCATAGAGTGGTGTGGTATAGAGTGCAGTGGCGTGGAGTAGAGTAGTGCAGAGTAGGGTGCCATGGAGTGGCATAGAGTGGAGTGGTGCAGAGTAGAGTGGAGTGGCATAAAGTGGAGCGGTACAGAGTAGAGTGGCGCAGAGTGCAATGGCATAGAGTGGAGTGGTGCAGAGTAGACTGAAGTGGCGTAGAGTGGAGTGGTGCTAAGAAGAGTAGAGTGGCGTAGAGTTCAGTGGCATAGAGTGCAATGGCGTAGGATGGAGTGGTGCAGAGTAGAATGCAGTGGTGTAAAGTGCAGTGGCATAAAGTGCAGTGGCATAGAGTAGAGTAGCGAAGAGTGCAGTGCCGTAGAGTTCAGTGGTGCAGAGTAGAATGCAGTGGCGCAGAATACAGTGGCATAGATTTCAGTGGCATAAAGTAGAGTAGAGTGGCATAGAGTGCAGTGCCATAGAGTTCAGTGGTGCAGAGTAGAATGGAGTAGAGTGGCGTAGAGTGCACTGGCATAGAGTAGAGTGGTGCGTAGTAGAGTTCAGTTGTGTAGAGTGCAGTGGTGTAGAGTAGAGTGGAATGGTGCAGAGTAGAGTGGTGTAGAGTTGAGTGGTACAGAGTAGAGTGGTGTAGAGTGCAGTGGGGTGGAGTGGCGTAGAGTGTAGTGATGCAGAGTAGACTGAGTTGTGCTGAGTGGAGTGGTGTAAAGTGCATTGGCGTACACTGCAGTGGTGCATAGTAGAGTGGCGTAGACTTGAGTGGCACAGAGTAGAGTGCAGTGAGAAAGTGCAGTGGCGTAGAGTGGAGAGGCATAGAATAGAGTAGAGTGGAGTGCAGAAGTGTAGAGTGCACTGACATAAAGTGGAGTAGCTTAGAGTAGAGTGGTGTAGAGTGCAGCAACGTAGAGTGCTGTGGTGCAGAGTAGAGCGGAGTGGGGTCGATTGGGGTGGCGACTAGTGGAATGGTGTAGAATAGAGTGGTGTAGAGTGCAGTGGCGTGGATTACAGTGACGTAGAGTGCAATGGTGTAGAGTGGAGTGGTGTAGAGTAGAGTGGCATAGAGTGCAGTGGTGTAGAGTTGAGTGGCGTAGAGTCAGTGCTGCAGAGTAGAGTGGCGTAGAGGGCAGTGGCATAGAGTGGTGCAGAGTAATGTAGAGTGCAGTGGCATAGAGTAGAGTGGTGCAGGGTAGAGTAAGGTGGCAGAGTGCAGTCATGTACAATGCAGTGGCGTAAAGTACAGTGGAGTGGCGTAGAGAGGTGTGGCATACAGTGGCATGGCACAGAGTGCAGGTGGTAGAGTGCAATGGGGTAGAATGGAGTGGAGTGGGGTACAGTTAGGTGGCGTAGAGTGCAATGGTGCCGATTAGAGTGGCATATAGTGGAGTGGTGTGGTGTAGAGTACAGTGGCATGGAGTAGAGTGCTGCAGAGTAGAGTAGAGTGGCATGGAGTGGTGCAGAGTACAGTAGAGTGGTGTAAAGTGGAGTGGTGTAGAGTAGAGTGACAGAGTGGAGTGGCATAGAGTGGAGTAGCGTAGAGAGGTGTGGCATACAGTGGTGTGCATGGTGTAGAGTGCAGTGGGGTAGAGTGGAGTGGAGTTGTGTAGAGTGGAGTAGTGTAGAGTTCAGTGGCGTAGAGTGCAGTGGTGCAGATTAGAGTGGCATACAGTGGAGTGGTGTGGTGTAGCGTACAGTGGCATGGAGTAGAGTGGTGTATAGTACAGTGGCATAGAGTGGAGTGGTGCAGAGTAGAGTAGAGTGGAGTAGAGTTCAGTAGCATGGAGTGTAATGCCATAGAGTGCAATGGCATAGGGTGGAATGGTGCAGAGTATAATGCAGTGGCATAGAGTAGAGTGACTTAGAGTGCAGCACCGTTCAGTGGAGTGGTACAGAGAAGGGTGGCATAGAGTAGAGTGGTTCTTAGGAGCTTGTAGGGGCGTAGAGTGCAGTTCTGTAAAGCAAAGTGGCGCAGACTGGAGTGGTACAGAGTAGACGAGTGCAGAGTAGAGTAGAATGGCGTGGAGTGGAGTGGGGTAAAGTGGAGTGCTGCAGATTAGAGTAGAGTGGCGTAGAGTGAGATGGTGCAGAGTAGAGTGCCATAGAGTGCAGTTGCGTAGAGGGGAGTGGTGCAGAGTAGAGGGGAGTGGGGTAGATTGGGGTGACATAATGTGGAGTGGTGTAGGGTACAGTGGCGTAGAGTGGAATGTCGTAGAGTACAGTGGTGCAGAGTAGAGTGCAGGGGCTTAGAGTGGAGTGGTATAGACTGGAGTGGCATAGAGAGCAGTGGCATAGAGTAGAGTGGTGCAGAGTTGTGTAAAGTGCAGTGGCATAGAGTAGAGAGATGCAGAGTAAAGTAGAGTGGCAATAAGTGCAGTGCCGTAGAGCTCAGTGGTGCAGAGTAGAATGGAGTGGAGTGGCGTAGAGTGCACTGGTCTAGAGTGCAGTGGCATAGAGTGTAGTGGTGTAGAGTATAGTGACGTAGAATGGGGTTGCATAGAGTGGAGTGGCGCAGAGAGGTGTGGCATACCTTGCTTTGCATAGAGTGGAGTGGAGTAGAGTAGAGTGGCATAGAGTGCAGTGGTGTAGACTGGCATAGAGCAGAGTGCAAAAGAGTATATTAGAGTGGCGAATAGTGAGGTGGTGTGGAGTGGCATAGAGTTGAGTGGCGTAGAGTGCAGTGGTGCAGATTAGAGTGGTGTACAGTGGAGTGCCGCAGAGTGGTGTGGTGTAGAGTGCAGTGGTGTGGAACATAGTGGTGCAGAGTAGAGTAGATTGGTGTGGAATGGTCTAGAGGGGAGGGGTGCAGAGTAGAGTAGAGTGGCATAAAGTGGAGTGGTGTAGAGCAGAGTGGCATAGAGTGCAGTGGTATGGAGTGGAGAGGTGCAGAGTGGAGTGGCATAGAGTGCAGTGGGGTGGCGTGGTGTAGAGTAGAGTGGTGCAGAGTAGACTGCAGTGGCGTAGAGTAGAGTGGTACAAAGTAGAGTGGCGTAGAGTGAAGTGGCACAGAGTAGAGTGTAGTGGTGTGGAGTAGTGCAGATTAGAGTGGTGCAGAGTAGAGGAGAGTGGCGTGGAGTGGAGTGGAGTGGTGTAGAGTGGAGTGATGCAGAGTAAAGCGGCGTAGAGTGGAATGATGCAGAGTAGAGCGGTGTAGAGTGGAGTGGTACAGAGTAGAGTGGTATAGAGTGTAGTGGGGTAGAGTGGTGTAGAGTGGAGTGATGCAGAGTAGACTGGAGTTATGCAGTGTGGAGTAGTGTAGAGTGGAGTGGCGTAAAGTGCAGCAGTGTACACTGCAGTGGTGTAGAGTAGAGTGGTGCATAGTAGAGTGGCTTAGACTGTAGTGGTGCAGAGTAGAGTGCAGTGGCATAGAGTGGAGTGGCATAGAGTGCAGTGGCGTATGGTGGAGTGGTGTGCAGTAGAGTGGAGTGCAGTGGTGTAGAGTGCACCAGCATAAAGTGGAGTGGCGTAGAGTGGAGTGGCTTAGAGTAGAGTGGTGTAGAGTGCAGCGCCATAGAGTGCAGTGGTACAGAGTAGAGAGGAGTGGGGTGGATTGAGGTGGTGCCATGCGGGGTGGTGTAGAGTGCAGTGGCAAAGAGTGCAGTGCTGCAGAGTAGAGTGGCATAGAGTGCAGTGGCATAGAGTGGTGCAGAGTGATGTAGAGTGCAGTGGCTTAGAGTACAGTGGTCTAGAATGCAGTTCTGTACAGTGCAGTGTCGTAAAGTAGAGTGACGTAGAGTGGAGTAGCATAGAGATGTATGGCATACAGTGGCATGGCATAGAGTGGTGTAGGGAGTAGAGTGCAGTGGGGTAGAGTGGAGTGACGTAGATTTAAGTGGCATAGAGTGAAGTGGTGCAGATTAGAGTGGTGTACAGTGGAGTGTCGTAGAGTGGTGTGGTGTAGAGTACAGAGGCATGGATTAGAGTGGTGCAGAGTACAACAGAGTGGCGTAGAGTGGAGTGGTGCAGAGTAGAGTAGAGTGGCGTAAAGTGGAGTGGTGCAGAGTGGAGTGGCGTAAAGTGGAGTGGTGCAGAGTAGAGTAGAGTGGCGTGAAGTGGAGTGGTGCAGAGTAGAGTGACATAGAGTGGGGTAGCATAGAGTGGGGTAGCATAAAGTGGAGTGACATACAGTGGTGTGGCATAGAGTGGAGTGGCATAAAGTGCAAGGGGTAGAGTGCAGTGAGGTAGAGTGGAGTGGTGCAGATTAGAGTGGCGTTCAGTGGATTGCCGAAGAGTGGTGTGATGCAGAGTATAGTGGTGTGGAGTAGATTGGTGTATAGTGGAATGGCATGGAGTGGTGTAGAGTAGAGTGGTGCAGAGTAGAGTGGCATAGAGTGCAATGACGTAGGGTGGAGTGGTGCAGAGTAGAAGGCAGCGGCATAAAGCGCGGTGGCGTAGAATGCAGTGGTGTAGAATAGCACCATGGAGATCAGTGGTGCAGAGTAGAGTGCAGTGCCGTAGAATAGGGTGGTGTAGAGTGCAGTGGCATAGAGTAGAATGGTGCAGAGTAGATTGCAGTGGCTAGAGCGCAGTGGTGTAAAGTGGAGTGGTGCAGAGTAGAGTGGTGGAAATTAGAGTGGCATAGAGTGCAGTGGTGTAGCGTGCACTGGTGTAGAGAAGAATAGAGTGCCATAGAGTGCAGTGGAGTAAACTAGAGTGGTTCCAAGTGGCGCAGAGTGTTGTGGCACTGTGCAGTCTGTAGAGTAGAGGAGAGTGGCATAGAGCACAGTGGCATAGGGTAGAATGGTGCAGAGTAGAGTGCAGTGGCTAGAGCGCAGTGGTGTAAAGTGGAGTGGTGTAGAGACTAGTGGCATAGAATGGCATGGCTTAGAGTGAAGTGGCTTAGAGTGGAGTTGTGCAGAGCAGAGTAGAGTGCAGTGGCACAGAGTAGAGTACAGTGGCATAGAGTAGAGGGAGTGGGATAGCATGGAGTAGAGTGTCCTGCAGCGGCGTAGAGTGGAGTGGAATAGAGTTGAATAGAGTAGAGTAAAGTAGAGTGTCATAAAGTGGAGGGACGCAGAGTGGAGTAGCGTGGAGTTGAGCGTCGTGGAGTGAAGTGGTGTGGAGTGGCATAGCATTGAGTGAAGTAAAGTGTCATAGATTGGAGTGGCGTAGCATGGAGTAATGTAGAGTGGAGTAAAGTGGTATGAAGTGTTATAGAGTGGAGGTGCATAGAGTGTTGTAGAGTGGAGTGTTGTAGATTGGCTTAGAGTGAAGTGGCATAGAGTGGGGTAGAGTGGAGTGGAGTAGAGTGGGGGTAGAATGGCATAGAGTGGATTGGAGTGTCATGTTGTAGAGTGGAGTGTCGTAAAGTGGAGTCTTGAAGAGTCTTGTGGAGTGGAGTGGAGTGGCGAAGGTGGAGTGGAGTGGCTTTGATTGGAGTGCTGAAGAGTGGAGTATGCATGGCATGTTAGCGCATTGCCATTACAGCCAACACCTTTTCAATTGAAATGACCATCACATTTGCACACACAGTTTTATTGATAAAACTATACAACGCATAAACGATAATTTGTGGAAATGGCTTCACATAGTGTAGTTAATTGTTTAGATCATATTAAAATATTTGTTTCCACCAGACTTCAGAATTATGAAAAATGTGCTTCGTTTGTATTTTCCTAATTCTTATATGTTCTGAATTTTTGCACACTTCATTTACAGACACTTAAATTTTGTTGTCTGCTAGAAAAAAACATTTTCTTTCCCATTGCCCTGCAAGATTGTCACATAAATCCTCTCACTTTGAAGTCCACCAAAGAAAAGTAAACATCAGTCTCCCTCTGAAGACAGAGCCTAACATTTGACCTCTGTCTTTGAAAGCACAGCAAATGCGACAAGATAAGAACAAAATTTAAAGGCCTGATTACAGAAAGCGAGCACTTGTGAAAGAATACAAGTAACGATGGTAAACAGGCTGTGCTCCACGGGGACGACGAAGACATGGTGGACAGCCTAAAACGAATAAAACCGGAAAATAGAAAGAAAGAAAATTTGAGTTACAAACCACAATGCCAGTGGTATACAATGGGTGGAATCCATTCCCAGGGAGCTTTCAGAATGCACACAAGTATTTTTGCAACCAAAAAAGTATATACGAGCAATAGAATTATGCGAGTCATGCACTCAGAAGGATAGTAAAGAGACTATGCTCCAGGGGAGGAACAAACAAAAGCATTGGTAGGCAAGCCATCAAATAAGAAACAAGCAAATGAAAGTGACAATAAAGCCAACCAATTGTAGAAGAAGGATGGCCTGTAAGCCCACAGTAAGTTCTCAATAGTTCTTTAGCAACCAGACAGCATGCACTGTCTAACAGGTTCCACTTAAAAAGAGTGCCTCTTTCTTTCCAACTTCTGCTTCCAACTTTGGAACAAGACAATATATGATGGGCAAAAGGGAAGCTTATGGCTCTTCTTACGACACCACATTTGGGAGAGCATCCCTGAAAGCTGCTGATTGCAGCAGTGAGGCTAGCACACAAAAGGCATTTGTGAAACATGCCCGGGAATCCTCTTCTAAAAAGGGACACTCCTCATCAAGGTCTACTCACAGTAAGGTAGCTTCTCCTTTCATTCTGCACCACACTAACATACATCTCAGAATCATTCAGAACAAGTTAGCTAAAATACAGTGCACTCTCATGTGCACGCCAATATATCAAAGCAATATAATTGGCTAAGCATGCTGCTCAACATAAGAGTCAGCTTAGATAGGGCAATGGAAAACTAGGCCTCTCAATGGGGGGAACAGTAGGAACAACGCAGGCAGAGCCACGCGTGTTCCGACTACGCAAATGTAACCATGCTTGCCTTAACCATACATATGCCTTAACCACGCAGTCAGGGTAGTTTTTAAAAATAGGGGTTATTATTTTAGGCTTAGGGCCAGTGGAAGGGGTTGGTGTGGTTTTAGGGACAGCATAGGGGTGGGAGGGAGTCGGGTAGTGTAAGCTAAGGGTTAGGGACAGCATGGGGGTGGGAGGGGGTCGGGGTATTTGGAATTCAGGGCCGGGGGGGGCATGTAGGGAGTCTGTAGTTCAGGGCGGGGCGAGGGGAGCCACGCCCTCAGCCACGCATACCCCTTTACCACGAAATTGCGTGGTAAAGGAATGCATGGGTAAGACGCATTCGTGGTTTAAGCTGCGTGGTAGAGGCACACGTGGTTGAGCCATCCATGCCTCCATCATACAACCTCTCAATGGAATGAAATCAATAGCAAAGTCCTTCGGCACATAAACTGGTACTAATCAATACATCGGACAGATTGATCTCCACTAACCAAGCGTAATGACACATTAACTCTTGTCAGCGAGACTCCCGGAACTGTATGGGCAAGGAGCCTCGTCTCCAAATGCACCATGAGGCCATGCATACAGTAGATCAATTCTATACAAATATTGATAACAGTAGGAAAATCTGCTTTTCCACACAGTACCCTGTTTTCTACTAGATTCTGCTTGTTTTCTTACTCTGTGCATTGAGAAATCACTAAGATTCTCATTGAATATGGTTCCATTGAAACATGAAGAGAGATTGATAAACTCATCATATGAGTGCTTGTAGCTGCATGAAAATGCACTAAGAACTATTAAAAGGTACATTTGGTTCTCCACGCCTGTAAATGCCACTCAAGGGGTGGATGGTGTGCTTTCCAATGTATGGTTTGACTTGGAAGTATGTTATTGCCCATAAATATGACTGTTTTTCAGCATTCACAAACTCGTCTATCTCCTTCCTAGATATGGTCAGAGATTTACTCCAGTGAAGAGCAGGGGTAACCCTCTCAGGGTGGTAAATAGAACAGCTCACTTCCAGATTTGCTGGGGGTGTAGAAAAAATGTGCATTTGTACAGGGGATCCAAATACTCCTGTGTGGATGTATTCGCTCTGGAGTACTACGTACCGCGGCAGTAGGATCCTTTCCAGGAATATGCATGGAAGCTTGTGCCTGGCGCACTTTTCCGTGTGTATTTCTGGAAATGTTTGTGAATTTCAGAAAGTTATAAATCTACATGTGTAGGTAGGTGTGAATCTATGTGTGCAGATTTACAACTTTCTTTGTGAATCAGGCCCATATTATTTAGTTTCTCAGCAGCAGGCGCATAACATTCCTGTCTTTTTGCACTGAGGGAGCATCACAGACAGTGGCGAAGGAGGGTCAGACCTTTTCCCTCTACAAGAATAGTAGTAGCACCCAAGCAAAAAGAAAAGCAAGGCGTGGGCCCGGTGCAGCAGCCAGCATAGCTTCCAATGGCCTATGACATGAGATACAGACGAGAAATATAGTTAAAGCCTGTTTCATTGAAGGCGCTGGATTCGTTGATAACAAAACCAATTTGCATGAAAGTAGCCTGTTTTTTTTACCTTGGCAGGATACGGATGAAATAGCATTTTCTAGTGGCATCCCATTTTTTTTGTTGCGATATTTTGAAAAGTTTCAAACTGACCACTCACTTTCTAGAGTAGCCATAAGTGAGTAAATTGTATTGGAACGATGGAATGTTGAGCGCTCCTTTGAAGACAATGGAGTGCTCCTGGCTTCTAATGGCTGGTAGAAGCCCAGAGAGCAACCTCCAAAGTTTTTTTCATTTCACAGCTGTATTTTAAATGTTACTTGTTCAATTGTCATTTTTGCCTCATTTTAATCTTAATATACTTTTTAATTTTCCTAAATTGGTTTTGGAGCTTTAGCGAGTCATTTTGTCATGCAGGCACAGCTTGATACTAATGTGCATTCTCTCATCTCGGGCCTGTGATACCAAGGGGTGACCAGGGCGCTCTTAAAGAAAAATTGCCTACCTAGCTAGGAGCTAGGCGTCTATGTTGGTGGGAGAATTTGCCCACTGGGCAATCCAGCTTCCTACAGATAACATTTTACCAGACAGGGAGCTTTTGCAAATGCCTATCCATTCCTCTATACAAAGGGAAACGTAGCTGTGCAAAATATTGCAAACTCGGGTATGTAATCAGCTAAGAGTACATAAGCTACATGTATTAGCAATCCAAAAATCATACTCATTAAAGCCTGCCAACGACCAAAGACACTTGTAAACAGCCAGAAAGGGATACTTTCCAGAGAGACGAGATAAAATTTGCAGCCACAAAACAGCAGATGTTAAAGAAACCTGTTGCAACCATACAATCAGTTGCACACAAAACAAACATTGGCAAAGCCAATAGCTCACGTCCTTGTGATCTACTTGAACTGTAATGGTTTTCGAGTGCAGCACAGCATGCTGTGCTGCATGGTTATAGAATATTTTTTTAAAAATCAATAAAAGCTTTTGACATTGCTGACCAAGTTGGATCAATAACTAAAAAAAAGTGTGAAAAGGTTTTCTTTTTAAGTGGGTGGGAGAAGCAACATGGGGGGTACAGAAGCAACAAGGAGGTGGGGGGGGGGGGTGAAAGCAACTCTAGGGGCCCAGGTGAGGGGTGAAAGGAAAACAGGAGGGTGCATGTGGGGGAAGCAATAGGGGCTGTTTGGGTGGGGAATTAAACAGTCAAAAGACAGTAACATGGACCTTGTGGGGAAAAAGCATACGTTAAAGAAAGGCAACATGGGCAAGAGAGAGGAACACGGAGAGGGACAGAGTGGAGAGGAGAGAAGCATGCGGGGGAGACAACAGGAAAACACATGCACTCTTGCGGAGGCCTTAAACAAAAAGAACAAAGTGGTGCCTGAAAAAGCAAGCAGTGGAAGGACACAGTAAAGCTTCCGTGCTTCAGGGGTGGCATAAACACAAGAACAGGAAGAAAATTCCCACACAGCTGATGAATAAGAAGCAAGCAAATGAGAGTGACTGTAAAGACAATCAGTGGTAAGCAATGCGCGGGCTCTACCTCCATAGTAAGCTCACAGTATGCGGCTGCCCGCGGCCCCCGCAGGGGGCCACCCTAAACGGGCGGCCCCTTTAGTGCCATTTGGGCACTTCCCCACCCCCCAATGATGTGTGGGACTCAAGGAGGAGTCCCCCTACCAGACGCGTCACTTCCGGCACGCAGAGGAGGTGGGGAGGTACTTATGCCTCCCCCCGGCCATCTTGGCGTCCTCTTTGCGCCGGACACGCCGTCTGCAGGAGGTGCCACGAGCTGTGTGCCGATATCGCCAGGTGCCCGGAGCAGTTTGCGCGGTGAGTCTTGCCCCCCCCCCATCCCCTTGGTTGGGCGTTCCCAGGCTTATGGCCTTACAGGGCAAACGCTGAGGTCTTCTGTCCGCCTAGGGCTAGATGGGGCCTGGGCTGCTCCCGGCCCGCATGGGCCAGTCGCTGGCCTAGGGGCTATTCGCGCTGGTCAGGCTGTCCTGGCCATGTCCCGTGGCCTTGCACGGCAGGCCCTGGTGGTCGCGGGCTCCGCAGCGCGTGTTCTGCCCTGCCCCCTTGGGCCCACCCGCTTTGGCAATTTACCTCCCTGCTGGGTCGTGCCTCACAGCGGCGTTCGGCCCTGCGAGCCTGCCATGGCCATGCGATAATCGCGGGCGGTCTGCTGGGGCCCCTGCCACTTCCCCACGCGTCTCCTGCCTGGGTAGCACCGCGGTGGGGCGGCCGGAAGCTTTGCCAGGTCGGGTCTTCCGGCGCATCGGACGGCCTGCTTCCGTCTGGCTCCCCTGCGGGGGTGTGGGGGGTTGCCTGACGTGTTGCGCTTGCAGCCCTCCCTCCTCCTCTCCGGCCTTCCGGTGAGTCCCCGGCGCGCGGCCAGGGGGGGTCTTGGCTGTGTCGGGCCTCCCCGCCCCTGGCCGTGTCGTTGGCAGGGGCATGGGTCGGGGCTCGCCGACGGCCTCTTGGCTGCTGGACCCGCCGCCCCCCTCTCGTGTTCCCTCAGCATTGCGATGTTAGATCGGACCCGCGCAGGCCCCCACACCCCGAGGCACAACAACGTAGTGCTCCGCGGGAAGTGTGGCAGGCTCGTCGTTGGGGTGAACAAGCAAGCCTGCCTCATGGCGGGGTGCTCTCCGATGGTAATTGAGGGGCATAGGGCGAGGGTAGTAGCGCGGCAGGGTCTTTGATTTGGGCATATTATCTAACCTCCCCCGTGCCTAACAGAATGTGATGGGCCCCTTAACGGGTCACTTAACGCTGCATGCGGGTGATACCGGGTTCGAGGCGCGGCAGGGTTCTGTGCTACACTGCCACGCTGGTGAATAATGCTGCCATGCGATGCCACCGAGTGTAATCGGTTTCGAGTTGCAGGAGGGTCCAGCGACTACGGGCAAACTGCCTAACCTCCTCAGGGCCTAACAACATGCATTAGGTCCCTTAACTAGTCACGGACAACGCTGCCATGCATACTCCTCCAGATCCCGCTTGCGAGGCCGCTTACAGCGCCCAGCGGTGAGTATCCCCCTATTGCGACAAAAACGGCGTATAGCGCGCATCGCTGTAATGTTGAGCCTCTGGCCGCGTAATTGCTGCTCGCTATGGGCCTTACAGCGCAGGGCAGAGTCGCCTCAGTCCCTGAGTGATCGCGGGCCCCACACTCGGTTGACTCATATCCCCTTGGTCAATAATCAGTTAGGCGGTAGGAGCCGGTCGCCAAGACGCCCGCAGCGCGTGCTGCTGCAGCAGGTGGTACAGCGCACATCGGACATGGCTATGCGCTTTGGAGCCATGGTCAAAGTTAACACTGTGGGCCTGGTGGCTGGAGGCACACACAGGAAGTATTCAGGGTTGTAATGCGCATTGGGAGGGCTGCGAATGAGCGGGTCAAGTGAATTCACATGCTGGAATCAGACCGCTTGGTTTGTGCATCGGAGTGTCCGATCCGCGGATGCCCGCCGAGGCTGCTCGCGCCCTGGTTTGTGACGAGGGAGTGGGTCCGGAACAGGCTAAGGGGGGGCGGTGCTTGCCTCTCGGCCGCAGGTGGCCCGGCCCGAACCTCAGGAATTCTGGGGTCATCTGCCCGGTGGGGCCGTCAGGGCTTTCACCCGGATATGTGAAGGGATTATGCAGAGTTACTGGCCCACTTCTAATTGGTGCACGGTCCACCGGCAGCAATATTTCGCCCGGCATCGGCACCCGCACGGGCTTTGAAGGCATGCTGCAAGGGGCAGCAAGCGGGGCAGAGGCCCGGTGGGGGGGGGATTAGGTCCTCCATGCACGTGGCTGACGCTGCCAGGGCCTACTCGTGGTCGCCCAGCCCGGGAAGCTCCAAAGCAGGAGTCTGCTGCTACTCTGCGGCCAAGACTCCTGACCCTACAACCCACGCGCCCGAGCACTTGTACTTGTGGTTTGAAGTGACATACATGTCTGTAATAGCTGCATTAGTCTTCGGTAGTGTTACAAGGGACACAGGTTCATGATAGCCTGACCGGGAGACTTAGTCTTGTTAAATCATGGTGCTGATGCTATCGACAGCACAGCTACATTCAGGTACGGAAAAACTTCATGTTATCCAGCGGCTCCTTATCAAAGCAACCGCATTGGGGGCTGGTGCTATCATTCCGCAGTGATCCTCCTCTCGCTCTAGCATACCCTCTGTTGGAGGGAAGGATAGCACACATCGTCTTCCCTTCTCGTGTACTGGTGTTCCCTGAATTGCACATTTTCAAGTGTGCCCTCATTCGCCGGAGTTATTCCTTTTACTTACATGGTAAGGGCTCGAGTTTTGGAGCCAGTGGTGCGGCAGAGGGATCTGCTTGGGTGGAATCCCTCCCAGATGTACACACAGGAAGGTGAATTACGGAGGCGAGGTCCTCGTGAACACATGACTGCCGGGCTGGGTCACGTCCATAGGAGAGGACATAGTGCGCCGCTACTATCCTGTATGGGCGGTCCGAGCCCCAGTCTAGGTTTCCTCAGCCTTTCATCCTTCCGAGGTCGGTTAAATAAGTACCAATTCCTTGGGCAATGACCGCTGTGCCTACGGGTGCGCTTAAGGGACCTAGCGTCGCAGCGCAGCGTCAAGAGGAAAGGCAACCAGGCGGCTATTATGCAATTTCCTTTGGGGGCAATATATTGAGGAATTTATCGACAGTATTTTCTTGGTCCACTATGCATTTAACGTCCACTGTCTTTACCCCCCAGAGAGGATCAGGAAGCCTTCTTCTGCATGCTTGGGGTGGGCGCTGACGCGTTTAAAACACAGCATCCTGAAGGTTTGAGGTCAGAAGTGCATTTACTGGTACTCAACAGCACATGCTGTGGTGCTACCAGTCGCCCTGGGCTAAAATTATTGGGGGCACCTGTTTCGAACGGCTTTTAAATTGGTACTGTTCAGTTCCTTCATGCCCACTTTAAGGACGGTTACTGACAGTGCACAGACATCTCGTCCAAGTTATGAATGTTTACATCCAATATGCAGGGTCGGTGACACGCTAGCAATACTGTAACACAGGAGCAGCTATTTCTGATGCCAATGGCCCCTCCAGGAGCACAGGGTATGCCCACACCCCTCAGTGGGCTTTAAACAGTAGAGGGTTCTTCTTGGATGTGGCACGGCTGTGTTCGGCCACCTTTTGTTTGCCTATATGGATGTGCGGTGCTAACTTAGTATTATGCCCGGGTTGCATAGGTAATAGTAGAGAAATCCCGGCTCATGGAATTTTGTTGACCACGGAGGCGAAAACTGGTTGATATGTCGCCGATGTCATTGAATTGGATGACAGCTGCATAGCAACAGGTGTATAGGGCATGGGTGCTCGTGGCACATTTGATAATGGTGCGGGATAATTATTGTTTTACTGTAGGAAACTGGGATCTTATGCCCAGGTGCTGTCTTTATTTCCGCCGGTTACCAGCCCAATGTTGGGAAAGTACAATCTTACATCTACTCTGGGCTATGACAACGCAGAGAGGTGCTGCGAAATGTTGTTGAGACTGCATTGCACAATTGGCTACAAGGGCCTTGATGAGGAACATCTGCTGGCACCATTTACAAACGGGTACCATGTTCACTTGGTGGGCATTTCTAGCTTTGAAAGGAAGTTGAATCAACCCAGTAGAGTTTCAGTGCTAGGCCTCTTTTGTGGGCAGTTTCATTTGTAAAGCATTAAACCGGCCAGCCCTGGGAATTGGGCAGCCATACGTTTAGCTAAGATGTGGTTCAAACCTGGTAGAGCATATCGACCATAATTAATAGTGGAACCAGGAACAGCTTTACAGAGCAATGCAGTAGATTGCTTGTAGAAGTCTGGAGGGACAAGCTTCAGGGAGAAGGCCATGACCTTCGCCCTGGGTCAGGCTGGCCTTGGGCCCGGTTAAGGCATGTTTTGGTTTGTTGCAGCACAGGTCGTGTTGCAGTGTTCGAGGAACGGTGGAGTATCCTCGCTGGCTTCGCGGACTGGAGTGGGGGTTCTGCCTGGCTTGGGTGCATATCCTGGCCAACCAGAAACTCCATATACATTATTGGTAGAGAATGCCCAGGAGTGCTTTGCGGTCCTGTTCCAACTGCCCCACAGGTGAATGTCTCAGTCCACAGGGCTTGTGGAAGGCCCCTGTGGCGGGGCCTGGCTTTGGACCGTGTGTCGGGTGGAAGGGTCTTTCAAACGGTGCCTTTCATTTTAGTTAAGTACGTTGGCTTCATAGAGGTGCCTTTAACCTTGCAGTACTTCAAAGCCCAGTGAGCCTCGGTTGGAGGAGCGTTGTCCTCTGCCACTTTTCACACCTTGAGATTGCACGAAATGGCTGATGCATGGGTGGGTGAGCGAGTCGGGCATCATCTTCAACTTTCCTTCGATTTCCAGAGTAGCGGCCGTTGGGACCGCGTACAAGGTTTGGAGCATTTGGAAGGGGCTGAACGGAGTGGCCCCCCACCCGGAGCAGCAGACGGGGAAGCAGCGAGTCGATGGGTTCCAGATCGCTGCCCACAGTCGCAAAGAGGTTTGCTAAAACTTCAACCCTGCCCCTCCTAGGTGCATATGTTTGGGGCGCGATTTCTGATAAGCTAGAGGGTAGCCCACTGACGACTCACACAAGTTGAGAAGCATTGGTCTTCCAATTGGCAGGCATTCGCAAGTGGTCATGTAGGAAGAACGGCGCATCTCTGATTGGATTGCCACTAAACGAGCCTCTTGCCGCCGGTTTTCCTTGCGTTTGCATGTGTTGGACTGTGGTAGAAGCCGCACCCTAGTCTCGACGTGAAGCCAATTGTACACAACCCTATGGTGATAGGTGATGGCTCAGTTGGGCATGAGGTACTTATGATTTGCGCCCTGCTACAAGGGTTAGTAGGGTACACAGCTGATTGAGTGGATGCATAAGGTGTCATGCGAATTACAGTTCCTACCAGCAGCCACCGGGTTGTGCTACCTGAGCTGTTGGACGGTGGCCCGATTGACCTAGTGAGTTATGTATTCCCTGTGATGTCATGATGAGGTTTGGTAGCACAGGGTAATAGGGGCGGATGGGACTAAGTTTCTCTTGTGTGGACGATACCAAGGGTAATTTAAAATAACCTGGTATGGAGTCTCTTCTGTAGTGTGCCTAGGGTGCCACTGTGGGAGCCAGGGTCGTTGAAGGACAGGCAAGGGCATCAATGGGCCATATTTAGCAACAGGGTAACCTGCGGGGCGGACTGTCAGTGGTCACTCCACGATGGGGTGCGGTGGTGCTAATAGTGGGCACACACATTACCCTTCCAATCCAGATGTGACACCATTAGGAGGTAGGTTTAGCAATCAAGAAGGTTGGTGCAAACTGGGCGCAGTAAGTGCATCCGCAGTAAGTGCATCCTCAGAGGTACCGCCTTTAGAGCTAGGAGGTCTGTTGGCACCGCCTTTTAAGGGAAGCCATTGTCTAGCGGGCTGCTCTGTGCAGAGCATTTGCAGGCGTAAGTTACAGTATCCGCTACCATTTCAAATGTGCATCTTTCACAATTTACTCAGATAACTGGGACAGGAAGTAAGGTGGGCTGGATAACTCTTGCTTCTACCTGAGTGGCACATCTTGGCAGGAGTGTTTGTCAAAGGGATTGCACTTCAGCCAGGTAATGTTAGCACCCATCCACACCAAGCCGATCGTCAAGGTCACCCTGGGCCTCACTTACACAGCCCAGTAGGAGCCCCTTGTGGTGGTCAGTGACAGGAATTTCTAATTTGAACTGACAGGAGGCGTGTCCGTGGGTTTCAACAACAGAAGTTTGGGGAGAGCTAGACTCCACCCACCCATGGTCAAGGTGTAAGTTTTATTAGTTGGAGTGGCACTCTTATTTGACCAGGGGTTCATTGCCACACGAGGGCATCGCTGAGTTGTAGCCAGAGCACGGGCATTGTGTGTTTCCCAGGGAGCAGCAAGTGAAGGCAAGACTCTTCCCAAATCTAGCACCAGAACACAAAGTAGTCAGGGTCTACTTGTCTGTTGGGTGACTTGTGTAGGCACTGGTGTAATTGTCACTCCACAACGACACATGAGGGGTGAGTTGTCTCCAATTGAGGGCACAATGCATATATATTGTTTCAAACCAGAATTGACTCCATCTATGTGTTCTCCGGGGTCTAGCAATCAAAGAGGCCTGTGAAATTCTGGTCAACGGCGCGGATTAAGTGCACTCTAGAACCGAGGTAGGTGACACAGGAGGGTGATCCAAGATACACAGGTGGTGTGAAAGGCAACGCGAGACTGTCCGCTTATGCTGGGTAGGAGGTTCCATATCACCAACCAGTAGGGTGACATGTGGCAAAACTGTGTATATGTTTAAGAATGACATAGATGCCAGTCAGGAGAGGTTTGTCAAAGGCATTACACTTATTGCCAGGCATTGCTAACTACCCATCCACACCAAGCCTACCCTTAGGCTCCCTGGGCCGCATACACATAGCACGGATTAGGCACCTGCAGTTGTCAGCGCCAGGAGTTATTAAATTACAACTGTACCGTGGGCGTACTTGCTGACCGGGCAGTACTGCCCACGGCCTCCAAGGGCCAATCAGTCAGACACCAGTAGCAGTAAGTGTGGCTTGCCCTCTGTGCAGTTGGCGGGGAATTTAATTCCATGTACAGCCTATACTAAACTTGCTTCTAGCAGGTCTCGTGGGTGAGCGAGTTCACTGCTTTTAACAAGGAATAAAAAGGAGCATGGCGTGACACAGACTATTAGGAAGTAAATCAGGGACCGGGTGCCTTTACACACGATTCCGGGGAGGGCAATTAAGTCCGGGATAACCAAGTGCACCGGGTGTAGTGCCTTGCATCTTGGGTCAAAGCGGGTTGGCTCACAGGGGGTGTCTAGGATCGTCCAGGCACACCGTGCAGGGTAGAATGCTATAGAACTGCACGTTGCCACTATTTTGAGTGCAACAAATGGATCCCTCTCAAAGCAAACCTAGGTTGTATGGTCAGTGCACCACATACAACCATTCACTCCAGCTTCCTGAAGGCAGTCTGTTAGAAGAGGTGTCGATCGGGACGTCCTGCGCCAGGGTGCGGACATTGCACGGGCGACACAACAGATAGGGTGCTGTCAGACGAGGGTGCTTGCGGGCTAGGTGGCCAAGCAAGATAGCAGAACGAATTCTATGGACCTCTCTCCCCCTCCTGACTGCCCGACACTGTGAGGGCAGGGGGATTTGCAATGTTACGGGTATTTTCCCGCCCATACAGGGGCAGAGGGGTACATTGCAGGTATCGGCATAAATAGAGTGGAGGCAGACCTACAGACCATGTGCACCAGTAGGCGGAAGAGGTTGGCGTTAGAGCAAAATCTCGCAGCGGCAAGGTAGCCAGGAGGCATGAGCCGGCTGGTTAGGCCAGAATGTCTGCTGTGGTTCCAATAGCGGTTTGAAATGTGTTTGGAGCTCCATCACTGACAATTCCAGAGCACACTATGCACCTCGGCCCAGTAGGTGAAGGCCATAGGCTCATGTGGGCTTGATCTTGTGGAGGGCAATATTCCCTGGATTAACAAGGTACTAGGTCATTAGCTGGGTTGAACATCAAGGGTCACAGCTGGTTAGCAAGTATGTGTGTATCTGTCATCGAGCTTTAGTTAAGCAAGCCTGGCAGGTGGCGTCAGTTGTCACTCCAAATGGTTGCGATGACTGCAATAGTGTGCGCTAGGCGATCAGCCCTGTTCGCCATGGTTTATTAACACAGAGGTCGGTGCACTTGTCTGGTCAACCTCAACAAAGAGGTGCACTCTGCTCCCTGGGCAGGTTACGGGTTGCTTCAGTTAAGCATGAAATGCCCCGCCCGCATAGCCAGAGTATATAGCCTGGTTGTGGAAGCGGTCTTCAAGCATGTGTGCTGCTGTTCCAGGTATTGGGGAAACAGGAGTTGGGGAGCACGAACTGCTAGAAGGCCTGCAACTTCTGGTTGCAGGAGGTGGGAGCCACATCAGCTTGAAGGGTATTACAGCGATGTTTAAGAGTAGCGCTCCCTCCTGGGAGGCCATCACATTCGTGCAGCGCATGTGAGGCACTGGTACATTCCCAGAGAAGGATTATCCGCTCCTTGCGCTAGTTTGCAGAACAAGGGGCTTTGGCTTCATCAGGCATGAGCTATGCCGGGCGAACACCAAAGGTTAATTTGACAATGTTGGAGTGCACTTGGCACAGGTGGGCTTGGATCTGTTCCTGCTGGACATGAATGAGGCCCGGAAATTGCAGGTTGCAGTGAGAAAGGAGCTGTTTTGGTGGGGGCTCTTTAGGCGACGGGGGCCGCCTCCAGAGCTGTGGAGGAGTTACAGGGCGATCTGGAAGCAAATGGGTACAGAAGAGTACCTCTGCAAGAGCACAATAGGGGTGCCAGAGCCAAATCCCAGGAGCCTCATGGGAGGGTCCTGGAACAATTACGTCGGCGCCCCGTTAGTCCTTCGGGCGGTTGTAGGCCTGAACAACCGGGGGCTTGCCTTGCTACGCTCCGCCCTGAAAGGGGCGTGAGTAATAAGGGACCAATGTGTCACGTGATCCAGTAAGGGGATCACCCCCATAAGGGTAGCGCTGATTGGTTACTCCACAGTGCTTGGCTCATCAGGCGGGCGGGGCAGCATAGGTTGGTACAGCTGCCTGCCCTTGGATCGCCCGTAAGATAACCCACCATATTGCATACTTTTGTATGGAATAAACCTGCAGCACTATTTTTCCCAAACAAAAGTTGTGTTGTGTATTTATTTATGCATGCATACTCTGTTGTGGTGTGGGTGGGGTGTGTTGCCAATAATGGGACTATGCGGCTGCCCGCGGCTCCGCAGGGGGCCACCCTAAACGGGCGGCCCCTTTAGTGCCATTTGGGCACTTCCCCACCCCCAATGATGTGTGGGACTCAAGGAGGAGTCCCCCTACCAGACGCGTCACTTCCGGCACGCAGAGGAGGTGGGGAGGTACTTATGCCTCCCCCGGCCATCTTGGCGTCCTCTTTGCGCCGGACACGCCGTCTCCCACCCTACCGCTTACCCGGCGTGGGGTTGGCAGGCGAAATACATAGAACGTTGTAATGTTTTCTTTCTCGTTGCAGGAGGAGTTACAGGGCGATCTGGAAGCAAATGGGTACAGAAGAGTACCTCTGCAAGAGCACAATAGGGGTGCCAGAGCCAAATCCCAGGAGCCTCATGGGAGGGTCCTGGAACAATTACGTCGGCGCCCCGTTAGTCCTTCGGGCGGTTGTAGGCCTGAACAACCGGGGGCTTGCCTTGCTACGCTCCGCCCTGAAAGGGGCGTGAGTAATAAGGGACCAATGTGTCACGTGATCCAGTAAGGGGATCACCCCCATAAGGGTAGCGCTGATTGGTTACTCCACAGTGCTTGGCTCATCAGGCGGGCGGGGCAGCATAGGTTGGTACAGCTGCCTGCCCTTGGATCGCCCGTAAGATAACCCACCATATTGCATACTTTTGTATGGAATAAACCTGCAGCACTATTTTTCCCAAACAAAAGTTGTGTTGTGTATTTATTTATGCATGCATACTCTGTTGTGGTGTGGGTGGGGTGTGTTGCCAATAATGGGACTATGTGTTGCAACAGACAGCACATGCGCTGTCGGGTGGGCGAGGCCTACAAATGAGCTATATTTAGCTATTTCCAAGTCAAAATTTAAAATACTTCAGTGAAACTGAAGTTCTGGGCTCTGGTTTTTGAAAAGTGCATTATAAAAAAAACATCTCCATGGAAGACCTGTGAATCGGGGGCCAGTCATTAGTGGCTGAGGGGGTGGGGAAGGCAAGAGGAGGCCCATGCAGTCATCCCAAGAAACCGAGGTCAGAGGAAAACTGTTATATTGTTCTCTTATGATTGTTTCTTCATGTTCTCGTTGTTTTGTTAGATTATTACTGTTTGCATGGTTGTCCTTTTTCGGACTAATCCTTGCCCCTCGTTTGGTGCGTCCTCAGTTATGGAATACTAAAGGTTCGAATTCGGTTGGGGTGGTTGATGCCGGGGGATGAAAGCTAGTCGTTGTCTTCAAAAACTCATTTTACTTCCTCACCCCAACTGAGAGACCACCTTTATTATAAAAAAAACATGCCTCAGATGCGTGTATTTCACCTTTGCTTCTCACGGTGAGCACTCTGCTCTTTCGAGGGGCTCTATGCATTTATTGGGGCTCTGTGGTGACGCAGACAACTGATTTAACGTACTCCCTCGTTTTTTCTAAATAGTAAAAGCTGCGCGTGAACACTGACAAATGCGTCATAATTTTTTCTTGCAGGGAGGTGTGCCTGTGTACCGGGGATGGGTGTGAGATGGACACAGGAGGCGAAACCCACATGTCTGAACACAGGGAGACATTCTCTCTGCTCCCAGGCGTCGATGTGATTAGAGTGCACTTAGAGTCCAAGGAGTCCGTTACTGGAAGAAGCACGCCCAGGCAGACAGAAGGGCGGAGGGGGGTTGAGTGGAAAGGGGTGAGATGTGGGGTGCTGAGTTGACCTATGGGAGGAGGGGGAGAAGAGGGGGGTTGCCTGGAGAGGAGGGTGAGCCGTGAGTGAAGAGGGCGGGGGTAGAATGTGAGGATACTGGAGTTAAGAGCTGCCTGTGGAAATGTGGGTGGTCTGTGAGGAGGGTGGGTTGTAAGTGAGGAAGGTAGGGGATAGAACTGTGAGAATAGTGGGGTGTGGGGTTCGGACATGTGGGGGCCGGGGTCTGTGAGGGGGATGGTCTGCCAGCCCAGTAGGCAGCAGTGGTAGGCCTTGAGGACGGGTGGTTAGTAGGGTGGGTGAGAGAGGGTAGAGTAGATAGGCGCTGAGTTGTGGGGAGGGAGAAGAGCTGTCAGAAGTGTGGGGTGAGCTGTGAGTGAGGAGGGAAGGGTGGGCTGTGAAGGAAGTGTGAGCTGTGTGTGGGCAGGGTAAGCTGTGGGTGAGGAGTGGGAGGGTGTGAGGTGCGGAGGGGGCTTGCCGGCGTGGCTGCGAGGGGGCGAGGTTGCCAGTGAGGTGGTCTGTGGTGCGCACAGGGATGCCGGCAGCCAGGCAGTCAGGACAGGGGGGTGTACGGGCTTCCCTGGGAGGGCTGGGCTGTCAGTGACAGCGAAGAGCAGAGCGGAACAGTGACTGAGGAGAGAGAGCTGTCACCGAGGAGGGGCTGAGCGGAGGGGACTCGGCTCTCACAGGATGCGCGGGCTCCCTCGGCTGTGGAAGAGCCTGTGACTCCTCGACTCGGGGCTTCGCGGCGCCTTCTATGTCTTTTTCTGACTCGAGTGCAACCTTCCTGCTGAACGAGGTAAGGCCGAGCTCCCCTGGTGATAGACAGAGGGTGGGGTAATAAAGCGGGAGGGGCCAGGGAGGGGCAGCAGCCGTAGGCAGTTCGCTCCTCTCTGCTGTCAAAATGCTAGCCCTTTGTTTTGAGGTCTGCACCTCCACTCCCCCATCTCCCGTGAAACATTACTCCTCCCCCAACACACACACTCTCCGACTGGCAGCCATCAGTCTGAGGTGAATATCATGCAAAATATGCCGCTTCTCAACCAAAAATAACTGAAATGACAGCGACCGCTGGAGGGCAGGAGACAAAAAGGGGGGGGATGAGAGGCGGTAGTTTGGCGGTGGGCAGCCCGGGGCAAACCTGGCGGAGGGAATCCATGGGCAGGAGCGAGTCTGGTGGGGTAGACAGATCACCTCAGACGGAGGGGTCCAGGGTCCGACCGAGACAGTGAAGGGGGGCGGGTGTAAGATCCTTAAAACAGCTGAAAGGATCACGCATGAGGCAGGGTCTGACAGGAATCTAGGGAAAGGGTACTGGTTTCGCACCCCAGATATGTACATAGGGGAAGGGTCTGGCATACCATTTCAACGGGAGGGTGGAAATTGCTGGGAAGGGACGTGGACAGACAGACCCGGATGGCGGAAGAGAGCGACCATGGACAGGCGGAAGACCATGGAGGGTCGCTGGAGGAGGACAGGGTTTGACAGAGAGACACTGACAGGCAGAACACCCAGAGACAGAATGGGCAGGACGGTGGAATCAGGGATTGGCCGAGGACGGGAAACAGCGTGTGACAGAGGCGGGCAAAGACAGAGCTGAGGAGGGCCCCCAGGCGGGGAGGAAGGGAGAGGCACATACCGGCTGAGACAGTGGGGAAAGGGGCAGGCCTAGGAGGGCTCTAGTCGAAGGAATGGCTGGGGGGGGGGGCATGTTGAATCACAGGTAAACAGAAACACTAGGTGGTAAAAGGTAAGGCCGAGAGGAGGAGATGGAGACATACAGGCACTGAGCGCCGCCGAGGGAAGGGGAGGAGCAGACACAGATTGGCAACAGACAGTCAAACACATGCTGACTGACGCTCGTAGTGAGGCGCTGACATATTCACTTTCAAAGCGGCGGACAGAGTACCTAATCCCGCGAGAATCACTTACAAACACCAGAAGTAGGCATTGGAGGACTGGCAAACAGCGACAGACATGGAGGCACTTAAAGGCTCCAAAAGACACCAACAGACAGGCTCTTACAGGCAGCAAGAGACAGGCCCTAGCAGACACCGAGACACAGTCCCTGACAGACGCTCACTGACAGACACCGACGGGGCGCGAGAGGCAGGCACGACAGAGTGCAGGACAGGGATATGACTCCAGGATGGGAGGGTTTGCTGAGAATGCTTTTTGTTGCCCCCACTTCCCCGCCCCTCTTGCCATATCCAGCCCTTCCAAAACTAAACTCCAGTACTTTCCATCTGAAGGGGAATTCACTCCCACAAGACTCAGTGATGGGGCCTCCTCTGATCACCGACAGCTGTGCTGCGGCCTCTTATACCATACAATGCAGTGATGAGGTCTATGCTGGTTACCTACGGCAGTGACACAGTCCCCTCTCCCCCTGGATACAAGCAGTGAAGGGCCTCCTCTGGTCATACAGAGCAGTGATGGGCATGCTGTGCCCTTCAGACAGTCTCCTTTCTGAAAGCGGCTTTCGGGCCTAGTATGTACCCCTAGAAGGGTGGAAGGGTAGACAGCAAGAGTCTAGTGGGCGCAGGCTCTTGTGGTCGCTATACTTTGTGGCTGACCCATAGCCTTCCATGCACAGGTACAGAAGTCACATTGGTTTATCAGGCTTGCTCTACTCTGCAGGGGGTCTTTTGTGTTTTTTGCGCCAAGGGCTGACCACAGTGGGTTTGAGGGCGGCGTGTGTGGGTCCGGTTCAGAAGCTGATGTGGGTCTGGTTTAGGTGTCTTGGTAGAGTGAGGGTTGGTCTTATTGATTTAGACGGGTGAGGAATGATCAATATGGCCTTATAGGGTGAGGGTATCATCCCTATGACTTTATTGAGTGAGGCCTCACTGTGTGACTTTGTGATTTGAGAGTGTAGTCCTTCATACGGTTATGGGGAGAAAGGGTCTCAGTCACCTGACTCTTTTGGGCGGGGGAGCAGGGGGTTCGCCCATCTGTCTTGGTGAGCTGAAGGTGGTTCCGCAGAGTTTTGTGAGGTGTGCATCTCGTCCAATGGCTTAGTGCCGAGGGGGTGTCACCCCTGTGAATCCGCAGGGTCAAGACTCGTCAGTATGTCTATATAGGGCGAGGGTCTTGTGGGTGGAAGGCTGGTCGCATTGCTTCCTGGTGTGAACCTGATACATGTGTCTTTGAGGGATGTGGTCTGAGTTCCCGCTAGGCACTACACACAAACCCCTCAGCTGCTTTCCAATCATGGCTCTGAAAGATGCAGCTCAGAGGTTCTGGTGGCACTCTGGAAAGCTTCTTGCCCAGTCCACACCCCGGGTGCCTGTCTCCTCACCGAGGAGAGCGCCGCTTTCTCACTACCAGTGGCGGCTGGTGACATTTGAAAGTGGTGCGGCGTAAAAGTACGGGCTGAGGGCCCTAATAGCGAGCGAGTGAGGCCAACCGCCAGGAAAATAAAAAATACAAAAAGTGGGCAAATGGTGCATTTTCAAGCAAATCTGAGAAAGCAAGAACATTTATAAAGCAATCTATACATTAATAAGCCACCCCTTCCATCCATTTACAAGAAAACCTGGAGGCACTTTAAGGCAATTGTATTGCATCATTCTGTACAAGCCTATTCATCCATTCAGAAGAGGTGCGCCCTGAGCCCTTCACTTAACATAGCCATTCTATAAAAGTGTATTCATTCAGTCATTCGTCGACCTATTCATAAGAGGACCAGGGACCACCTTGAGACGATTCAGCTAACAAAATAGTGCTCTACATTTCCATTCATCCTCCCATTCATTTATCTATTTACAAGAGTGCCCCTGGGTGCCTTGAGGTGACTCCGTCAATGGAGTCATTCACTACTAGCTTATTCATCCATTCACAAGGGAAATAGAAGGCAGCTTGATGCCATTCAAATAACAGGACCCTTCTCTACAAGTCTGTTCACCTTGCCATCCATCCACAAATGCACCCGTGGGCGCCTTGGGGAAATTACTTTGGTAGAGTCAATCTCTGGAACCCTATTTATTCATCAAGCTACTCATTAATCCACACATGACCAAATTGAGCTGGCCTTTTAGGGATTCTCATCGCACCCACCCTTGAACCCTAATCTCCAGCCACATCCCATTTCTGCTCTCTTCTAGACTTTGGGTATCTGGTGGTGTAAACACCTCCTGTGCAATCAGAAGCCATGGCTGCCTCACAACCGAGCAAAGCTGTGTGATCTTGCGAAAATCAATGTATGTCAGTGGGGAGGAGGGTGGGATTTAAAGCGCAATTATCACCATTAAGTGGCACCTTTACCCCAGTCCTTTAGCTACAACAATTGAGTGTGTTTAGAAACAGGTTAAATGCTGGTGTAAGGCGCTACATAAAGGACACCTGACTTGTTCTCTACTACAAATGCTTGCTATCAGCACAGCTACAGAATAAACCCCAAAAATGCATATACAAGGACATATAAAGAATGAACAAGGAGACCAGAATTCCAATCCCAACTTCCCCTTTTGAAGCACTGTGTAATCCCGGGCAAATCAGCTTTTCTTTCTCTTGGACTCAGTTCCATATAGGCTGGACCAGGGTATCGAGCACTACTTTAAAATCCTGGAAGAGCTGATGAAAGGAGGTAAAACAACTGGTTTTTTTTGTCAACTGCATCCACTCATGCGAGTCCTTCTGGAGTCTTCGCCACGATTTACCCTGAAGTACGTGTCCCCACTGCCCCGGACAGACAGACATGGCACACTGATCTTAACGACACTGCGCCTGTGTGTGTGTGTGTTTGTTTGTGTGTGTGAGAGAGAGAGCAGTGTAACCAGTGCAAACACAGCATCCACGTATGAACGAGCATGCAGAGGAACTCGGTGAGTACCAGGGACTACGGGACAAGCATAGTTTTACTCTCGCCATCGCAATGCTATTTATTTAATACATGAATTACAAAATGTTGCTAATGCAAAACACTGCAGAAATTCCCTCGCCGAACGAATTCTTGGTCTTCACTGCTTTGCTGGAATATGCATCAGGCTGAGTTCCCCGATCCGCTCTCTCTAGGATATCCTGCATTTCCTTTTATTCTTTAACTTTTCTTACACTTGAGATATTTGCATCACGTTCGATTCTGTGCTTTCAATTTCTATTTAGAGTTTAAAGTTTCATTGTCAAACCTGCGATCTCGCTATGTATGGGGAAGACGATATTTTTGTCAAAATGACACTTTTTAATTTTTTTAATTTCTCCTTCATGAAATATTCATCATCATAAATTAATCGGCAATTGCGTCATGTCTCCCTCTTTTTGACCCCGCCCCTCCCCCTTAAGTGTTGCCAAATGTTAATATGTGTGAATAGTGCATTCTCACGTTTAAATTCATATCACTTGGAGTTGTATCGGAATAAGTGCTTTTTACACGGGTGCCAAGTTTTCACTGTGCTTATGTGAGATTTCCATGTTTCCAGCATGATTTGTGTGAAATTTAAATTCTTTCGGTGCAACACTTTTGAGTAGCACTGTTGCGAGTGGAACAGAACAGTCATGTCCATGTAAATTTCACAAATGACTCCTTGTTCCAAACTGATCTGAAAGGAGAGAGTGTGTGTGTGTGTGTTTGTGTGTGTGCGTGAGTGTGTGTGTTTGTGTGTGCATGAGAGAGAGCGTCTGTGTGCGTGTTCTGGAGGTTTCATTAAAGGAGGGAAATATCTCTGCACCACTCGTACCCAGTCCGGAAGCCAGCAGAGAGGCCACTTTCTAGCTGTATGGCTTTGTACTTTTGCAACTCCAGCAATACGTTTTAAATGGCGCGGCTGGCGCCCAACATACTCCCGCTCGGGGCATGGGTGAAATTCGGGTGTATCCTGGAAAACTGTCACCCTTCCTCTACTCTTTTGCTGTGCCTCGCCAGCTCTCCGCGTGCTCTCTGAAGTCTCCCGCCCACTTCCTGACACTGTGTGCACAATGCTCTGCCACAAGGCTGAACGTTATGTGAACCTTCCTTGCTTGCAGTTGAACAGGATCCGCATTGATAGCGAATATCTGGCAAATGTCCCGGGAGAGGCTTGATAAATATATTTTCATCCAAGTTTACCACTGATCAAACAGTAGCAATCTCTGGCCTGGGGAGTGGTTCATTGAGCCAGAAAATGCAGTCACAAAGCTGAAATCTCGAAATGTAAATGTTTGAGAGCTGCCGGAAGTTGCAGCTGAGCGCCAAAGGGTGTTAAAAAATAAATATAAGTTAAATTGTCATAGGTTTTGTGCAAATGTATGCATGTAACCCACACTCTCTGCTTCTCTTTACCTTGGGCCTGTGCTAAGGCACATTGGAGAAGTGTGGCTCAATGGTTAGAGCGGCAGACCCTGATGCAGAGATCTGGCCCGGGACCAGGGTTCAATTCCCGCCTCGGCGGGTCTTGGGCTCAATTTCCTCGGACCTGATAATTCTCGCCTCGGTGCCTATTCTAATCATGGGTCCCACTCTGCAACTCTGGGCAATAGCTTGCTTAATCTCCACAACGGCCCCAACAGCGCTGGGATGCCTGGCTTCACCCTGGGGGTGCCCAGGAGTGGACATTTCACAGGGAAAAGCCAGGAAGGGTTCCACAGCGGTATGCGTACAGCGCCAGGACACCCCTTTGGGGGTATAAGTGCGCTTTACAAGTACAAATTTCATTTCATTTCACATTTTGTAACGTGTAATTGTGTGCAGGCTTTGGAACAGCGGCGGCCAGCATGCTCGAGGGGGGTTCGCGGGTGGGGAATAAACAGTATAAAACGTACCTGAGTGCCGGGGTACCGCACCGCCTCCGCTCCAGGCCGGTCACGCTGTACTGGTGGGCTGGCAGCTTCCCTCCCCTACGCAACGCCGCAACGCAAGCCAATTACAACGCTGGTAGGCTCAGCAGGCCAGCGCCCCAGCCCGGACATTTTCTCTGCATAGAGAAAAAGGGAGAGTGGGCGGTCCTGCTCGAGGGCAGGGGGGGAGTGGCTTACCCACTGTTGTGGGTACTGACTGTTTGGTCGGCTCCAGGGCCGACCAAACAGTCAATACCCACAACAGTGGGCAAGCCACTCCCCTGCCCTCGAGCAGGACCGCCCACCCTCCCGCCCCCAACCAGGCACAGAGGCACTTCTGCTTTCTCGCAATGCGAGAAGGCAGAAACATAAATGGTAGTTTTTACCGTTTATGTTTCTGCCTTCTCGCACCGCGAGAAAGCAGTAGGGCGGCGCCCCCACGCCCCAATGGGGGAGCCGCCACTGCTCACTACTGAGAGGGTGAGGGCGCGAGGGCCCTCAATCTCAGAGGCACCTTCGCCGCACAGTGGGCGGGGCTCGGCTCGACGTCTCCTCAGCGTGCCCCACGCAGCCAGGGGACGCCAGTGTCCCGCGCGCTCCTAAGAGGGTTCTGGTGCTGCCAGGTGCGGACGCTGCCAAAAACACACCGCAAAAACTCCTAGATAAATGGAATAGGCAGGCACGCTTGGCCCTGGGGACGTGTTGATGAATAATGCCTCCTGTGAGCGACAGACTGCAGGGCCTAAGGAGGCACCGCGAAGAAGGATATTTTCGCCCACTCGGATGACAGTGCACACGGCTAATAATTTGCTCAGAGACGAGGAGTGCGCTTGTGGGTGACTCGCTGCTTATTAAGAGCTTCGAACACGCTTGGTAGCACTGCCCGAGCAACTGGAAAATTTTAAACTACGCTAAGAGACAGAATGAAAACAAAATATAGGTTGGACATTCCTCCGTTGTGTGAAGCTGTGATGGAATGGGCCCTAATGCAGGCCGGGAATATGGACCCTATCCCCTGATTTGGTGGTAAAAACCTGCAGTATTTGTGGTCCAGCGGGCCTCTCACAACCCAGGTCACTGGACCACTGCTCTATTTATAGTTAAGCCCCTTGTGCTGGGCAAAGGTCAACCGGAAACATCTGTGCTCTTGGTCAGTGCTTGAAATGGAAAAATTGAAGTGCAGGTACTCTGTAACAGAGTACCTGCTTGTTTCTGAGAAGTGCCGGTACTCTCCAATCAAACTTATTACGTCACTCTCGAGAAATGCCGGCAGGGGTGGCTCCTCCATTATGGCGGAGGAGCGCCGCCCCACTGCTTTCTCGCAGTGCGTGAAGCAGAAAATAAAATGGTATTTTAAATACTATTTTATTTTCTGCTTCTCACGCTGCGAGAAAGCAGAAGGCAGGGGTATGCCTGGTTGGGGCGGGCGGGTGGGCGGGTCGGGGAGAAGTGGCTTGCACCACTCTGAGTACCCTGACTGTAAGCAGTCATGCGCACTCTACATTTTCTCTATGTAGGCTAAAATGGCCTCCCTACAGCTGCCCGGCTGGGCGCTGTCCGGGACTCCGCACCAATCACAACGCTGCCATTGCAGCGTTGTGATTAGCTTACAGGGAGGGAGCATGCCTGTTCCTGAGCAGGAAAACGCGGACCCGGCCCAGGAGCAGAGGCGGCGCGGGACCAGTCAGGTAAGTTTTATTTTTCTTCAACCCCCCCCCCCTGCGAGCCGCGACTGCTCGGGGTGGCCAACATTTTGGAAGGACCGGCCCGTGGATGTTGGGTTGTTTTTCTTCGTTTTGGGAATTTCAAGCAGGGACGGAGGGCGTCTGGAAACTCCAGGAGGTAAGGGCACTTTTGTGCTTTTCGCTCTTCCAACCTGGCTCTTTGGAGCTTTTGCGTCTGGTTTCCGTGTGAGCTGTGGGTCCGCGCTCTGATTTTTGCTTGTTTCAGTCACATTTACAGGCAGGGAGATCTGTAGCCGGTCCAGGGAAGCCACCCGCTCTCTGGGAGATCTGGCAGTCGGCGTGCGCTGCGGGAGATTGGAGGGGGGGGGGAGAGCAGTGCAGCCTGGTGGTCTTGTGTTTTTGAACTTTGACTGAGGGGAGAGGGGGGCAGGGTACCTGTAAAGTGGCGCCTGCCTGTCTGTGCAGCGTGCCGGAGTACGCCTGCTATACGTACAGTCTGCGGGGAGGCAGACATCTGGAGGCAGCCACTCAGCCAGGGGCTCAGCCCCCACTCCCCAACGGGACAGCGCTGCTGCCCGGTCCGAATTACCCGGGGGGGGGGGGCGGGACCCCTCCACGGAATGTGATGAGGCCACACGCGGTCGAGGCATGTTTCAGACAAGCCTGTGCAGGCTTAGGGAAATGCATTTATCACGAGAGCAGGGAAAGGACTGGCCTCAGTGTATATTATGTGAGTGAGTGTGCGTGTGAGAGTGTGTAAATGTGCGTGCCTGTGTACATGCGTCTGAGTGTGCCTGTGTATGTCTGTGTTTGCCGGTGTGTGTGTGCACATGTGTGTGAGTGCGTATATGTGTGCTTGTGTGAGCATGTCTGTGTGCATGTCTAGTATGTACGTGCCTTTCTCCCCCTCTTCCAGGATGCGCTGTTTCCTCTCACTTTTTAAGATACATTTTTATTCGGTGTCCCATTAATCTGCGCGTGCTTACTGCCTGCAATGAATACCTGCTCTCGCTCATCCTTTCTATAGCCCTCCTCTCCTCTCCTTTGCTCCGCTCTCTCTCTTAACTATCCTTCTTCCTATGCATGCCTCCCATGCTTTTTTCCCCACACCATCGTCCCTGTCCATCTCCCACGAACCCCCTTCTTATTCCTCCCTCCTGTTTCTTCAGCCTCCAAGTGAGGCTCGCAGTGGAAGACTAATAGGGCCATATTTTAGGGGCTGTGCTCATATATTACACCTCAATTGTATGCCTTGCACATGACCCCACCCCCCGTTCCACTCGCTCCATCCTCCCCCTCCAGTGCACCTCACCCAGCTGCTCTTGGGCCCCCACCCCTCCCGGAAGAGGTGCTCCCTAGCCCGCAGTGAAGGGGCAGGCTGGCACTTGGCACTCTGTGAACAGGACTGGCAACAGAGCTGGTTCGTGCCCGTGGACACCGGATCGGCCTCAGCCTCTGGGTGGGCACGTGTGGGGGGCATGGGAGCAATTTGTGGCACTCTGTTCTTTCCACCAAGTTTATGTAGCGCCGAGCTAATCCTTAACGATCGATCCCTAATGTGCGCTACATGCACCCAACGTCTCAGAAGCCCTAATGGGGAAAGAAAGCCTTCATTCTACGTGGGGTAAACAGGGGTGAGGGTGCCCTGCTTCGATGTTTCACTCTAGGCTACGCTGTTGTACCTACGGCAATGACACAAATTACACTTAAACACTCAACCCTTCTTTTCAACGAGAGGATTTTTGACTCGCACCTATTAAGTGATTTACGGTCAGCTCATTAACTCAAGCGGTCCCTGGACCCATCGACCCCGCCCGGACCCTCCAAGGTGCAAACAAGTCATGTGTCCATGTGAGGGGTGGCAGGGACCTCCGCTCCTTCATGATAGGGTGTTCCATCCAGGGTGGGGGGTTGGGGGGGTCTAGTCTGGGCACAGACAGGAAGTCCGCCCTCTCCTTCCTCCGCTGTTTCATGTCGAGCCACTGCCCATTCTGTGCCACCATCAGATCACCACGTTATGTATCTCCTTCACGTGCCAGCGAGGGCGGGGGTGCAGGGTAACTGTCTGGTGGCGATGCTTCCTGGTCCACTCAACATTCCATTCTGGGACACAATAACAATTTCTGTCACATGAGAAGGGAGTATTGTTTTGCTTTGTAATAACACACATCATTGACAGAAATCGACAATTTGTTAGCCAGGGGCACTTCGTTATGCTTTGACCCCCACCCCTCGCCCTACCCCCCAATACTCCACCAATGTTATGAAGCTCTGTGGCTATACTGAATAAGCAGCTACCTATGTTAAATGACATTTCTTCATTAATGTAATAACTGCACTTTCACAATTGCTTTATAACCTTCTTGTTTTCTCAAATTTACTTGAAAATGCACCATTTGCCCACTCATTTCTCAAAATTTTCTCGGGGGGAGGACCCCCCCGAACCCCCCTTGGGATGTTCGGGCTCGCTCGCCACGGTGCACTCAGACAAATTTTAGGCTCACCACTTTCATATGTCACCATCCGCCACTGAATGCCGGTACTCTCCCTCTCAAAATAAAAAAGTGCCGATACTCCATACCGGACAGTACAGGCCCATTTAAAGAGTCTTGGTTGAATTTGGTGTGTAGAGTTGGTCTAGGTGATAGGTGCTGGACTGTAAGCACTGATGGCCTGAGGCCCCCACACCACTATCGGCTTCTCACACCCATCGCTGTGCCTCAAAACTGTGGCAGACAGGTGCTCCGCCTTTGTGCCAATCATCATGCTAATGGTGATATAAGATGTGTGCGAGAGTGTGGCCCTGGATATATAGCAGGGAATATTGTGGTGCCTTAATATCTTAGCCAAAACATAGAGGACAAAAATATTGACAGGTAAGTATAGATCGATTTTTTTATACTTAACTCCTTATCTACGCACCTTGATGATATGTATGTCGCCAAGTTGCGTAGCTGTGGACTTAAGAATAATAAATCTAAATTACCCTTTATGCACTCACCTTTCGATATTTTTGTCCTCAATAGTTTTTCTATATTACTCAATATTCCATTCTAAAATTGTGGGGGAGAGTATATCCGAGGTCTAAGGTTTGACTGAACGGGGAGGACCTGTTTAAACAGAGGCAGCAAATTTCTTTAAACCTGAAGACATGGGAACCTTATTGCAGGAGAGGAACTGCAGTGGGTAAGCTCTGGCCACCCCGTGGACTTCTCAGATCTGAAGAGAGACAAATTAGACCTCCCGGAACCCTGGTAGCCATGTGGCATCTCAGCTGGTAAGGTGCCAGGTCATGCTCAAAGTCTTGTACATGGCACAAAAATCTTACAAGTTGTGTTTGCGGCGAGGTGTCATAGAACGGCACTATTTTCAACGCCTTCACAGATCACACACTATCTCTGAAGCATGCATGCACTTTGTAGGGGGATTAATATCTTGCAGTCACGGACCTCACACCAGCTATTGAAAGATGGACGCCTGAGTTGCAATGTCATTAAAATACCTTTATCAGACCAATACATTGTTCAGAATTATAGACCTGAATTTATCATAGATATCTGGGCAAGGAGAAGGGTGGTCTTGCCAGGCAACGGAAGGAATAAGTGTCCACCGCTGACAGTCACACTTATAATTTACAGTCCCTTAGGGCTGATGTTAGGGTCAAGGCACAAAAGCCATTGATTCTAAGCCAGTTTTTATGGGCCATAGAAGAAGATGGACTCAGACTTTCATCTATTACACTGCAGACAGCAATGGACCAAAATAAATAGTACAGGGGATGTGCAAGTGCCTGGATCCTTAAGGGGTGCCACAAACACTCCCTATGTCCCTACATATAAAGGGAGACAATATCACCCTCTTTTATGCCTCAGCAAAAAAGAAAGTAGACAGTGTGACTGTTTACCTAAGAAGTTGTGTTTTTTGTATAAAACATTTTATTGTTTAAAATAGATACAACAACAACACCGACGGCAATGGAGTAGACAACAAAGAGCAGCAGCAACCTTTGGAAGACATTGGTACTTGTGAAAATCCAACACAGTACATGATCGTGTAAGCAAAGTGATCAAAAAGGAGAGAACTTTGGCACACAATATCACAAGGCTTGTCTCACAGAAATTTGAAACTGATCCCATCATGGCCCCAGATCCTGGCATGCCTATGTGAGTAATCACTTGAGTTATGGACCAGTTCCTCAAGAATGGAAACTCTATTGATTCCTCACAACCTTGCCTGAAGAGGGGGAAGAAGTAGCTGAGCTCCAGTATTAAGCGGTATCTCTCTTGAGCTTGTGTGTGTTACCGGATCTGTTTGTCCTTCGGTGCTGGAAAGCCTTCTGCTCTAATGAGGTAGAAAAAGGTAACTTACCCACATTGAGTGTTTTTTGCTGCTGCCTAGTAAAGATCCACATACTTACCTGAAAATATGAGAGTCACAATACTCACTTTTTTAGCCTTTCTACATAATTTTTCCATCGGAAGGGCTCCAAACAAGCTACCTTAATCACACCCACGTGAATACGGGTCTAGCTTTCTTTCAAAGCTAGGAATGGACACGAAAACCTCTGATTCCACAGACGTGAGCTTGGGAGGGGGTTCAAAGGAATTTATTAATAACATTCCTAGAGAACTATAGCTGCAGGAAAGTAATTCTCCATTTCCTGCGTAGGATAGTCTAGAGATTCACACCAGGTGGTAAAAGAATCCAGAAGAGAAGCCTGCATACAAACCACTCTTTGAGAAAATTCTGCAAGAGCCGAGCATCACTTCTTAAACCAGTGTCCAAGAAGTAGTGCGTGCAGAGTGTGCCCACTGATTCTAGCATGGCTGCTGTGCAGGCGCAGACAAGTGCTCTATTGCTCTTGAATGCCGATGTGAAAGGTTGTCTCTTATTGAGTGATACAGATGGGTGGGAGAATCCTTTTGGAAGCAGCCACCAACACCCACATGGAAAGTAAAGAAGCAACATTGGGTTCGATAAGGTCGTAATCTTCAACCGCAAGAAAAATTCTAGCTCTTGATGGTTAGAAAGATCCTTCTGCTACTACTAATGACACAAAAGAGAGAACTCAGAGTCCCGGAATTATGCTATACGAACTACAACAACACAATCAACACTGCTGCAACAAAGAAGAAATTACAGGAACTCCGAAGGATCCAGACCCAAAAAGCAAGGCCTATTCTGAACCAGAGAAAATGGAACAATATTCCGCCTGCCTCAAAAGAGCTCAACTGCCTTCCAGTGGAAGAAAGATCAACATTTAACACACTGTGCACCATGTACAGAACCTTCGAAACCAAAGGCCCATAACACTGAATGAAGTCGGCCCATTACTGTACCCCAGAGCAGTCAATACCAAGCTGAGCACCCAACCCAAAATTCAGGTGGAAGAAACATGGAAGCAAAACCAAACATTTGAATGCCCGGTTCCCCCTTTATGGATTTACCTAACTTACAGGTTTTCAAGTTTTCATTTAGTGAGCCAGGTGATATCAAGACAAAGGATCTTAGCCTCACTAATATCTCAAAGGACTTGTCAGAGCACCAACATCATAATAAATTGACAAGAGAACAAGCATACACTTGTCTAGAAGCTGCGGTTGTCCTTATGGTTTTACATGCAGTTACACAGAGCGCTACAAAGTGTCTGCGAGTAAAATTTGACAAAAACAAACTAATCAAGCATTGGCATAGCCAACAGGCCTTGCATCGGTAAGCTGGTGCATTGGCTTTTTTTTTAATGTAAGCATATACAACAAAAATAAAAGTGGAAAAAGAGAAAAGATGCCACCATCTCAACACAGTGGCCACATGCAAACAATACAAATGTAACATAGGCAAATAATCACGAAATATCATATTGATAGAACAGAACTGATTGTTCTTAACAGGTAGTGATACTTAAACAGATATAGAAACACTTTTTAATTTTAACGAACATCAATGGAAAATATGAATCTTATCCGGGTAAGAAAAATTTCTATTGGCTTTGAATTACTGTAACCACATAAGGATGCCTATAAAAATAAAAAATGATAAAGAATGGAAAGAAAAGGGCATTCCCAAAGTAAAATACTGGCCTTCAGCCCTGGCCCTGAAGTGCACTTCTTTTTAGGTGGATGTGCACATGTGATAATGTACAATGCCATCACTCATAGTGCAAGAGAGCCAATGGCAGCAGTGGATGATCTCTTGCACCACGTTATGTGCTGCAGTGATCAGAAGCAACATGTAAATGACAGCTGAACAGACAAATAAGGAGGGCTGAACCAAAGCCTGTCTTTGTATGCATTTTAGTTATCATTTTTTTCCATTTCATCTGGCTGGTGAGACAGCGAAAATATCTCTAACCCAGACCTAAAAATTAACATTAGCATCATAGGCATTCGTTCTTTGTCCAAAGCATTTAGCCCTACCACTGTAGGGCATCAAGCAAATTTACATTTTTTCCAAGAACAAATCCATGATGTTCAGCAATGATATGGTAATATATATATATATATATATATATATATATATATATATATATATATATATATATATATATATATATATATATATAATATGGTATAATCAAATCTCTTCAGGTTCTGCGAGAGGAGCAGGCTTCACAGGAACTAAAATTGGTGTGGCCTAAATGCGGCAATCAGTAACCTGGAGATGGAGGATAACTTGAATTTTTGAAGGACCCAAAGTATGAAGGAAATATGATGGAAGACATTAGGAAACTTTCCTGGTTAGTGCAGGATGAGAGCATCTTCCAGGCATTTCCTTCACATCTAGCCCGTCATAAAGGGGGTCGGTGAGTGAGATCATTATTCCTGAGACCTCACGCTAATCCACAGTCCACACTAGTGCTTCAGCATTTATTTATAGATTTTTAGCAAGCTTCTGTTGATAAATGATGAGGCATGTAACATGGCCAAGTAAGTGTAATTGACACCAGAATCTGGGAGTCGGATCACTGGTCCCTGCAAAATCTTCTGAAATACCTGCTCTCCACGACCCATGAGGAGTCAATCACTTGACACCGAGTTGTTCTCTGTGTCCAGAGTCTTTTCGGGGAATACCCTAGTACCCTCAGTAGCACTTGTACAAATGTTCTCTTACTTGTGGGGAGCATGATGCATTCCACTGAGTTAATCTGCTTCCTCAAGCTACTTCTCCTTTAAGTCCGGGTGCAACTCGGAGGAAACTGTTCTTTAGGGACCAGTACCAAAGATGAGTTGTAGGATGGCAAATAGAGAGATAGAGTCCTTAGAGTGCATTAAATAGAACATGACGGCACCGGAGCAGTTGGCTGGGAGCATCATGCGGTGGAGATGAAGATCTCTTTGTAGATTGGCCCTTGTCCTGCACTAGTGCTGAAATTAAGACATTTTTAAACATGGTTGCCTTAGAAGTACATTATGTCGGTCAAAGACGATAATTATCATCTTTGAATGGAGGTCCAATTTAGAGCCTGGTGTTGGTGAATAATTCTCATTCTTAATGTAAGAATATATAAGTGCAAATCTAGGAACCCACGGAACCCCCATGTCGATGCAGAATGAATGGAGAAGTGCTGAATAGTTGGTTCTAGGCCCAAAACTCTCCTAGAAGTTGGAAAAGCTAGGGCAAAAAATTATCTATTGTTATCTACCCTAGTTTCTGGGATAACTCTGCAAACAGGTTAGATTATTTAGATAGCATTCTGAAGATTGAGCTCTCACAAGCTAATTGTCTAAATAGAGGAAAGCGAAAATGGGCAACCACAATCAACAGATCTTCATGAACACTCTGGGAGCAGATTTCAAGCAAAGTACCTAGATCTTAGTCACAAGACCTCATAAAGTGTTCCAGCACCTTTTTTAGTGAAAGGTTGTAATAACCTAGTCATTACTGAGGCAACATATTCCTAGATGGATTTGATTGTGATCATTGGAAAGCCTTAGCAGTCACTAGATACTCCGAAGTCTCCAGACAGGGAGCAGCAGAGATTGTCCGAAATGATGTGGTACCACAATATTATTGACAGAATATCGCCTGACATAAACATTGTGTCCTAAATATTGTCTACAAAAGGATTGCCCCATTGGAGTTAATAATAGAAGATCTACACCTAATAGGACACTATTTTTAGAAGTGATATTTAGGTCACAATATTTATGTCAAACAACATTTCTGTTTAAGACGTTCTGTAATAGAACCGTCTGGCACAAGTTCCAGTGTCTTTGGGGGAAAGCAGCTCCGTGGACTAATGTTGCTGCCACCTAGTGATGGGGAAAGTCCAGGTTAAGTGCCCAGGGCGTCACTGGTTCTTTTTTATCAATGTTTGCACAAATATTCCTGCAACCAGGCAATCTGTGTCGCAGAGACCATTGTGGCAAACTGGCTGATCAGTGTTGCACTCTTTGAGTACCCCTGAGTATGAGGCCTTTGTGGGCTTGCACCTGGTAACAGACTTGTGTTTCTCATAGTTTTCATCAAGGCCGGACTGGCTGTACCGGGCATCAGGTGTTTCCCCAAGACGCTGGGAGGGTGGGGGGCTGGTTTTGTACCCGTCCAGCAGCTTTAAAAGCATAGAAGAGTTCCTTGCATATCCAACAGTTTTCAGGCAACAATAAAAGTGGCAAGACAATCTGGTGATTAATGTATCTGCTAGAGAGATTAGAGTTTTGTCTAGTGGCAGTTTTAACTCATCTAAGGTAGCTCAGAGGGTTAATGTGCCTGCTGCAAAGGGTGTGTACTATGCAGATCACAGAACAGTATTTTATGTGCATAGCTCAGTGGGTTACTGCTTTTGTTAAAGATATCCTTTTCTTACTGTGCAGTTCATAAATTACAATCATAATCTAGATTAGAAAGTTATGTTTTTTTTGTCCCAGTCTTTCATTATCCTAATTTTGCCAAAAAGGGTTTCTTTGGGTAGAACAAATTCTTATTAGTAAAGCCAACCCTAACCACTGTGTTACGTTCTAAATCCTGTGCTTCCCCAGACCAAGGACTCTTAAAAAATGCCGAACAGTATGGATAACATGTGAATCCTATACCTTGTAGTCCCCTTTGTCTTATGTAACATTTTCTATACATTGATTTACATACGTATGATTCATTGTCTCTGTATGTGTGTGTGATGTAAAATGCTCCGAAACTCTACACTGGTATGAGAGGCACTATAAAAAATGAAATAAATGTGAGAGAGGGGCTATGGAGAGAGGAGAGGAACTGTTAGAGGGTGATAGTGAGGGAATAATTGAAGAACTCCAATAAAGATTGCTGTATCCTGGTGCTCTGTAAGGTCAACATTTACTGTGATTTTAAAAAGAATACAATTGAATATATAATGAAAAATGTGTTGAAAAATTCACAATTGTCCCCTAAATTTTCTTGGGGGGAGAACCCTCCCTCTCCCCCAAACCTCCTTGTAGAGGTCAGACTCGTTTGCTGCGCTCGCTGGCTATGCTGCTGGTCTGACAGAATTTTCCAGGCTGCTTTGGTTCCCCGTCCAGCCCTGTTTTTCATTGCTTCTGGCCCTGGCCTGCAGATAGATTAGACGGCTACAGTAAGGCTTACTGGAAAAGCTTCAGTGGCCGTTATCTTGTGAACTATCGATCTTGGTTAAAAAAGTATTTCATTAGTGGCTCTTTGTGGGCTTGGGATATCCTCTGCTTTGCCAAAAGGATACAATAGCAGAGGAAATTATCAGACCAGCCAAGAATTCTCAAAGTCTTGGATAACCACTGGGCTCCTCTGTGTCTATGGACACTTTCCGCCCAAATCCGGACAGTGATGGAACACATCGCATGTATGAGGTTGAGGGCGAGAGAAGGGAGAGCGTTAGACTCCAAGGGCCAGATTTACCACTTACGCAGCGCAGTGCAGCAGCAGCAAATGCTGCGCTGCGTATAAAAGAGAAGGGGGAGAGCACCATATTTACAGAAATATGGCACTCTCCTCCCCTCTCCCTAGTGCTGGTGCTGAAATCAGCTGCTGTGCGCCACGGAGACATTTTTACGCCATAGTGCAAGGGTGTCTCAGTGAGTCCAGTACAGATTTTGTCCTGGAAGAGTACCCTTCCAGTACAAAATACTATGTATAGACTGACTTTAACCATTTTCCCTCTTTGTATGTGTGCTGGAAACTGCAGCACAGGTACAAAGTTGGAAAAGGAAGGAGAAATGCTTTAATTTCTCCTTCGTTGCGCCTACTTCAAAAGGGCACTGTTTTCTGACGCTAAACCCGGTCTACTTTATTTAGTAAATAGGGTTTAACGTCAGAAATCTTGTGTGGTTGCATGGGAATACCCATGCTCCACCCATGATATGCCCCCTTGGCGCTAAGTATTGCAAAGCAGTGCTATACGCTGCTTTGTGTTACTTTCACATTATTTAGTTTAGCACTGGAAAGTAAACAGGAAAATAATATTTTGCACTGATTTGCATCACTTTTGGGATGCAAACACGGCGTAAAATCTTAGTAGATCTCCACCCAAGTGTGATTTCATAAGTAAAGATGATTATTCAGGTTCTTTGGACTCATGGTGTTGGGCTTTACCCATCTCTTTTCTTGGTCTTTGGTGGCACCCAGTGGCTGAAGGACAGAAAGTGCAGGCAGCAGTTTGATATGTGCTGGATTCTATGGTTAGAGTTTCCTCACTATTTCCCAGCCATTTTCTAAGTAGGCAACCTGGACTGACTCACCCCCAGTTTGGTCCTAGATAGGAAGGGAAAGAGCCAACTAAAGTTAAGTGCCTTGAAGGGCACCACATGCAAGTCCCACAGGTCAAGACGAGGTGAAGTGCTTCCGGTTGTGCAGGTTCAAAGGTCCAGCAGGTGCGGTGATCTACTGTAAATACTTGGGGCATATTTACAAGCTCCTATCACCACCACAACGTCACTTTTAGTGATGTTGTGTTGTCAATAGGGGCTTCGCCTTATTTACAAGGCAGCGTTAAGCCACTTAACGCTTAATGCTGCCTTGTTAATAAGGCACCCTTTCACGCTTTATTTAGCATGAAATGGGAGGGTAATGGGTGTTACAGTGGGCGTTCCACCGCTACACCCATTGATTTTGACACAGCACCCTATTTACAAGGGCAGAGTAAATAGGAGGCAGCGCCAAAATTAAGACCGGGGAAAACCTGGTCTTAAACAGGTGAAACGAGGAGAAATGCTTTTTTTCTCTCCTCGTTTTTGCTGTTTCCATGTGTGCTGCCTTGTGCAGCACACATAGAAACAGCAAATTGCCAGTGATTGTTTATGTGCAGGAAGGTGACCTTTCCTGCACCTAAACAATCAAAAAAAAAAAAAAGAGGTTTTGCAACTTCTATGTGTGCTGCGTTAAGCAGCACACATAGAAGTTTCAAAACGCCATGAATGATTTTTTATGTGCAGGAAGGGAGACCTTCCTGCTCATAAACAATCATTTCCCCCAACGCAGGCACCCTTACACTATGGTGCAAGGGGGCCTGCGTTGGTGCTAGGCAGCTGAACTCAGCGCCAGCGCTAGGGGAAACACAGGGGTGCTCTGCATTCTTGTGAATACGGCGCATCCCTGCGTCTTCGGAATGGAGAAGCGTGGCATTAGCAATGTTTGCTTAACACCAGGCTTCTCCATTCTGTTGTAACTATGCCCCTTGGTGACGTTGGGGTAAGACCATGTTCTTTACTTCCTTCACGGAACTTAGGGAAGTATGTTTTCTTATGTTTGGCTGAGGTGTAATGAGTATTTGTCCACCCCGACCAGAGAGACCAACAAACGCCACTGAGGATGTAGGGATGCGCACAATGGCGTAACACAGGCCCCCGCAGCCCCTGCGGTGCGGGGCAGTGCCCTGAGCTGCAGGGGCCCCCTCAGCACAGTACTCAGGCCTGAGAGCTCCGAATTAATCCGAAGCGGGGGCCCCTCCATGTACCTTGCAGGGGGGCTCCCTCAACTTTCGTTACGCCACTGGATGCGCGCATGTTGTTGTGGTGAAAGGGCATAAGTAATGGTCAAAAAGATCTGTCAGTTTATTCGGGAACGACAACCTGGGGGGAATCGCAGCACGAGCAAAGGAAGAACATACAGTATGCATGAACATTCATCAGTGAGGAAAGTAGGTGTGCGGGGGTGCTACAGCACCTCCAAGATACCAATGCTGGAGTTCAGAAGTGATTCAGCAATAAAGATGCTTTTAAATTTTGTTTTTCGCTTGGTACATTCCTGGTGCATTAAAAGACAGAGGTCAAATGTCAGGCTATATCTTCTGACAAATTGCTCTTTTTTCTTTTAACTTTGAGATTGGTGTTTACTTATCTTTCTCTAACTGTAAAGTTAGTGCATTTTGTTCGGTGAACTATCTAATAATCTTGGTGGGGTACAGGGAGTATGAAAGAAAAGGCCGTAGGATGTCTTTTTAAAAAGAAAAACACACTTTTCAAATACTTGTAAATTAACTGAATAAATATTTCAAAAGTTAGGAAAGCACAAATAAAGCACATTGTTTTTGTAATTCTTAAGTGTGATGTAAGCAAAGATTTTTATAGGATCAAAAAATCAAGACATTTTAATTGCTGATGTGCAAATGATAAATATTTGCTGAAACCAGACACATTATTGATTGGACGCTATGGTTTTATCAGTGTATGTCAGCGCATTTTTTTGTGGCCATTTCAATGGAAAATTTGCTTTCTGTAAAAGTAATAGATTTACCGCAGTATGTTCCAAAATGGACCTCCAGCAACATACCACATCCTTACCACTCTCTTGCTGAATGGCATGGATCATGAGCTATACTTACTTTTTGTGTAGGGTTTGGATTGTCCACAATCTCTATGACTTTAGAGATGCAACATTGATTCCAGCACCTCCACTTTGAAAATTCTTCGAGCACCACTGTGAACCGTAGCAGGCTGCGGCACCTTTCATGCAGAGAATATGCGGTCAAGTTATGAGGTAACGTGTGGGTTTTACACAGTGAGAGAGTGTCAGTAGGCCTCGCGAGCAAGTTGCAGTAAAGCTACGGTACCTACCCAGACTATAGCAAATCAAATTTCAAGAAATGACCGTCACCTCTTAGCCTATAGAAGTGGCGTTTTGGTTGTACTCAAATTCAGAAGCCCAGATTTCAGATGAAGAGAAAAGCCCTGGTTTTCCGCTGGTGGTTTGGCGATGTAAGAAGGCTGGCAAAAAAAAAAGAAAAAGAAACGGAGACAGGGACAGGGAAAAGCAAAATGAGCAGAACGCGATGTCTAACTGGAGTATATGGGGTTTCATCCTCACAACTCTCAGAAATTGTATTTACCAGTGAAAATTCCAGTTTTCCCTCCTTAAACCAGAACCCTACGAATGTGGAAGTAGCTCGTAATTACCCCCTGACATACGGCAAAAAGAGATTGTCGAAGTGCCTTTCAGTTAGTTTAATTTTTCTTTAAATAACCGTCACTGTCCAGTATATGGCGCTATTTCCACAGTGAAAGGAGGTGCTGGTGCGTGGTTTGCCTTGAACAAAGAACAGATCTCTAGGAACAAGGAGTCTCTTTCTTCTGTGTCCAGGATCTCGGTCATGCTGAGCTCATTTAAATAGAAAAAAAACACATATTTTACAGAGATGCTTTGATGTGGAATTGAATATTATTGAAAATGACAGGAAGAACAACCAATACTATAGGCAGAAGTTCTACAATTGCGCTTTTAAAATGTTGCATATGAATCAATTTTCCATCCTAGTACAATAACTTGTGAAGGGTGATCAAGCTGCATTTATTGAACTAAATAGTATAAAATTGAACCAAGCGGGTAGGTTTAAACTCTGACATGTCACACTTATGCAGACGAAGTTTGTACAGACGCGGCTAGAACGAGGAGTATACCTGTTGTGGTACACCTCTACAGGCGAGGTTAAAATAGGTGTAGCATGTGATGTGGCACACTACCATAGAAGGGGTTTAAAGTAGATGTAGCCTCTGATATGGTACACTCCCATTGAAGAGGTTTAAAGTAAAGGTACCTTCTGATGTGGTACCCTTCTATACAAGGGGATTAAAGCCACCAACCCACATTTATTTGAGTTACGTTTCCCATCGTCTTTTGCTTGGTTCTGCTACCTACCTTTCTGCACCCTGGTGTATCTGCCAGTCTACAAAGCCAGATTTGCATACTAAAGGCGGTAGGCTCTCTGAAGTCCCCTCCCTTGAAATGCTAACTAGCAGGTCGTCCTGTGGGAGGGTGGTGTAAACACCCTCTGCATTAGCAGGCTTTGTTTCTGGCCTCCTGAGAGCAAGGCCCACACCCCTGGGGGTCAGAACCTAGTCTGTGGTGGCAGCCTGGCTAAGAACAGTCGGTCAGCAAACTAGTAATTGGTAGGTTTTTAGGGGGCACCTCTAAGGTGCATGTATTAATAAAGCCATCACTGGATCCAGTGTGGATTTATTAATACGAGGTGTTTGATACCAAACACCGTATGTTTCAGTGGAGCCATTATGTAGCTGGGGAACTCGTTTTGACCAGTGCCCAGTACATACGTTAAGATGGCTTCTCTGCTCACTTGCAATATCTAGTAATAGAACTAGATATCACAGGGGCACATCGGCTCATGCAGATATATCCTCACATAAAATATAATACACTCTATGTAGGAGGCTGGCCCTGTATATGGTATGCCACTAGGTGGTTATACCATGCACAGAGTCCAGAGATTCCCCAGAAGTGTACAGGGTTCAATTTAAAACCCAAAGTGCTCTATTAGTGGTAGTGTGGGCGAGTAGCCTTAGGCCTAACACAGAAGAGTGTAAGACATTTATTGCACAGCATTGACCGATAAGGAAGAGAGAAAGGGAACAGGCTGCATTGTTGCAGGGCCTACTCTGCTTCTCATCCTTCTGTCCAGGTCACTGCCTCTGGGCAGCTGACCTATCCCAACTGTAACAGGGCCCATTTTAAACCGTGTTAGATCTGCTTGGCCTTCCCTCCTTTCCTTGGGGAAGAGGTAGCTACTTCTGCTAACTTTATCTTTGCCAGGGCAACGCCCAGCTTACCCAAAAAGGTTATCCACAGATGGAGTAACCCCACCACGACCATCAGGGTCAGGGGGCCTAACTTGGTATTTGACATGGGGTCAGACCACCATGCCAAAGACAGTGCAGCCATAAAGGCTAACACCCAGCAGAAGCTACTGACAGCTGTCAGTACCTGGAACCACACCTTTAGCTCTCCACTGACAGATGGATGGGCTAACACACAGGACTCTTTGGGTTCAGGGGCTTCTACTGCTGTCTTAGAGTGGGGGGTTACCATATCCTGTGGCAAACATCCTCAGTCCACTCTCTTCTGTTAGCTGAGTAGCCACCATCTCATGCATAACTGCTGCCTGACTATCCAGGACTTCTTGTGGGGCAGGTCGGGCTTCACAGCGCCAACTATGGAATCCTCTCCAGCAGGAGCAGGATCTCCTTGGCTCACTGGAGCTTTGGCTAAAAGTTGCCCTCCTTTCCTACACATTTTCCTTCTTCACTTCTTTGGAGGCCTACGTGTACTAACCTCAGGTTCAACACCTTCAGAATCCTTAGGAGAGAACTGGCACTGGACCAGTACCTCTTTTGGGCTCAGACCAACCTCTGGGAGGTCATTTCCAAGGAGACAATCAAGGGGGAGGTCTGAATTAACTACGACTCTCTGCCAACTAAGGGACCCAGATATTTTTAGGGAGACTAAATCCACAGGCCTAACAGTAACTCCTCCTGGGACAACCCTTACACTTGTAGTCTCACCCAGGATATATTGGTCTGAGGATACCAACCTGTCATGCACAATGGTATGGCTGGCACATGTATCCCTAAAGACAGTGACTGGAATTCCATTTATCTCATGGGATGGAAGTGTTTGCTTCCTTCTGGAGCTACCAGCTCACCTTCTGCCCCAACTTCCCAGTTAAAAGCTAAAAGGATGTCCTCGTCCGAGGAGCAATCCTTAGGCTACACTGACAACCCCAGTGCCTGCCTTTCTCTGTGGACAAGCTAAGTCCCCTCTGTAGTGCCCAACTCGCTGACAATCAAAATAGGGCCTACAGTCCATTACTTTTTTAAGCTTAGGATCCCCACTACTCTGTTTACTACTAGAGGTAGGGTGGGATGTACTATCCATCTTTTTAGAGGACTGAGTCTATGAAGGGGTTTCCTTGGGGGACTTGCTACCTTCTTCGTTCTGTGGGCCTGAACTCCCTTTCTTGGAATCTCCCCCCGATGCTTTTTGGGACTCCTAGTCCTAACCAATTCATCTGCTTTCTTGGCAAGCTCTCTGGGACTAAAAAGTGATGAGTCTACTAGATGCTGATGTAACTTCTCTGATGTACAGTTTGCTAATATGTGCTCCTTCATAATCAAATTGCAGAGCCCTTCATAGTCCTCCACCTTGTTACCTTTTAGCCAGTCACCTAGGTCTCTTTGTCCCTGAAGTCCCTCGTCATGCAGGTCAGTCTTCCTCAGCATTGGTGTCCGGACAGGACACAGCAAGCCTTGGCTGCTGCAAGGGGTCTGGTACCCCAGGTGTTGTGCGGCTCAGGTCAGTCCTGGCATCCCCACGCTTAGAGAGAGGACATATCTGACCTGTAGGGACACAACTACCTCTTCCTGGGTGGCTGCTGCATCGATAGTCTCTGTAGGTGACAGGTCAGTGTACCGGGTCTTACTTTTTTGGTGCCTGTGGCTGCAGGGGAGTAGCTCCTGTACTCCAAAGGAGTTTCTTTGGCTATTGGCGAAGCACTGGCAGTCCTCTGGGTTTCTTGGAGTTTTTACAGTGGCAGGACAAGTCGGGAGCTCCACGAGGGTCAGGTGCAGCAGGCAGGCTGCCTGGGTTGGTGCCAAGTCAGTCATGCTCCTCGGTTCTCGGGTCAGCAGTCTTCTCAGCCCGCTTCTTCTTTTGTGTCTGTGGAAATCTGAAGTCCTGGTATCAGGGGTCCCCTAAATACTCCATTTAGGAGCGTTACGGGGAGTCAGGGGTAGCAGCCATGGGCTACTTAACCCTGGGGTCACTACACCCCTTAGATGACCACTTTCTTTGGGGAGTGGGCATCACCCTGTCTCAGAATTCCTAATTCCATTCCATTTCCAAGCTTTATTTCGGTCATTGTAGATCATAAAAGCAGCAAATATAAAACATACATCACTGGATTTAAGCAATAAAAACATCAACTGGACATTATAAAGTATAACCAGAAAGCAAATATTTTGGTCGAGTTTCATAACAATACTTGAAAAAGGTTAAAAATTAAAAAGAAGTTAAAACAACAATTTTGCGAATTGATATTGTTAAAACATTAAAAAATACAAAAAGAACGTTTAACATCTGCTGGAGGAATTTAAAAACTTATGGCGCCTATGCCACATAGAATTTAGAAAACGGGACACAGCAAAAACAATCAAAGGATGGGTGTCAGTTCTCAAGACTCTATAGGCCTCCAGACACTGCCTATACCCCAAGTTCCTGCAAAGTGGTAAGAGCCAATGCCTCCTGGCTGCATTATAACCAGGACAAAAGAAAAAAACATGGATGGCTGACTCTTCTTGGCTACTACAAGCAGGACATCCAATGGGAGTAGCTTTTGACCATTTGTTTGTAAAAGCATGAACCGGCAGGGAACCCAATCTGAACTGAATATATAACTTCCTTGCCATAAATGGTTGAACAACATCAAGAAAAGACTCAAATAGGTAATGGTGTTTAAAATTAAGGAAGTCAGTAGTTAGGCGGCCTAGTTTTGTGCTCCCCTGAATTTCAGCCAGTCTAAGCAGTCTAATTCCACCGCACACAATATGGTGGAATTTCTAAAGTTGTGTTCACATCAAACTAGGTCATCCAAGAGGTGTGCCCAGCCTGGCAGTGCAACACGCCTCCTGCACAGCTAATTTTCCCGCCTGTCCTGGCACCAAGATTGAGCCCAACCTAGTCGGGAACAAACACACTTTAGTAAATTTACACTCTGTGTCACACGGGCACAAGTTCATGGGGAGCGGGCAGCAAACAGCCCTGATGCAGCCCATCACTGAAGGTAACACCTTAACTGTACTTAAAAGCATAAGTTGTATCATGCATATAAATAACCTGAAAATGAATAAAATAAAAGTTAAAAAAAAGAAAAGTAGCACAATTAGGTATCCCAGGGCTCGCCATTTCAACAACCTACCCACATTATGGCTCTTTCTCCCTTGTACGTACAAACTTATAGTGGTTAAGATACACACTCCAAAGAGAAGCTGAAGAAGAGGGGCCAACAGGAGAGGCGGCTCTAGCCTTAAGACAGGTTTCTTGACAGCTTCAAATTCCACAGCCCCAGCAGGGACCAGTGTCCTTGAGACAGGGATTAGGACACCTTAGCAGGTGTCAGTGTCCCTCAGAAGAGTATTTCTGATGGAGGCTGCCCCTCTTCCCAGCAGGCGTCAGTGTCCCTCAGAAGAGTATTTCTGATGGAGGCTGCCCCTCTTCCCAGCAGGCGTCAGTGTCCCTCAGAAGAGTATTTCTGATGGAGGCTGCCCCTCTTCCCAGCAGGCGTCAGTGTCCCTCAGAAGAGTATTTCTGATGGAGGCTGCCCCTCTTCCCAGCAGGGACCAGTGTCCTTGAGACAGGGATTAGGACACCTTAGCAGGTGTCAGTGTCCCTCAGAAGAGTATTTCTGATGGAGGCTGCCCCTCTTCCCAGCAGGCGTCAGTGTCCCTCAGAAGAGTATTTCTGATGGAGGCTGCCCCTCTTCCCAGCAGGCGTCAGTGTCCCTCAGAAGAGTATTTCTGATGGAGGCTGCCCCTCTTCCCAGCAGGCGTCAGTGTCCCTCAGAAGAGTATTTCTGATGGAGGCTGCCCCTCTTCCCAGCAGGGACCAGTGTCCTTGAGACAGGGATTAGGACACCTTAGCAGGTGTCAGTGTCCCTCAGAAGAGTATTTCTGATGGAGGCTGCCCCTCTTCCCAGCAGGCGTCAGTGTCCTTCAGAGAGTACTTCAGATAGATACTGCCGCTCCCTCCCAGCAAGTGCCAGTATCCCCCAGGGTGTGCTTCTGAGAGATGCTGCCCCTTCCACCAAATAAATGTCAGTATCCCTCAGAGAGTACACCGGGTACAGGCTTCACCCCTCCTCCCAGAAAGTGCCAGTGTCCCTCGTAGAGTACTTCCAATAGATGCTGTCCTTCCTCTCAGCAGGCATCAGTGTCCCTCAGCAAGTACTTCAGATAGATGTTTCCCCCTCCACCCAGCACATGTTGGTGTCCCCCAGCAAGTATTTCTTTTAGATGCTCCCCCTCCACCTAGCTGCTGTCAGTGTCCCTCAAAGAGTACTTCAGATAGATATTGTCGGTGTCTCCCAGCAGGTGCCAGTGTCCCTCAGAGAGTACTTCTGATACATGCTGTCCTTCCTCCCAGCAGGCATCAGTGTCCCTCTACAAGTACTTCTGACCGTGCTTTAAATGAGCCGGTACTGTTCGGTACTGAGTACCCGCACTTTTTTATTTTGAGAGGAAGAGTAACTGCACTTCTCAAGAGAGACGTAGTACTTTTAGTTGGAGAGTACCAGCACTTCTCAGAAACAAGCAGGTACTCTGATACAGAGTACCTGCACTTCTATTTTTCCATTTCAAGCACTGACTTCTGAAAGATGCTTTCTCCCTACTCCCACGAGGTGCCAGTGTCCCTTAGAGAGTAGTTTTCATAGATGTTGCCCCTTCCTCCCAGTAGGCATCACTGGTTCTCAGAGAGAACTTCTGAAAGATGCTTCCCCCTCTCCCCAGGTGGTGTCAGTATCCCTAATAGAGTACATCTGATAGCTGCTCCCACTAGGTGTCAGTGTCCCTCAGACAGTAAGTACTTCTGATATGGTCTGTCCCTGTGACTCCTGCCAGCAGGTGGCAGCATTCTTTAGAGCGTCCTTCTGACAGAAGCTTCCCCTACACCCAGCTGGTGTCAGTGTCCTTCGGAGAGTACTTCTGAGTTCTGATAGAGGCTATCCCTCTTCGCAGCAGGTTTCAGTGTCTCTCAGAGAGAACGTCTGATCGATGGTCCTCCCTCCCAGCAGGTGCAGTGCTTAATTTGAGCCGGTGATTGCCGTGGGGTGCACCGGCACACATTTTTCTGTATCACATATCGAGTGCAAGCAAGGGGAAAAAGCAGAGATCGGAAAGACAGAGGAAGATAAAGTCGGCAACCCCGTAACAGACTGAAAGTAGGAACCTGCAAGGGCAGAAGCAGGGCAGTGGGAGCCATGAAGTGGACGAAATAAAGATCACCAGCCTTGGTATTTCGCGCGCGCACGTTTAATAAGCAGGGCTTCGGGCACCAGCACTCACTCTTCAACAAATGAGTCACTGAGCAGACGTCAGTGTCCCTCAGAGAGTACCTCGGATAGATGCTGCCCCTTCCTCCCAGCAGGTGTGCCGCAGAGAGTAATTCTGATAGCTACCCCCGCCAACAACCCCGCTCCCCCCCCCAAGGAGGTGAAAGTGTCCCTAAGACGGGCCTCCTCGTGACATGACCCTCGCCCACCTCCAGGCATAGAAAGGCAAGTGTCCCTCAGAGCAGGTCTTCTGGGAGATGCTGCCTCTTCCTCATCAACTCTACCCGCTGCGCCCCCTCCCCGCAGACTCGAGCAGAGGCCGTGCCCTCCCGCCAGAGCACACCTGAGAGATGCCAACATCTCTCAGGGGAATCCTGGAAGGCAATACCCGCCATTCACCAGCAGGTGCATGTACGTGTACCCTTTAGGAAGTCCCCAGTAGCAGGTACCGACTCTCAGACCCTGCCTAGGAAGTAGCAGAGCTGGTTCTGCACGTGCGGCCGCTTCGCAGGGATGGAGAACAGTACCTTGGGTATTTCCAATTCCTGCATCATCCGTTAACCCCTCAGCTGCCGTGCTGACAGCGGGCCCGGCCTCCCCTCCTCCCGGGCAATTCCCGGGCTATTGTTATTGTGGTGTCTGTCTGCAGGTGTGCTCCGCAGCCCGCCAGGCCTCCCAGCTGCGCCCGCCTCTGCCAATGGCAGCGCTGCGTGCCTGCCTCTGACGGCAGAGGGTGGGTGGGCGCTATTGTTGGCGGCCTGGCTGCGAGGCGCAGAGAGGAGGCTGCGCGCTGCACCGAGCCGCCAGGGAGTGGGCGCGGAGATCCGATGAGCGGCCACCGCCCCTGGCTCCGCGCCGCCCGCTCCAGGACTCCCAGCCGGGCGCGTCCCCTTCCATGAGCTCCCTATGTACGAGGACCTGTACCTCCATGGCCGGGAGGACTCGGAGGTGGTGAGTGAAGGGCGGGACGGGCTGGAGGGTCTGGGCGCTGACCCAGCACGGGTGGGTGAGGGCTGACGGTGTCGAGGGCGATGGGTGGAGAGGATCTGGGACTTGATGCTGGGGGAGGGGGGCGAAGCATCTTTACGAGCAGCAGGGGTGAGGGTGTATGTAGGAACTGGGAGAGGTGGGCTGGGGGTGTCTGTGGGTGCTAAATGCGGAGAGAAAGCAGGGGTCTCTCCCTGGGCGGAGAAGCGGTGAAGGAACTCTGTCTCTGGGTGCAAAAGCAGGGCTGGGAATCTCGCTCTCTGGGTGGAGAGGCAGGCAGGGGAATGGATCAGCTTCTGGGTGCACAGGCGGTTTGGGGGGTGTCTGTGTTTGCTGGTTAAGAGGCATACCTGGGGTATCGGCCCCTGGGTGCTGGGCGGAGAGGTTGGACTGGGTGTTTGTAGGTGCTGGGTGGAGAGGCAGGGTTGAGGGTCTGTCTCTGGGTGTTTTGGGGTGCTGGGAAGAGGCGGTTGTGGGTGCGGAAAGAGCTGAGGGTCTGTCTAGGGGCGCTGGCTGAGCAGGCAGAGCTGGGCATGCCTGTTCCCTGGGCAGAAGCCGGGCAGGGTGTCTGTGGGCTCTTGACGAAGAGGCAGGTCTGGGAGTGCTCCGTGTAGTTGTATGACGGTGTGTGGTGTTGGGTGGTGGTGGGAGGTTGGGTGCGGGGAAGAGGCAATGCTGCCCGTGGGTGCTGGTGGAGAGGACTGTCTCTGGGAGGAGCCCGGATGTGGCGAGTCAGTGGGTGATGGGTGCACAGGGAAAGGGGGCTGCTCAAGGGAGCCAGGGAAGTCCATGGCTCAGGGTTTTCTGTGGGGGTTGCTGGTTTGGGTGCGAGAGGCGGGGGTATATTCTGTCTGTCTGTATGGGAGTGCTCCGCGCCTAGACAGGTCTGGGGGTGATTGGGTGCTCAGCACAAAGGCAGGTATGAGGGTTGGTGAATGGGTGCACCCAAGAGACATGGTTTGGGCCCACGGGTGCTCACCAGGGGCATGGTCTTTGTGTGCTGGTACCATAGTGCCAATATCGGCAACAATCCCCATCCCCCCCACACAGCAATATCCTGGAGAAATAAACAGACAAGACACCTTCTTTGTGGAGAAAATTGCTGCAGGTTTATTTGCATAACAAATATGCCAACATGGTGGGTTATCTTACGGGCGATCCCAGGGCAGGCAGCCCCTCGCCGCCTGCCCACCTGATGAGCCAAATTACACCGTGGCAATAGCCAATCGGTGTTTGCCAGATTTGGGGGAGGGGCTAACCCCTCCCACCGGTGGACCGCCAGTCCACCCCATTACTCACGCCCCCAGAAGGGGGCGGAGCGTTCCAGGCAACCCCCGGTTGCTCAGGTCCACAATCGCCCGTAGGACTAACTGGGCGCCGTCGCTCCTCCAGGGTCCAACGCGAGGACCTCCCTGGGGATATTTGGCCTTTGCACTCTTGTGCTCGTGCAGAGGGTACCCCTCTGTACATTACAGCCTCTGGATCGCCCTGTAACTCTGCCTGCAACACAAAATAACAAGTTAGACAAACACACACCCCCCACCCCCTGCCTGTACGCCGGGTAAGCGGTAGGGAGGGAAACGGCGTCAGGGCAGCGGGAAAAGAGGGCGCCCAGTGGGCGGGAGAGGTATATGTACCTCGCCCCCGCCCACTCCTGCCCGGAAGTGACGCGGGCATGCGGACCCTTAGGGGGTCGCAAACACTGGGCGGCTGCCTCGTGTGCCATCATGTGGCACTAAGGGGGGCCGCCCTCTTAGGAGGGTCCCCTTCGTGGACCCGGGGCAGCCCGCATAGTGCCAATATCGGCAACACTCCCCATCCCCCCCACAGCAATATCCTGGAGAAATAAACAGACAGGACACCTTCTTTGTGGAGAAAATTGCTGCAGGTTTATTTGCATAACAAATATGCCAACATGGTGGGTTATCTTACGGGCGATCCCAGGGCAGGCAGCCCCTCGCCGCCTGACCACCTGATGAGCCAAATTACACCGTGGCCATAGCCAATCGGTGTTTGTCAGATTTGGGGGAGGGGATAACCCCTCCCACCGGTGGACCGCCAGTCCACCCCATTACTCACGCCCCCAGAAGGGGGCGGAGCGTTCCAGGCAACCCCCGGTTGCTCAGGTCCACAACCGCCCGTAGGACTAACGGGGCGCCGTCGCTCCTCCGGTACAGAAAAGGGAGTGGGGCATTTCTTTAGGCCTGGGCAGACAGGCGGGGCTGGGGGGGGGGGTCTCTAGGTCCTGGGTGGAGAGCAGGGCCGGCTTTAGAGCTGGTGGTGCCCGGTGCACAATATTTGTTTGCCTCCCCCCCCCCCCCAATGACCACTTCCACTACGGATTCCCTCAACACCACCCTTTAACAGTGCCCAAGTCTACATAACCAGTCTCTCTCAAAAGCATATATAGCACTCTCGCTCAGATGCATATATAGAGCCACTCACCAGTGTAGGGTGTCGGAGCATTTTCCATCAGACACGCATTGCACAGACACAATAAATCATACGTGTGTAACACAGCGTATGGGAAATGGTACATAAGACAGAGGACTCCAAGGGGTAGGATTCACGTCATCAACACTGGTAGGCAGTATAGTTTAATAGTGCTTGGTCTACAGAAGCACAAACTCAGATTTTAAAAAGAAACACCATAGTTGGGGGTTCTCTTTAATAATGAGAATAGATTTCTGCTGCCCAAATTAATACTTTTTGCAACATTAATCTTTTCTCAAATCTATACTTTGCAGCCTGCATGCAGTTCTTTGATAAAAGTTAATAGTTCAGTACAATTACAAAGTGCATAGAATGTAAATAGGTCCGTGGTTTACTGCTTTTAAAAGAGACATCATTTTGTTACTCGCAATCTAGGATTCAAACTTATAAATTGCAAGTAACAAAATGTCTCTTTTAAAAGCAGTAACCCACTGACCTATTTACGTTCTATGCACTTTGTAATCTGCTCGGTACTGGTTGTCTGCAACAGGCGTATTGACCCTCTGTGCTACTTTATAGTCGGTCAAAACCCCAATTAAACAAAACTCATAATCTTCTTCAGGAAGAACATTAATCATCGGAGTTATCCTGACATTTGTTTGTTGGCTGGAAATTACTGGGAGAAACGAACGCTGCAGCAGGTGCTTTAAAATAATAATAAACTTGCAAACACGGTGCCCCCCGGAAGTCAGCACCCGGTGTGGTGGCACCGGTCGCACCGCCCTAGAGCCGGCCCTGGTGGAGAGCCAGGGCCGCTGAGTCTGTGTTGGGGCAAGGGGTGGGGGTATAACATGTTGACTGTTCATGTGCTGAAGTAAACAAAAAAGTGAAGGATTGAATGCCTGAATTAATCTCAGCGGCTGGCACTTGCTCGGACCGCATCCCAGACCATCAATTTTTTTTGGGATTTTTTTTTCTATTTTTTTTTTCCTTGTGTGCCCACCGTGCCACCTCATTTTGGACCCAGTCGTATGCAAGTCAACCCTGGTCCATCTACAGTCCAGCCCAAACTGCGAAGCCAGGTACTCTCTAAACCGGAACACAAGCAACCCAGGACTGGTTTCAGCATAATTGCGAGTGATGGGCACAGACTCAAAGCTGAATTGAGTCTGTGAGTGTCTGGTTCAGAGGCAAGGGCAGCGTTCATGTGGGTGGTCTTGGAGGAGGCTGTGAGTATGGGTGCAGCGCTCGGGGTTTGTAGGTGCTGGCAGAAGCACTGCTAAGTGGGTGTGAGGTGGAAAGACAGAGCGGAGGGTCCCATCTGTGGATGTTGGGTTTCCAGCTTCACAGCTTTGGCTTCCGTAGGTGCTAGCGGCGCAGAGGCACTGCAGGGCATGGGTGTCTGGGTGCTGGTGGTATTGAGGCTGAACTGGCGGTCAGTCTGGGGGTGCTGCTGAGTGGGGAGAAATGGGGTGCTGGGTGCACAAGTTTATGTCTAGGGGTTCAGTTCTTTGGGTTCTATGTGTAGTGGGAAGGCTACAGGGTCTGTCTCAGTAGTAGGTGTAACAGCAGCGCTTGGGTCCTCTAGGCGCTCTACAGAGGAGGGCTGAGAGCCTGCATGGGGGTACTGAATGCAGTCTCAGGGCTAAGGATTTACATTTGGAATTAAAATAAAGGGTAGGGGCCTGTCTAGGTGCATTCATGGGATTTATACACGTAACGTATACCGTGAGGCTTCTTGGCGCTTTAGAAACTTTGAAGAGAGAACAATATAGGCAGGTATTAGGTGGGTGCATCCACCTTTTAAGGCTTTCCTACATGTCAAGTAGCCCGAGTGTCTCTGGAGATCAGTTGGCATCTTATTCCAGAGTAGAGCTGCCTGAGGAGGGAAAGCCCTCCCTCCTACCTGGACTACCAGGATTGTGATGCAGCATTTACCCACGGCATCAAACTCAATTTAGGGTCAAACCCGAAACCTAGATATGTTACAATTGGGACCAGGTAAGGCCGAGGTCCCAGCAGAGCTAGCTAGAAGGCAGTAACCCCTTCTGAATGACTGGGGCCAGCATCATACCGCTCCCATTAGCAGAAGCACATCCCTGAATTCACCGCATGAAATTTATAGAGCAGTGCACATGCTTCCAATCTTCAAATTGATAGGTGCATCACCCACGTGCACCTAAAACAGGAGTCTTAAGGACTGATAGAGGCAGGACCAAGGGGAGCCAGACACTGAAGGAGAGCTGTGAGAGGTGTGACTGGTCACTGTCTGTGGTTCCTGGTACAGAGGTAGGACTTGAGGGTTGTCTGTGGGTGCAGCCCAGTGGAGTGATTGGGGGTTTATATAGAAATGCTTGGCAGATGCAGGACTAGTAGGTCTGACAGGTGGTTGGCGGCACAGGAGCACTGCAAGGGGTCCTTCTGTGGTCCTGTGTGCAGAGATCATGCTCGTGGGCTGTAGCTGTGGAGATTTAGACGGTCGATGCGAGCACAAATGGAGAAATGAAGTGTGCACATAGCCGGATTTCCCAGTGGGGCAAATTCTCCTACAGCCTTATAAAACTAGCTCCTATTCAGGGTAACACTGTTTCTCTAAGACAACCCTGTTTAGTCCTTAGTAGCGTGGGTGTTGTAAATGAAAGACACCTAGGTTGATTTATTAAGATAGATGTTATGAAGAGCCCTACCAGGAGCAGCCTTCCTGCTGCTCAGCCCATCCACCAACTGAATCCACACTCACCAACATTCCACAACCACAGTCACACTGGCTGAGCAGCAGGTATAACAGTGGGCTACTTCAGAGAATGCATGTTTGGGATCAGCAGTACCAACACAACACTTGAATGATAATCACTTAGTAAAGATCCCAAACGAATTTAGCAAAATTAAAAAGTTGATTGACATAAAAGTGAAACAACAAAAAATTGGAGCAGTCACTGCAGAGGTAGAGTTTCAAAGTAACAGTTCCATTCCACACTTCTCCATGCTGCTTCGACAGTCAGTGAAAGTCCCTGCGTTACTCACAAGTGGACACTGGAGGCTTCTTCTCCCTTGAGGGGCAGGGCACGACTCCCAGCTCCAAGCTGTCTTTAGCTTTCAGTCAGACAAGAGGGGCTGGATGAGAGTCAGTTGTCTTGTGCAGGCGGGCCCAGTTCACAGCTTCCTAACTTCACACAGCTCTTGTGGGGGTGTCTCTGGCTTTCATCCCCACTGTAGGAAGAGCCTCTTTTGGTCATTTGCCAAACCAGTAGCCGGTGCCCCACCTTCCAAGGTGCAAGTTTATATATTTTGTTTCAGTATGCGTCCACCTTGCTACGCTAGTCTTGCAGCTTTAGTAGTAATGTTACTGTGTCTTTTGCACAGCACTATGTGCAAACCTGCAAGCTCCAAATTCCAATCTTAGTAATACAGTGTAGTGGTGTCATGTGGTTGTGCAGCGTGCCCTGTGTAACTTGCAGGGTACATGTTCTGATCCTAGAAATGTAGTTAATGGGTTACGCATCTACTGCAACGATCTGCCTAAGACCAGGGCCACTGGAATTATGTGATTCCATGGCCACTGATTGTTTTATTGATTTGCTGCATTTTACCACATAATCTATCATCTGCTGCATAATCTGCAGATTTTAACAAAAGAAATTGTTTCTAGCTCAAACGGATCAAAAGTTACTAATGACATGGCAATGTGGGCAGTCAAAGGCCCTTTACAAAGGTTAAAAGGTCCTCTTTCTTTTGCTTTCTTCTGTATTTGGTTATTAAACCGGTACTAATGAGGTGAAATATTTACCCTGACAGTATTACCATGTGTAAAAATGACAAGATAATGATGTAATAGTACCCCAAAATGCAGCATTATGCAGCATAATATTCCTTTTCTTGCTGCATAATTTAGTCAACTCTGCCACATAATGTGGTGCTCCCCTGCTGCATAATTCCAGTGGTCCTGCCTATGAACTGCTTGGTATAGGTTTGAATCCTTTCACAATGAAAGGAAACTTTAAATCTTAGGATACAGTAACTTGTATGTCATTGAGCCTGGGAAGCAAAATATAGTCCCAAAACAGTGTGCATTGTATTCTATGAAGAAAGTCAACCATCATTGGTGTTAAGTTTAAGCTGAGGACCTGGACCCTCTGAGAACCCCAGTTGTCCCCAAGTCTGTCCGGGTTATGGAGAGCTCGAATACCTCACAAGAGAAAGAAGGGAAAACGGGGAAGGGGAAGAGAACACTCAGGATCACTTGCTGCGCGAGGTGTCTTCAGGAATACATGAAATGGACGTATGTCGGCTTGCTGACTGGTGTGCTGACTAGTTCTCAGGCACTATGTGAAATGAGTTCTAGATAAGTACGGTAAATGTCTAGAGGTAAATAGAGAGGAAATACATAGTAATGATTTGTGTGGTGAGGTGTTACCCGCAACAGGGAGAAGTGACGTACCCTGATCCAGGGTGGAGGACACTGTAATGAGTCTAGACCTCTGCTGATCCCTGACACTGAAGAGCAGGAGACTCTCACACAACAGCAGAAAGATGGTAAGACAACCAATACGCAAAGAAAGAAGTCAAGAAGCCTAGAATTAAGGCATGGGCTGATACGAAAACAGAACAGAGAAGGCAGAAAACAAAAAAAATGGGAGAAGGACATGGTCAAGTGCATGGAGCAAATCGCATAGCTGGCAAGTTTTCAGATAGTTAATGGTAATTACAACTGTCACGTGTGACAATCGGTCTACGTGCTTTGTTGAGAGGCTACAAATTGGATTACTGTGTAGTCGAAACAGCTTTATTTCCCACCGACGGGCACTGTGAGAAACCTTCACTGGCTTCAGCCTTAATTCCAGAGTAAATCAATCGTACACTGTTCGGCACATCCACCCATAAAATGAATTTGCCCAATTACCGAGAGGCAACTCTGTTTACTCTGAATGCACTGTACAAGAGAAAAAAACTACAGAAAGCCATTTGGAAAAAGGATGGACTCTTAGGAAATGCAAGATCAGGTAAAACACAAGATTAAGTCAAGCAGGGTCGGGACTAGGAGAGAAAATAATTCCAGTCACCAAAATAAAAGCGCCACATTAGCGAATCAGATAGCTGAAATAGTAGCCCATATTTGAAAATTGGGGTAGTTTTGAACTTGCAAAGACGCTGTATGGGTGTTTTGCAAGGTTTAGTAGATTACATGCATTTGTGCTTACCGCAGACAATGTTTGTCATCAAGCAGGCAATGCTATTTGTGCTAAAAGGCCCTCACCTCTCTCCCTCGTCATCTTAGCTCGATCTGCTTCAACTACCAAAGTCAGTAACTGTGAACGTTTCACCACATCCTCTCCCATCAGTTAGGAGAGTGTGAGCTCCGTCCGCCGTATCCCCCGTCGATAAGGATCGTGAGCCCCGGCCACGAATCCTTTGCATAATCCGGGGCGGCGGAACGTCCAGGGATTGTGCTGACACTGGGGGAAACTCCAGAAGACCCCATGCGGCGAAGAATCAAGCAAATTTCTCTCCGGATCGGAGTCGTGTAAGCTGCGCTAAAATGGCGGCAGCAAAGTGAGGAGGCTGACCCTGGTATCGGTGGTGCTGAGTTGAACGCCAAGACGCAGCAGCAAGTAAGCCCTGCGTGGAAAGAAGACTGGCAGGCGACCGTGCAGCGGGGACCCCGAGGCCGTGACCCGCAACACGGATTGGAGCGACGCGGAGTGGGGCGCCTGCTCCGGAGTGCCGACTGCGTGCGTCCTGTTGAAAAGGGCCTCGGTACACAGGCAAAGCGAAGGAGTGCGAGCCTGCAGCTGATACTCCCGACCGGAGCAGTCCAGAGAGCTGAAGTACCATACCTGAGAGACCGGTGAGGACCTGGGCACCCTGGGTGAACCCAAGTAGCCCTTGGAGTGAGCGCTGATCCCCCCTTGGAATGAGAGCTGATCCCAAGACCGAGACCAAGGTAGTGACCAAGGTAGGGACTATCCCGTCAGAGAAAAGCTGTGGGAGTCTCAAGCATTGGAGGGCCCGACAGCCGTGAATAAAAGTGACCCCGGAGGGGTGAGTTGGCTTCTGGGGCCCCCGGGACTCACCAGCGCTGGGTATATTCCGCCGGAGTGCAGGGGATACAACAACATGGCCACAGTAAAGGAGGTTATAGCACATATCTCGGCCCGCCTGACCCCAAAATGTCGGGCGTCATCCCTCACTCAGGAGGAGTCCAGGAGGCTTCCCTGTTGTCCCATGGGGATAAGGAGGACGGAAGTAAGGCTCCCTGTGATGTCTTGGCCAGATGTGAATTGAAGGCACAGGATCAGCGATACACAGGAGCACATAGCCATTGCCTGACCTTAAGATGGCCGCCATGTTACACTATTACCTCAAGAGGTCCTCCATTTCAGGCACTAATCGTACCTGATAGGCGCTCATTGTTTATCCTCAGCCCTTATCTGCCATAAAGCCCTGGGCTGACTCAGACGGGATGGCGCCGATGCGGGGGGCCTGATGCTCCGGAGCTGCTGCAAGACTCATAAGTGGCTGTACTCTACCCCAATCACCCTAAAGTATGTCGCCTGGCCTCCACATCTTAAGGATTTTCCCCCTGGGACCCATTTCAAACAATCTCAAATAAGACGGGACCCATTTCAAACAATCTCAAATAAGGCGCCGAGATGACCCAGCGTGGTGTTTGAAATTGGCAACGGTCCAAGTGACTATATGATCCCACCTGGGTTATGGTCCCGATTACACTAACCTTTTGGGCCCCCATGAGGTACTTTTCTTCCACTGCCGGTCTACCAGAATCTGATCTGCTTCACAGCCCCCTGTTTCTACTCTCCTCCCATATTTCCTCTATCCTCTATTGGGGACCTGTTCCTCTATGTTTGATTATGCAACTGTAACTAACTTAACTACGCAATAAAAGTTATTCTTGTTATTCCTGACTGTGGAAACCTGAGCAACATGGCTGATGCCCGGTGGAGCTGCTAGTCAGCTATAAAGGAGATCGGCCCTGGTTCACCCCCTCGGCCTTCGCCTACCCAGCCGGACATTGGGCACAGCTCTCCTCGTCTCCCCGCTATGGATCCTTTCTCCCCCTCCCTCCGACAAACCAACGTAACATTGTTTTCTTTGTCCTGTGTGCTACTATGCTCTTGTAACGGATGTAATTTGTAACTTGTAACTCAACGATCCTCATGTAAAGCGCTCTGATACCTCTGGGTCTAGTTAGCGCTATATAAAACTCGTCAAATAAATAAATAAAAATACTGACCGGCGTTGTTACAAAAACATGACCAGCAAAGGCTGGATCCACAGCAGGGCCGCCCACGAGGATAAGTGATGCCAGAAGCAGCAGCACAATCAATTTTCAGACCACCATTCCGATTCAACTATCTCTGGAAAAGCCTGCCCCCGACAAGCTGCACTTGAGAAGCACGGTGGCAGGGGATGGAAATAACCCCCGCCAAAAGATTCAGTCGCTTCAGGTTTGCAAGAGCAAAGCCATGACAGAGGTGGTGTCAATCTGATCACAGATCTGTCTTCCATTGGAGGGGCGCACAATGATTAAAGCATGCAAGGGATGCTGAAACACCCCAATGGGTACAGAGTTTTTAGCTACAACAAATTAGTCCATGTGCTAATATCAGCAGTAAAATGGCCCACCAATCCACAAGCAGCCATAAAAAGGGCCCCCACACTGACTTGTCAAACCGGTCCTGACACTGACAGATTGTCTGTAGGACTGCCCACCCCTGGATTCTAAAGTCTGTGTGTTTCTGCAGAGACACTTTGATTATTGTTTCTGGATGAGCACGGCAGAAACAATGTAAATACATTGTAACCAGCTGGTCCCAGAGGAGGTTTCCATGGCAACTCCTGTCACCCCTTTTCTGGGCCGGGCTCAAACTGCAATAAGATTAAACAAATGAGTGCTTGCTGCACTCAAGCTTCACTGAAAGCTAAGCACCTCGAGCAATGCTCAGTGGAGCAAAATCTGTGTGACAAATGCATTGTAGTGCGGGAACGGGGTGAGATGCACTAAAATGAGTTGCACTAACCCCTGATGCGTGGTACTTTTCAGGACTGAAATCAGCAGCAGAAATAGAATACATCTACAATTACTTGCCAGGGAAGGAGCCATGCAGAGTAATTAAGTATGTACTCTACCACTCTGACCAGGAAGTTCCCATCAACGTGGTAGTTTGCAGTCTAGTTTTTCCCAAATGCCACTAAACAGTGTTCCATAGTTTGCAGTCGCTACTCAAGTGATTCCATGATTATTGTGGGCGCGGTACAGCTATAGTATTACTGATTATGGGGGTCCAGGCAGGTCTTAACTTGAGCGAATGTCTTTGTGACCCCTTTCCCTACTCACTCTTAGACGGAAATTCTGGCATTTAGGTCGGTTATCCATTTGGTCTTTTTTAGGATGAGAGCGAGACACGGTAATGCAGCGTAGAACGGCACATCTACATGAGACCATAGTATGCCATATCTTGCTCTCTCCCACCCCAGGGGATAACTAGAACTTCCCAAAAAGTTATGGACCACAGGCAGTGCCTATAACATGGTCTGGAGCAAAGTGTGCTCTGTGATGAAGACTGGTGAGTGTACAAACTCACCCACATTTACGATTGAAGAACCCCAGAATCTAGGCCTTCAAACTAAACAGTCCTGATGAAGGCCACTAGACCTGGAGGGGCATAGACTGGCTGAAACATGTCGCCCCTATCATAAGGGATTGTGGACCAGTTATCCATCCACATACCGACTCGTTTTTAATCTTATCCTTATCCATCTCTTTCATATTAAAATTTCCCTTTCTTGATATGAGAGAATTTTAAGTGATATACCACTGTCCACATCCCGACAGTCTCCCTCCAGGTGGAGGTTGTCGAGTCACTTGTAAAACAGGGCACTCAAGTAATAGACCCAATGATGGCACGATCCACCGAACCACACAAGTGGAGATAATATACACCGCTAGCTGTGAATGTGTGGTTGAGGGTATCAGAACTATTCTCCTTGAGACTCTGGTACATAGACGCTTGTTGTTCATTCCCACCTGTGAATATTAATTGTTAATGCTGGAAGCTGAATGGATCTCTGCTTCTCCCTCCCTCATCTTGATTCAAATAGTTATCCATGTACATCTGTATACAAGTGAGTATATATACTATTGAATACACAAGCTTTGTTCTTGCCTATAACTAAGCCAGGACATAATAAAAGCTTTTGTCTTCTTGTGGCCTCTTTGACATTTTCATGTGTCTGTTTATCTCTGTCATCTTGTTAAGTTGCTAGCAGATATGTCATTTCTAACTCCTGTTTGAGCAAAACTTAGTCAAACAAAAAGCAATTATGCACTGCAATTAAAGAAAGTGCCTGGGCTCTTGCTTTTTATTCACTAATCGCCCTGTAATCGACCTCGCAGCTTGACACAACTGCAGCTGGAGCAGCAGTGTGCACAGCACAGATTTTCTTTTATCTGTTGCGCGCCGCCCGATGTGCTGTCACGCACCCCAGAAGGGGCACAGCCCACAGTTTGAAGACCGCTGGGTTTTATGTTTACATTCTAATGTGGACCTGAAATTAACCAAGCCTCATGTCACGTCAGTTCCCCGGGGCCTATGTGACTCTAAGGCAATTGGACAAATCTTGTGACAAGCATTGCTGTTGCCCATTGGAACTACGGGAGCAAAGTATTACTGCAAACTAACTGTATTGCCAAGTACCTCCTTTATGGGCTTAGACTTTCAGTGGGTTGCAAGGTCGAACATCAAAGTTTACTTCTGGAGTGTGGTGTGGGTTGTTGCGGACAGTACTTAACCTTGAGAAAACAAGTGCCACTTTAATTTGTACCCCTATTTCCAGTGGCGGCTGCTGCCGATACAAAGTGGGGGGTGGGGGGGGGAGCGCGGGGCAGCGTGGGGCAGCGTGGGAAAAACCAATAAAAAAATTAATAAAAGTACACTTACCTTCCTGCTGCCGGCTGCCACCTCTGTGATCCTCTGCTCCTGCGACTCTCCTCGGTGCTCCTCTGCACCAGGAACTGCAGTCCCCATGAGCACAGGCTCCCAGACTCCCCTACAGCCAATCCCTACGCTTCTTGAGAAGCACTGGGATTGGCCTAAGCGGGCTTGTTTTCCACTCCAAAGGGGACTGGAAGCCTGCGCCTGCTGTTCTCTCCACCCTGCAATGCAGCTCAGGTTGGGGAGATGTCAGTGCGCATGTTGGTTTGGCTGTCCTGAGACAGCCGACCAAACCGACATGCGCTTTGACAGCAGTGCCCTGTGTCCACCACTCCTGCTTCTGTTGTCCCTGCCCCCAAAACTCGGCTGACTGCTCCGGCTCCTACAGGTAAAATAAAATGATAATAAACCAGTTTTATTATTTGCTTTCTTATTTGATTTTACGTTTTGATCTGCCGCTTCCAGCAGTGGGGCGACGCTCCTCCGCCATAATGGAGGAGCCGCCCCAGCCTATTTCCCAAAAGAGTCGAGCATCTACACAGGGAAATTCGGCTTCTTTGAAAGAATGAGAAAGTGAGGAGCAAGATGTTACATGACACTGTGCCAATGAGAGTTGAAGGTATCTGGTTTCGAACACTGTGCCAAAGCCAATAAGCCATAGCCCATCATTCTAGGTATTTAAACGTTGCTTGAAAGATCTATTTCTTTCTAAGATTACCTAACATTCGTTTTTTTAATTTGTCAAATGCATTACGTCGTCTAGATTTCAAGCAGTGATTTTTAATTGTATTGTATTTAAGTAATAGTCTATTATAAATTGTTTGTTATATGTTTGCACGTTGAAGCTACTGTATAACCATTACTGTCTTTACAAATGTTTAACAAACCATCTGAGTATTGCACAAAATGTTCATTGGTCTACAAATATCTGAATATTTCTTAAGTGTTCCAGCGTACTACCAAACTTTGTATGCTCAATACTCCAGTTTTACTGCACTGCTGCTCATCCATATTAAGTACTTCACAAACATGTTAGGCTTTTTCTATGTGCCAGCCTTGTGTTATACCTCCTTCTGTGCCATTAGTCACAAAGTCCCGGTGAAGCACATAAAGTTAATTTCAACATTGCCCTAGGAGAGCTTACATTGCCATGCCAGTGTCTCCAAGCTTCCAGAAATTGCCCATGCAGTGTCCAAGCTGGCACTGCCATGTCAGCATCGACGTTGCAGCTGGAAAGTTGTAATGCCAGTTGAACACTGCCATGCCCATGTTACAGTGCCCTCTAGAATACTCCATGTAGGTTTCTGCTGTGATATGCACATTTTACAATATCATCAGAAAAAAATCATGTCGGTTTCCACATTTTACATTGCCATGTGAAAAAAAGTGCCTTGCTGGTGTCCGTAGAATCCTGCCAGTCTCTGCATCGTCCTGCCAGGCAGATCATAGACTTCAGAAGTGTCAACTTCATCACACAGCGCAGACTGTTGCAGTGAAATCTTCCCTCTCAATCACAGTAGAAGCTGCAGCAGCACAAACCTCCCCCCTCACATCAAAAAACAAGGCCCAGCAAAGGCAGCAGTCACCTTTACAACAAGCCCTGCACAGGAAGGGGTGCTGCATGGGAAGTAGTAAACATAACATGTGTAAAGTGCACCTTCACCCAGAAGGGTATCTTGGCGCTGAAAAACAGATGTTTATTGTCGCCCAACTCAATTGTACTCATTTTATCGACCTCGGTAGGATGAGTGGATCCACTGGGATTTGAACCTGTGACCATGAAGTCAAACACAGGCCCCTACAGTGGACGCATTAGTCTACTGAGCCACCAGACCCAGGTTCAGTAATTTAAATGGTTTTTTTTAGAAAAAGAACATGCAGAGATGGGTAATTTCAGAAAGCAAGAGAACAGTTGGGGCAGATTAAACAAAAGGAAGGAATAAGAGAAAAAGAAGGTTGTTAAAGACTTACAAGAGCCAGGTAGAGTCTGGGCAAGCCTTATCTCGGTGGTGGGGGTGGGGGCAGGACCAGAGGCAAACGACGATGTAGAGAAGGTCTCATTGGAGGTCTTCACAAGGTAAAATTTCAGGATGTTAAAGGCAGCATGTCCTTACTTCTGGACTTCCCAGAGCAACTAGTGATCCACAACTTCTCGCCAGGAGGGAATTCTGGCCCAAGACAAGCGCCTTGCCCAATGATGCATCAAACTTTGAATGAAATCCAGAAGTGAATGTGTAACCAGTCAATGGATCATAGAATAGGAGTGATTTGATCAAACATTCGGCTCCTGAAGTAAGACGAGCAGCAGAATTGACCACACCCTTTAAAGGCTAGAGCGAGGAATCCAGACCTACAAGCCTGTTTGTCCCCAGTCACCACCGTTTCTTTGAGGAAAGAGGATTTAAAATATGTGGTCTGGGGTGTCCTGTTATTCTGCCTTTCCAATCCTCTTCATCTTCATTGTTAATATTTTTTTTCACGGAGGCGCCCAGTTCCTACATCGCATACGCATTGCAAAGAGTCATCCACTAGTAGTGCATTGGCTTGCATGACCTGGTTAATGAAGGACACCTCGCTCTCCGTGAGAGATAGAGCACCAGCGCCACCAGTTGTGCAAAGCATTTTGATTTTTAACCAGATTAATAATTAGTTTTTTGTCTGACGCCGAATGGCACTAGATTCTCATTTCTAGGGTGTAAAACAGAGCTGGGTGTAAGAACTGCTGTTTCAGGAACATCAAGTCTTCACCAAAAGGACAATGCATAAAATAGACCATCAATTCCTCACCGCAAGATCACTACACAAGACGTCCCCCCTCCCTCACCTCAGCAGGTTGGCTGCATGCATAATTTGAACTGAGTGCCTCCTGGTTGTGGTCATGTACTTGAATACCTCATTGAGGCTGATTGTCAAGCTATATTGAAAGAGTACAGGTGAACCCACTTGGGCTTCTCGGAGAGAGGAGGATCATTTGTTGAACGCTCTTGAAACATTCCTAAATGGATCTAAGTGCCTGATATGTCAATTGGTTGTCCCTTCTCTGTATCTATGTGCTATGGGAAAATGAGTTGATACATAAGGGCCGAAGTTGCTCCGAGGGCAGTTAGTCCAATTTTATCTCAATTGTGAATGCTTTCTTAAATTCCAGCCCCTGTGCACAGGTATTGCAATTACAAGTGGTGAAATAAACTTTGCACACTGTGGATTTTTCTCCTTTGAATTTCTGCAGATCACACCCACAGAAATTTAACGAGGGAGAAGGTCCAGTAAATATCAGTACTTGCCCCATTTTTAGGGATAAACTTGTGTAACTGGAGCTATTTATCGCACTTTTAATCATATGCAATAAATATCACCAAAACCTCCAGAGCACTCCTAATCAGGGCTTTAGGATGTGGTGACTTTTTTTTTGGAAGACCAAAGATACCTAGGTAGGGACTGAAAGGGAAGCACAAATCTTCAGATCAAACTGTCAATGGCAATTGTGTTCGCGGTCTCTGGTTCTGCACCCTTAGATCAAAGACTGGCAATGGATTTGCCGGGAAGGTGGCACACTGGCTGTTTCTGCAGTTTTTGTCAAATTAATTAATACACACACTACATCTTATAGGGCTTTTTAATGAAGGGAAGTGACACTGTCTGGGGTCAAAATGTTATGATATTTTGTTTAGTATGTATATCTACTGAAATAAACTTTAAACCTAAATACATATATATTTGAAAGCCAAACCTCTCAACAGCATCACCCTTCCTTAATCAATCGCACCAACCCCCGGCCCCTCACCAAGCACATCTTCACCTCTTACCAAGCATAACATGTGCCGTTATCAACCACAACACCAGCCTACTTTAACCACATTTACTGAAACTGTCATATTGCTCACGCCTCCTCTTCAAATCGTTGAGAAGTGTGGCTCAATGGTTAGAGCGGCAGACCCTGATGCAGAGATCTGGCCCGGGACCAGGGTTCAATTCCCGCCTCGGCGGGTCTTGGGCTCAATTTCCTCGGACCTGATAATTCTCGCCTCGGTGCCTATTCTAATCATGGGTCCCACTCTGCAACTCTGGGCAATAGCTTGCTTAATCTCCACAACGGCCCCAACAGCGCTGGGATGCCTGGCTTCACCCTGGGGGTGCCCAGGAGTGGACATTTCACAGGGAAAAGCCAGGAAGGGTTCCACAGCGGTATGCGTACAGCGCCTGGACACCCCTTTGGGGGTATGGGTGCGCTTTACAAGTACAAATTTCATTTCAAATTTCATTTCAGGGTCTCGCATCCTCCCATGCACTCATAAAGGGTCAGAGACCCCCAATCCTAATTTCTGGTCGGTTGCCACAACTCAGAGCTATGATATGCCTATCTATCACAGTCACTACTCTGCAAATTGACAGTTTTTGAATCGCTGGGAAGCTCTTGCGAGGCACATTGTGTTGTATTAAATGCAAACAGTTTGTGACAAATTATGTTAAAAAAAAAAAAAAAAGTGAAAATGTTTGCTATAAAACATTGTGTACATTTCTGGGGATGACTATTGGGACTGATGAAGGTTGATAAGTGCATAGGAGCGTCTTCCAAGGGATTGTTTGGCAAAATTGGAAATCGCATTTGAAAAGGTCTGAGACAGACCCAGTTGAGAAATCATGCTATAAACGTGAAAAGAGTGCTGGTGTCAAAATATGGGCTATGAATTTACAGACGGCTCAAGAAAGGGCAAGGTAAGGGCTTTGGACCTTGTCCTACGTTTGTATTGTACCTGGCTTGTTTTTTTGAAGCACTTAGCGCTACTATACCTCAATTCTTGCCCCGCATTTATGATATTTTTAAATTCTTCTGCTACACGTACATGGCCAGTAAGGCATCAGAGTGCTGTGCAGGGGTATACGTAAACTTATCCCAATGCAAACTGTTACTTGGAAAGATCTGACTTTCCGGATATGGAAAAAACTACTCAAAAAAAGGTGGGATGGGCAAGAGGCCTTCTTTAGACTTGTTACTGTACCAGTCACAGCACAGAAGGTCAGTGGCAGCAATATTAGAACTCATTCATGCGGCGGTGCAGTGGGAAAGCCGCTAAGCACGACAGTCCTATCCTAAGAAGAAATGAAGTAGTGCGCTGTATCCTGTTTCTAGATGTCTATAATTATCCACTTATGGTAAGCAGAAATTATTTTCCTGAAATTGTGTGTTACCCCCTAGCTTCATAGAGTGCTCAGCTTGCGGGCAGGGTAGACGGGACCTTAAGGGGTGTTTCACTTTAACGGTAGCTGACACCTAGTAGAACATCCCTAGTAGTATGTTCTGGTGTCATTTGACGCGTCATCCACTGCTAACACTAAAGTAGGTGAGAAGGTGAAGAGTAGGGATCCTAACGGTTACCGAGAAGGTTTCAGTATAAACGGGCACATTCAATGGAACAATGAAGACAAGTAAGAAGTAAGATTCACAAAGCTTTATCATGCGAGTGGGTGTAACTTACTCATGGAAAATCTTAACGACTCGCCCCTACATCAGGAGTAAGTCGTACGTCACACCGACTCAGAGAAAAGAATCTTGTGACTCTGGTCTTGGGTTACAACTGAGGGTGGTTGAGATGGGTTGACTAAGGGTGATGGAAGACAGGTGAAGCCATCCTCAAGCACAGGTTACTGCGACGGTTGGATGGCTCTGACCATGTGAGGGAGCACCACGCTTGGCACTGCCTGGGAAGGATTAATGTTTGTAGTGTAAAAAACTGTGGGTGTCGGGTGATGCCTCTCCTTTCAGCGTAGGGCCCAAGACACTCCCCAGTGGCAGAGTCTGCAAGGTACTTATGGGTCTTGAGGTGCCCGGCTTCAAACGCAAGACATTCCCCTTTGAAAACAGAATAGGTTTCTATAGGAGTCCAATGGCGTGTGATTAGGACCAGATATGATCTGATCAAAGTGGTGTGCGCTTGTAATCATGCAGAATTCTCTTATACCTTGCAGTAAGACGTAGCCATCTACAACATGGTACCTTTTTTATGGGAATGCTTCAAATCAGTTACTGCCAGGACCATGGCAGGGTACATGGCAGGGAAAAACAAATGTAGTCAGTTTTCCAATCGCATCTCTTTTGTTCCGCTGGCCTCACAGATAATTCGATCCCTACAGGCAGTGGTTCTCGCATTCACCTTTATAAAGCCATGGTTACCCCTGCCTAAAGTTTGCTTCTTAGTGGCAAGTATGCAGAGCTTGGGTAGCATATCTTCCACTTCCTCAGCCTGCAAGGCCAGCTGACCAGACAGCACAGTAGTTTACTTGCCCTAAGGAGCCTCCACAGGAACCTCCACGGGTATTCCCAATAACCTCAGCTGGGCCCTTCTCCGTAAATTGTAAAGTAGCTCCATTTTCCCATCTAGCTTCACCATGTCACATTTGGCAATTATCTGAAAAGACTGCAAGTCTTTCAGTTCACTTCAGTCCTTGTTTGACTTCCACTCTAATGCATGGGCTCTGCCCTCCTTGATTCCAACTGGCGTTCTGAAGATTGCATCCTGGTCGCCAGGCTCACCAATGTTTCCTCCACGTTCTGCACTGACGCTGTGACAAGGTGAGGAACTCCCGGAATCATCTCCACTTGTAGATAGATTATTTAACGACTATATGCCCAAAAGTAGGTTTTCCTCACTTACCACAAGCTAATTAACACATGACCTGACACCCTAATTAGTCTACAAGAACATTGGAAGCGTTACCTTGAGGATCTGGAGGATGACGAGTGGCCTGAGGTCCTGGTGTCCCCACTGGAGGTAGCCATACGAGCTAGATTCCGTCTGGTGCAATTGAAACTACTACATAGGTGTCATTATGCATGTACTACCCTTGTAAAGATGGACAGAGCAACCACGGCAATGTGTCTCAGGAACTGTGTCCAAATAGGCATGTTTTATCACATGAATGGAGTTGCCCTGCTATACAGGGGTTTGGTGATCAGTGGTGACTTGTTTAAATAATGTTTGTGGAAGTATTGATGAAATCTCCCCAAAATAATGTTTGTTAAATATATGGGAAGAAAAGAACCTCACCCGCATGGACTAGATCTGGATTACCTTAGGGTTAATGGTGGCTAAACGCAACATTGCTCGTGATTGGAGAGTGGAACAGCCTCCGCAACTGAGTGATTGGAAGTTGGATATGGACTGGTGCATGCTTGCGGAAGGACGGTCTATGAGATCAGGGGTTGTCCGGGTAAATAGACCAAAATTTGGGAGATCATCGAGGTGGTTTGTGCGCTTGCTATGGAATTGTGGGAGTTGATGCTCGATGCCAGGAACACACAAACGCTGCTATTATTAGTAACTTGTCTGCATGGTGGGTGGTGGGATGGGGGGGGCCATTGGGAATTGTGGGAAGAACAGTGATAATTGGTGGTGTCTTGATGCTGCACTATATGATGTTGCTGTTTTTCATTTTAATAGCAATGAATAGATTTATTTGGAGAAAAAAAAGGTTCATGGTTATGCCAACATCACTGCCAGTGCCAATTTCATGTTAGTCTTGGGACTGTGCGACATGAGAAAATGCAGAACGTCCCCGTTCAATTATCAGTGAAGCACAAGGTCTGTACTCACACCTTAACTAGTGACAGCCATGTCCACCCTGGGCCAGCGTGCTCTGTTGGCATCTTGTACACAGCACTGTATCGGGACGAATCAAGTCAAAACAAAATGTAAATCTGCCACACTCCCTGGGCTATAGCGGCTAGAAGCAGAGCACTTACAGTCCCATGCACTAAGGTGGGAAACGGAACAACACATTTACAGAATGCGCTTAAATGGCAGACAACGCCCACAGATGTCCTTGGACTTTTCCATCCCCTTTCGGCACCACAGCACACCACTGCACGTTCTATTTACTAGTGCTACCTGGATAAACACTCATTCCATGCATCACCACATCTCTAAGCCACATACACTGCTCTACAGGCTCGCCCACACAGCACATGGTAACCCTTTCACACCATGCAATACCTGTCCAAGATGGCTGTCTGCCGGATACTAGTGCTACCGGATAAACACTCATTCCATTTATCATCACATCTCTAACCTACACACATTATTCTATACCTTCCCTCACACAGCACAGGGTAACCCTCACACACCACCAAGCCCTGTCCAAGATGGCTGCAAGTTTTACTGAACCGCAGCCATGCTGAACACAGCATGTGTGGAAGCAGGTGGCGACAAGCATAAACCACACGTAACTCACCTATGTCGTGGACATGTGTAGAAAACACGTAATAGAAATGGTGCTAGTAGTTTCAGTTTCACAAACATACAGCCGAGAGCAGAGTATAAGGAAACAAGAGCCTTTCTGTAACTTGGGGTGCAAGGCTGAAACAGTCTCAAGCAGCCGCACGGCAGAAAGTCATTTTAAACAGGTATTCCCCAAGCAGAGCTTCCCAGGGTTTTCATGGTCTCCAGTCCTGTCTAACAAGGAGGTGACAGAGTGTACATTTCAAGAAATTATAGGATCAGATGAGGTCGGACTGTGTGCTCTGGATTATAATTCTAGTCCTAAACAGAACAGCAAGGTATTTCTCCCTCCCGGTCGGGTCTAGGCCAAAGGTGGCCAGATGAGACCTTATCGAGGTTGTGGTGTTTGAGGAGCAAGCACAACTGGAAAACCTCACCCAGGTTCCTGTCAATGGGTGTCTGTATGGCTATCCTAAGTGGCTAAAACTCCAGGTTTTAAACTGAACTGTGATCTTTCCATAGCCAAACAGGCAAAATCACTGGCAAATATTTGTTTTTGCAATTAAAGATTTGCATATGGGTCTTCCTTTCCTGGGCTACAATAACCAGGATCCTGTAGAGAGGGCCGCAATCTCTTCCAACATTGAATTATCTAGTCGCCCTCTGTCTAGATAAGCTGTCAAATTTGTTTCACATGTTAAAAGAGGCCAGAATGTACCAGCTCGCCTCGCCACATTTAAAAAGGAACTCGGAATGTTCCTGTTTGAAAGACACTTTGCCTACGGCTAGAAACCCCTCACCCCATGCCCTTCCCTTAGATCCATAGCCAAACGTTCATTGATTTGACCCGACAGTCTTGCTTTGATGCTTGTTCATGACGATTGATATGTTATTGTAGTCCTGTTCTTTCGTAAAGGGCCCTAATGTCCATGGTCTATGTTCACACTGTATAAATCCACAATAATAGAATAAATAAATAGCACATGCAGATTTTACATTTATTCTCGATGGACTGATCTCACATGTAGCTGCTACAATAAGGGTACAGCGATGCCCTGCCGGTAGGTACTTCCTGGAAAAAGGTATTGCCTTCTGAGCCCAGACAAGGCACTAAGGCCCAAAGGATTTCAGCAGCCCAGCGTGAAGCGAGAACACACCAATGGGACAACTCCCACCAACGTGTGTCAGCTGGGACCCCCGAAGGTTAAGAATAGAAGCCCCACCACTTAATGAGGGCGGATTAAAGGCAGGCAGGAATTCACTGGCAGCTGTAGCCTTTCCCTTCAGTACCCTCATGAAACGCCAAGTCCCGCCGGGGTGGAGAATGGGGCACGGCGCGTGCTGGGAGCGGGGTCCGCTGAATGCGCTAATGGTTGCAATATCCAGCCGGAGCCTATGAATAATAAATGGACATCACCGAGTAGTCCCTTCCCTCCCAGCAGCGCGAGCCCTGCTAATTGCACATTGGTCAAATACTTCATGTTGGTCTTGGCCAGAGATCAGGAACCCGCGGCGGGCCGCATCTGCTTTCCTCTTAAATCCCATCTACCCAATCACAGACTCCCGCCCACACAACCACAGTTCTGCAAAAGGAACCGGCAATGGTAGACCATTGCGGCATGGGTGTGACCTCATCGTGGAAGGGTTGATGGGAACGAGGGCCTAGGGTGCAGGATACGATTCTGACGCCTCCAAACAAGCAAACCATCTCTAACTAATGAACCAGTCACAAACAAAGGCCTTCAACTGATGAATAACACAAGAATGGTTCCTCATTTAAGGATTTTAATTGACGGCATGATACCCCCAACTGGGGTTATAGTCATTTCTGTTTCTAATTAAGGTTTATATATAGTTTAAATAAACCACATACACTTCAATCACATCACATAAAAGGAATGCACTGAGATATGAAATGAAAACCAATATGCGCTGACACGATAAATAAAATAACTATTGCTTAAAAAGAGGATATTCTTCCCCATATTTGCTATATAGTTTAGTCTATGTGCAGTTAAATAAATCAGTAATACAAAACCTGCTTCTGAATGATTTGGTGAGGTACTTCAAGATATTATAAGAACCTACAGGGCTTTAGAACTGCTTTCCAGGACCATCCATGGAAGACCAACAGGAGCGGGACCTACTGTACTCTTCTTCTGGCTTTACCAAATGTCACATAACCCTGTAGCAGGGTTAGCACTTCCCATGTAAAACGACTCAACACGCTCTGCGTGGCAGCCATCTTGTGTACAAAGCTCCACCCAGCTATTGTTCTCCTTTGTTCCCACTTTGTTGATGAAAGATTCAAGATGGAGGTGGCTTGTCAGCGGAGTAGTCCATGGTTATGCTAGACGTGCTCAATGTGCACATGATCAGTGACTCCTGACTTCTTGGGGTGACATGTTGATGAATCTCTAATCTGCTCTGGATGAACCAATCTACGAGTGGCATTTCAGCCACGTCAAGGTCAATTGAATCCTTGACCTTTCTGTACAGGTTTCTGGTTCTTACCATCCATTTAACTAGTCACAGGTGGTGTGCTCGCAAAATGAAAAATTTGTTATTTAATCATTGTTATGGGGAAGTCATCATTGGTTTACCTTTTCCGGGACCCACAGGGTCCTAGGCCTATCTTCCACTCACTGGGTGCCAAATCCTTGAAGGTCAAAGTCACAGCCTAAACTTCTAGCTACAAGATCCAGGCCTGGCCGTCTTTGTTTGATGGTGTTCCCTAATGTCCACAGTCTGAGTCTGTCCCTGCAATGATATGTGCTGAAGAGGACAACTTTGTAAGAACTGTTGGGATGTGTTGAACTGGGCAGAAGAGAATGCACTAAAGGTTCATTCCACGGGTACCTCTGTTGGGTCTCCAATCTCGGGCACATATCCCTGCTCCATACACAGCTTCAACCAGGCACATCGTCATCCGTACACCCTCGGCCGCTTAAAATGTTTCAGCTGAAAGTATTGCACATGGTCTTGTGTGGAACCCGTGTGCTATCTGTCGAGGACTCACTCATCTACCGATCACATTACAGCACAGAGGCAATGTTGAGTGAGTGGGTGTTGATCACGCCTTTAGTGTTTTCATTTCTACTGCATTCATCACATTTGGAGCTGGCAATGAATCAACCAATAGATTTGGAATGGTGGAAAAATCAGATGCAGAAGAGACGTCAAATGGAAGAGTAGCCCTACACTGCAGGTTTGAAGGTGGGGGAGGGAGCACTAAATGGGCCGGGGGGGGGGGGGATACAGAATTTGTTGCCAGACTCTGTTCTTGAATTGTTGGGTGCTAAAAGGTTTACAGCTCAGACATCCTGTAGGAGTGAGGACACAAGCTGTCAAAAGCCTGCACGCGTCGTTTAGCACGGGGTGAGTCATGCGTCTCCTTTTAGCTTTGCTGATGTGAGTACAAGCCCAGGTACCTGAAGTGCCTCGCGCTAAGTGAGTCTTTCACGTCAGAGAGCAGACTGGCTCCTGCGAATTACAATTTCTAAATTAACACACTGAATCTGAACGCAAAATCTCAGATCTGTCATCGCTGAGCTCCTCGGTAGCTGAGTCACCCTCTGCCAGGCCGCAAGTCTACAGCAAACGTGAATTAAAGGCCTGCTGTTTAGGGAAGCTTGCTACTACAACAAATAGCAAACAATCCAAGCACACATAGAAAGCAGGAGGGAGGATGTGGCCTCATGGCCAGAGCTGCCGACTTTGCAGCTGGAGAACCAGGTTCGGGCGTCGGCTCAGCATCTTGTGATTTTGGGCAAATCACTTCATCTCCCCGTGCCTACTAAAAATGAATGCATCCTTGTGCAATGTAACTGGTTCTCATGTAAAGAGCTCCAATACCTTCGGGTCGAGTTCCACTATATAAATCTGCCACAAAAAAAAAACAACACCTGTGCACCTCAAGTCACACCTGCCACATATCTAAAGCTTTTCAGATAACTCCAGGCAGCTGACTGACTCTGCCAGACAGCTGGAAATATCCTACCCCACAGACCTGAAACTTGAAGGGGTGGGAACTGCACACACTCCTGTCAGTTAAGGGACCACTTGTGCCCAGTAGAGTAGCTTGGCTGTCATGGGCCCCGGTGCAAGCAAGGAAAATGCCCCCTTTGACTGCTGCTGAGATAGTAAAATATAGCAAATATCAGGGTTCAGAGAGTACCTCAGGGCTCGGGCCCCTGTGCCGCTGCACCAGTGGTCGCTCAGCCCATTCCTGGGCCAAAGCACTCTATGGAAAATAGGCCCCTGGTAATCCATGAAAAAGAAAGTGAGCCGAGGAGATATCTGCTGCTGAGGTACCTGCGCCTTCCCTCTGCCCAGTCTGCAGCGGCAAGAGGCCAGTGCCCATGAGTGGTGCATGGGCCTGGGGCCTGTGCTCTAGGCTGCCTCCTGTGCAGTCCTTTGTGATCTCTAGACACAAAGATTCTTTTCTTGAGATGGATGTGACCAACACGGTGTAAGGAAAACGCGGTGGCCCAAAAAAACCCAGTTAGGATTAAGGTAGGCGTGGATCGCAACCTCAAGGATTTATCAGATCCAGGCGACTGCGGCGCTGAAGTCTGCGGAGACACTTCTACTCATGCACTAGGCCAGTTATGGCAAAATTATTTATCGGTAGTCTTCATTGCTCTAAGTCCTGGACTTATTGATACTAGTCATTACATCATGAGGTTTGCCTTGTCCGACACCCCTTCATGCCCTATAACTAATTCTGGGTGGGGCGTGGCCCGTCTGTTGAGGTTGGTTCTGCTGTGCTGGCCTCTGTAGACCTTTAAGGATTTATCAAATGTTGAAGAGTGCAGGATAGGTAAATACTGTCTGTGGAACACGGAAAACCTCCTGACGTAAGGACTAGGAAAAGAAAGACGGATAGCATGTGATGTCCTTGACTTCTTTCCTTCCCTTGTTTCAAGCAAACAACCTACAATGATAAGAGCCAGCCTCACACCAGCCTTTACCATGCTTGGCATACACTGAATGGATGATAAGGGTGGCATTTTCAGACGCCAACTTACCAACTCATTGCCAGGTGAGGTTGGAAAAAAGGTGCCAAATAAAAAAATTAATAATCCTCACAGTTTTCAAGAAGGAAGATAAAATGCACCAAGTTAAAGAGGAAAAAGTAACCACTAAGTAAACTCTCAGCACAAAAAAATAAATTTAAAAAAATGAAAAAACTAGAAAAGCAAATAAACAATCAGGATATCAGCAAGCTGTAGGGAATTAGACACAAGAGACTGAAGGTACAATTGGGCACAGAGCACAGTGAGTGACGCTCATCCTGCAGTGTTTTGTTGCGACACACCCCTTGCAGGATCACCCACCTTAATATACACATGTCCAGTTAGCAGTTCCTTCCTTCGTCTAAAAACGTTAGTCCGCCATGTTGGGACAGGCTGACCTCCATACCAAAGAGCCATTCCGCCTGTTCCACCATGATATTGAGGGTACATTCTGCCTTTTAAATATCAGGATTCGCTCATAACAAATAAAGTAAAAACAATATGGCCTGCACATTGCAGTTTCCATTTCCCCAAAAAGGGAGGGGACACAAAGCAAACAGAAGAAAGAGCTGGTCCTTTCCACCCTGGGCACGGGAGATCAGAAAATATGCACTGGTTGCCGACTCTCGGAGCCATGACCTCTGACCCCTTGTGGCAGGACCAGCCGTCCACTGAGGCAGGAGACGGACAGGAGTCCGAGTACAGGGAACCATTGCACCATCCCACCGCAGACCGCAGCCAGGTAGGGACAGTCGTAGGTGTGCGGAAGGAGGAACACCTAAAACAGAACTGCGTAAAACAAAGAAGTAACAGCATCAACATTCAACACCATAAAACACCCAGTAAAGTAAAGTCCCAGCTTCTTTGCTATGTTCTAAAGATATCCAGCAACACCTTCTCGCCCTCCAGTAAACAGGGTTAATGCAGTACTTAATTTGTAAAAACAAAATAAGTGCTAGGGCCCTCGTCAGGAGGGCCTCTGGAGCTTGCACCATCCACTGCCCCTGCCAGTGCTGCCAATGACAGTACCAATACAACTACTAACCATCACACTCCTACAAGTGTAACAGATCAGACTATTCCATGCCACCCAGAGCTATAAGAATGGCTTGGGCAGCAGGTATTAGTCTTTTGTAATGAATATTAAATTATTAGATAACTGTTTTATGCTCATTTCAAAATTAGGCAAACAGCATCACCGTGTGGCAGACTGTCATATGTGCTGGTGTAGACAATTAAGTGCCAGTACCAAGCACCAGAAACCACCGGCACAAATTAAGCACTGGTTTAATGTAGGTTAAGAAGGCAGCTAGTCAGCCTTTAGGGCCTTCTTTAGAGTTTGATGGACAGATACACTATCTGGGGTGTAGCTATCACTGGTGCAGCAAGCGCAGTATCCTGGGTCCCAGAGCACTGAGGGGCCCATTGACACCAGATAATTGCTGTAGTTTCCTACCCTAACAGCAGTCAAATGGCCCATTTGCCTTACTTACACAAAGGCCCATAACATCCTTGCTATGCGACTGACTCTGTTACAGATGTGCGGATGTCCTGTCCGCTGTCTTACCACTGCTGTATAGTCTATGGGACTTGAAATACGATGGACGAGATGTCCAACACATTCTGAACGGAGTATTCCATCCGCAAAACCCCAAATAAGGGCTTAAGTAATAATACACGGGGAGAGGAGACGCTGCCACTGAAAAACACCCAAAAACTCACTCTACTTTTAGCAGGTAGCTGAGGGCAAACCACTGTATACGGGAGCCAAAGAGCAGTAATGTTGAAAACAGTGGAGAAACCGTCACAGATGTGCAGTCTTTCCAAAACGAAAAGATACACATGTTTAACAATTCGAACCCTCAATGTACAAATAAAATAAAAAGCTAACAGAATGTACTTCAACGTATGATCAGGACCCAGCAGGATGTACCACAGCCAGTCAAGTTAAAGTGCATACAGGTAAAACAGACACAACCATGACCCAAAGAAACCTCTCATGCATTTACTAAAACGTAAGTCATACAATAAAACATTAGAAAGGCCCATGAAATGTAAATTAGGCGGTGAAAGTCAGGCCAGGGAAAAGACGCCAGAGATATTGAGAAGGCTTCAGCAGGCTCTGGGTTTGGGGTACCCATGATGGATGTCTCTAGAAGGTTGTTGCTGAAAGTCTTTTGCGTCCGGCTCGGGGTCTTAAGCACAACCACACAGGCGAAGAGAAATGCTATCTTGCCGTAGAGATCAAGTTCGGTTGCACCTTAACAGCAAGGTCTGTCAGGTGTCCTGCTGTGTTTGTCTGGTAATCAACTTAGTGTCTGGACAAGAAGTGTGATCAGCTGAGAGCTCAGAGGAACGTCTTTATTTGAACTATGTTCCAATGTATAGTGGCAGTAGGTGGGTTGTAGTTATGCTGGCCGGGCTCTAGGTTCTTGCTGAAAACATAGCTTAAGCTCATAAAACACCTCAAGCGGGCAGGGGAACCTTCTCACAGAATCCTCATAGGCTCGTCCATCCATCAAACCAGACCTCCCAGCTGCAACACCAATAAGGGTAGCAGTTCCCTTTTCTAGGCGCTACAGCAAGCGCTTAGAAGATACAGCAAGAGGGGTTCACTCTAAGTGATTCTTTGACATATCTGACTACTAGAGCCTCTTGTCGCCGTACGCAAGAACAAATGTGTACTGTGGGTTCCTGACACACCTTCTGAAAGAGTAACAAGGGACAGGGTCTGGGGAGGGGGAAGTCTTAATCATGGCCTCCTCTATTCCATCAAGCCTGTCCGTGGAACAGCAGGAGTGTCCGGCTGGCTCTCAGCCGAGGCTCCTCATGGATAGGATCTGCGGATCTCCCATGGCAAACTGGTCAACCTGTAGCAGGGTACGCACTGTTATCATCCCATGCTCAACTTTAAAGACGGAGGCTGGGAGAGTGGAAGGGTCCACTGTGACTATTTCAACAGGGGTAAACACATCCATTGGGACAGTGTACTGTGCAGATTACGCTGTAAAGTGGACCAACTCCTGATGGCTTCTGCCAACACACCACTCCCCTTCATGCCAAGGAGAAGCTCACTTACTATTAACTTCATTTACATTCCTGACTTTAGCCTTTCATGCAATGGCCGCTTTGTAGACCGGAAGTTCACAAGGGGAGAGGCTCACTGCTCCTTCCATGCCAGGTGTTAAGCATTTCTGAAAAAAGTACATACTGGAGCTGCACAGACTTGATAACTAGTGGGGCTCCCCTTATGCACTTTTCTGTAGGCAGATGACCATGCCCGCTTGCCTAGAATAGGTTGCAAACATAGGCGGTGCGGAAATCGAGAGGAAAAGGGATCATGGTCCGCAGCAAACAGATCACCATAAGCCCCTAAGTATGATGGGCTTACTCTTGCAAAGGCCTCAAGGAATAGGTTTACCCTCGTGATCTTTGCATGGGTAAGTCCATCATAACTAATGTTTCTACCAATGGGCAGAACATTCTGGGCTTAATTCACAAAGGGCCTCAGCACTCGTGGCGGAGGCCCCGCAGTTGTGAAGGAGTCTCCATTCTCAGGCGGAATCTCCGAAATGACAGCTACCATAGCAGAGATTCCGCCCGAGTGGGCAGAATTCCCCCCCCCCCCCTGACAACAGCGGGGTCTCCGCCACGAGTGCCGCAGTCCTTTTTTTTTTATTCAGGCCCCTAGTTTTTTCAATGACACACAAAGCTCCCCGACTGTCCCCACCAGTACCGGACTCAATCGATGCAGGCTCTGGAATGAAAAAGTGACCATCATCTTCTTTCCAAGGTTCGCTGGTTCACTGTGCTTCCACACACACTCACTCGATGATTTCACACTTGTGACTTTGATGTGCAGATGCTTCTGTCTTCAGGGCCCCCTCTCATGTTCTGCCTTGCTTTAAGGCTTGGCAGGCCTTCCAGTTGAGTTCCTGCATGCTAATGAAGTCATACGCCTCATTAGTGCCTTAACTAAAATGTCCTTCATTGAACTGCATGCTATCACATTGCATTTGTTCGGTCCTTGAAGTGTTCTTAAGATGAATAGTTTCTATGCACAGTTACTGTCAAGAAATTGCTGCAAGCACTTCATGGAGAGAATGAGGGTGATCCAGCAGACGTGGTACCCAGGGTGTGCAGGCCAAGGGCAGAAAGGGGCAATCAGACCAGAAGTGCCGTGTATCATCTATAATGGAACACTTTCGGTGGAAGAGGAATGCCTCATTCTCCTTATGAAAGGGTCCATTTCATGGATGCCTCACCAAGCAAACCCCCTGATGCCCCATTCTTTTCCCTAACACACACACAAATCTGATGGTGAAAGGAATGCTTGCAAATCGTCTAAGCCACTGGAAATTACTAGATTCTAATCCATTGTTTTTTGGCCCTTGATTCACTGTAGCCATAGGCCTGCTCTATGCAAATCAGCACTGACCCTGCTCCTCGTGGAAACAGTCAATTGCAAACTACTAGACGAGAGCCCCTCCAGAAGAGAACACAAGCAACCCCATGCTGGTTTTGGCCTTACCAGGCCTAGTCAGTGAGGTGTAACTTGGATTTTGTGGCACAATGGGCAATTGATTCTAGTGGTTTTCCCTCCTTACGTCTACTTGACCTCTTCTCAACTTTTCATACTTTGGACCACCAGCTATTGGTCCAAACACCAAGTGACACCGCAATCCAAGGTATGGTTCTTAATTGGATTAAGTCCTATCTCGCAGAGCTCACATTTCCGCTGTTCTATTTTATTAATCACCATCCATCTATTGGGCTCAACACTGATTTCTCTTCAGTGTGTACCTGTCCTATGTCTATATCTGGTAAATTTTTTCAAACATTCTTATTATAACTATGTGGATGATACCCAGATCACCTTAAAAATGAAAATTCTCTTTGCCCTGGACACCTCTGGCCTGAGCCCTGCCTTGTAGGAATAGACCTCTGGATGCTAGAGATCCGTCTGAAACTTAATTTCTTGAAAGCAGAGATCCTCGTTTATGGATCATGGCAACATTTTGACCCCATCTCCTCATGGTCCCTGAGAATTGAAACTCTATTCGATCACCTCCACGAAGGGAAGAATCTGAATATGTTCATGGACTCCATCCTTTCAATCCAGACCCCAGTTAACCAAGTGGCCAAAGGTGCTTTCAATAGATAGGCGTATTACGTCATATGTTCATTTGCCTCGGCCATTCATACAAGATATAGGCCACAATAGCTCTAGTGCTTTCATGTCTTGAGTAGGTCCATCTACATTGGAATCCTAGACCCCTGATAGATAAGCTTCAATTAATTCAGAATTCAGCAGTCAGACAAGTGCTAAACCTAAAAAGACCTGTCCACATTACCCTTGCGGACCTACACTGGCTACCAGATGCAAGAATACTCCCTCATAGACGTCTGCTTTGCTCACAGCACAATCAAAGGGACAGGCCCAATCTCATTTCAATCCAAAGTAGGACTACGCAGATGAGAAACCTTTGGGACAGAATGAGCCCACTCATGATTTTTAACCTCTTAAAAAAAAAAAGTCTTACATTGGATCGCAGATCTTTCACTTGTCAACATGCAAGCTCTTGAATCTCCCCCTCCATCTTAAAAAGAATAAAGACATCAGTGGTAACCTTGAGTTCAGTAAAGCAAAAAGGATCAAATCAGGATGCAAGGAATTTCAGGCTACAACTTATTCTGGTTTGTATATGAGATCTGCGAACCTCTCCCTCCTAATCTTTTGCATCGTACTTCATGCATAAGTGGTCGCTGCATGCTGCTGCGACAAGTTTAGAGGACAACGCCCAGCATCACACTCAACACAAAATCATACTACTCAATGTTCACACATCAACTGACACTCTTCTGACCATGCGCAACAATAGCGCATCTTTTGATTCCTCCAACCAGGAAGCACTTTAGTGGTCTCTTGAAGGTCAGGGAAGTGATCCATAAATGCTACAATACAATACAATATGGGAGGAGTGGTTTGATATAGGAGGTCCTGAAACATAGCCGGTCGTGTTGCGAAAAATTTGTTGCTGCCAATACGCATGTCATTATAATAGAGGTAAGTGAGTTAGGAAGGGTTGTGCTTCCTGCGGCATTTGTCCTACCTACCTGGTGGATTGGGGGTGAAGGAAAGTGTGGTGGGCATGGTGCCAATTGTTTTGATCAATGTTTTGGTTTAGTGAGTAGGGATAGCTTGGGAGTCATTGTGAAAAAGCCAGCTGTCACTGCTTGTATAAGGCTATGGTTGCATGGGGTTTTACTTGAAGATTAGATGATGTGAATGCTGGATTAATTGGTCTTGTAGAGAGTTTGGCCCACACAAAGCCAGGCTTTTATCCCCTTCTGGAACTTAAGGTGAGTTTGAACTTTGTTTATATAGAAGGGTAGAGAGTTAACAAGCTTGCTAGCTTGGCCTGGGTAGGATCAACCTTACAGCTGTGGTTTTAAAATGTCATTTTCTTTTGAATCACAATATTGGAGTGGAGGCTACATCGGATATGGCAAGTTTGTCATTTTTGTGACCAGTACGCTCTACTTAGTGGCTTAAATGCAAGACTTTGGGCCTGATTTAGATCTTGGTGGACGGGTTACTCTGTCACAGTGGTGACGGATATCTCGTCCGCCGAAATATAAATCCCATAGGACATAATGGATTTATATTTCGGTGGACGGGATATCCGTCACCGTTGTGACTGAGTAACCCGACCGCCAAGACCTAAAACGGGCCCTATGTATTGTGCAATTGGAAGCCATTGAGAAGGCATTGGGTCTGAGACAATGTAATCCCAGGGTTTAAGATGCAAACGTCTGGTCCAATAAACTCGAACTTGCTGTAGTTTTAACAGAAAGAATTTTTGTGCTCCTTGTAATGCACATTTGCAAAGTCGAGGCGAGAGCGTGCGAGGGCAGGAGTGGGTTGTAGGGTATTGTCACTGAATGAAAATGTAGTAGCATTTAGTAAAATGAGGTACTAATACTGCTGTGTGCACAAGATAAAAAGAACAGAATAAACGTTAAGAACATTAACAAACTTTCAGGAAAACATGTCTGAAATTAAAAAAATATAAGAAATAAGATTTCCAGACAAAAACTACATCTGTGTTCATTTATATCAGTACAAATATGGCATCTCAGGATACATGTGCCAGGCAGACCCTTAAGTAAAGAAGAAGAAAAAGCGAATCCCAGCGCAGTGTATATAATACGGAAGCACAAGGGCTGCTGTGGCCTGTGCTGTAGTGTACATTGTAGGAAGCCGGGCAACTACGGTGGGGAAACGTCTCCCACCATCAAGCTCCTAAGCAGACGAGCGTGGTCTCTCTGGGGGAACCTTGTCTCCCCTCTGTAATGTTAGCGCAAGATGGCGGCTTTCTCCATCGCAGGTCTGCTATGAATGCAAAAAGTATCACAACAACCCTTGAACCAAGAAGCGACGCAAGAACCAAAATACTAAAATGAAAAAGTATAACCAACAAACAACAAAAATAGGATCAGTAACTCCAAAGATATGAAAATGTCAATCTAATGCCTCCTCTGTGCACTTCAAACAGAGGCCATCGTGGAGGGCAGTGAAAGTCTCAGCACAGGAGGGGCCTCGAGAGGGTTCCTCTCCCCCCCACAAGCCCAGCCCAGCTCCAGGCTGCCTCTGCCGTCGCACCAGTGAATGTGAAGTCAGGCTCAAGAGGCAGGTTTTACAGAATGAGCAGCAATGGCCATGACAAAGCCAAGGCTGCTTCTGCTTGTGAGTGGGGAGCCGAGACCCAAACATTACGTGCCGGGGTCCAAGTATGATGACCCTGTTCCTATCATCGATTTGAGGCTCATAAGCAAAAGGGAGACTCACTTAAGTGTTCTCCTCCACCTAAAGGCCTACTTTTGTCAACTACAACTGAGGCCGACTTCAAAAGCTGATTTTAGTGCGAAAAAGGTGTAATTGTAATTTTTCAATGACTCGTATGTAAACGCTTTAGGGTAAGGCCCCCTTCAGAATGTTACAATGTCAATAATCATTACATTAATGTAATTGCTTTCATTGACTTTCCAAGATTTCCACTTTCGACAACTATCGGTCTCCTGCAAAATAAGCACTTATCCTTGCCGTTAGTTAGACTTTCCCAGAGAAATATACCAGCCATATGTTCACTTTTTCAGATTCTGCAAAGGCCCGAATATGTTATTTAAGCAGAACTTTATATCAAATCATCCATATTCATTTTAACATGGACTTTCTGTCTTTGTTTACTTTCATTATTAGTCATGGATTATTAGGGCAGCCCTGGAACTCATTTTAATAGTGTTTTCTTCATATAGTTACTGTTAAAGGTATGTACTAATAAGGGGGAAAAAATCCCAGCTTTAGGTGATTTTTCTCATTTTTGGACCCCATCCCCTAGAGCCCGATCTAAGCAGTGTCTCGGGAACTCCATCCCCCGGGAAACTGCTGTGCTCCCTGCCTGAGAGTGTACGGGCAGGGCATATAAACTTTATTCCCTACCTGCACTCTCCTGGGCAGGGAGCAGAACTTTGCTCTCGCCTGGGTTGGAGCAGAAGGAAAAAACTGCTTCCTACTGGAAGGAGCAAAGAACCAGAGCTGACAAAGGGTGCTGGCCGGGGAGCCAGCAGCAGTCACGGGGGCCTTGGGGCTACCCCCATGGCCCCAAAGAGAATATGTTGAGAGTGCCCCGGGTGGGCACCAGGTCACCCACTTTTAAAAATATATTTTAAAAATGGCTGGCTCCTGCTATGGTGGTGGCTGGAGAGCTGGCTGGGGCTGCAGAGGCATTTGTGCACCTCCCGCAGCCCCCAACGAGTTGGCAAGTTCTGGATGCCCTACTTAAAAAGATATTTGCCACCTCTCATCGGCACCTGGTATGGGTGATGGCTAGGGAGTCCGCATGGTACATTGGTGTCTCAAAGCTCCCCCATTGACACAACTTACAAAATATTTTTCTTAAAGTGTGGGTGCCACGGGTGAGCACCAAGGGGCACCCAAAAAGTTTGCAAAAAATAAAAAAAGAATAAAAGATGAGCAACAGGAAACAGTTATTTATTATTCACTGCTCTGGAAAGGAGCTCCTCATAATGCCCTAGGGATTTTTTTGAATTCTATTTTTCATCCTGCTAGTGCCCCTAGAAGAGGCAGTGACACCATCAACAATTGTTTAAAGTTGTGAAGACTGCAAGCAGTGCAGTAGCCTCCCAGAAAAAAACAAAAACACAGTAACTTCACCTGGTTCATTGAATTCGAAACACCATGAGCGATTACCATGTTTTTTAAAGTACTCCGAACTGGAGCTCTTCAACTGCAGTGCAGAGACCCCTTGTGGTGGGTTCTAGGGTTGAGTTTTGTGGCCTGAAAAATGTTTAAAAAGACTCAAATGCATGTTGGTGTGTTTTTTTAGTTACATTTTATTGAAAATATTGTATGGAAATTACTTCTTTTAAACATTGCAATGTGTACATTTATAAAATGTACATTTGATTATAATTATTGGTGACTTTTTGACTAAGACAATAGATCTGCTTTATATATGTTGATGTGCTGACCAATGGATAAAATCAATAGGCCTGCTTTTTATATTTTGGTGTTATGACCCTTTGACAAAGTCAGTTGGTCTACCTCGCTTAAAATGACACCCTTCATATTGTTACCTCACATAGTCAGTCACGCAGGCCCTCCGGGGTTGGGTGCAGGGCCTGGCCACCATCCCAGCCCCACTCCATGGATGGCCAAAGGCTGTGCACTGCGGGGGGCTACCTGCAGGGGGTTGGACACAAACCCCATGCCAGGCACTGCCAAAGGCCGTGTGCGGCAGGGGTAGGGCGCCCCCTGGGTTGTATGCAGAGCTTGGCCACAGGCCCGGCCCTGCTCTCAACCCCGCAGTGTGCACGGCGATAAACATCTTACTTTAATAACAAACATGGCAATGCACTGAAAAAAGCAAAGGTTACAGTGATGTTATAGTTAGGAATTGTAATAATATCCTACTTTATATTAAAAAACTTAGAATCTCACTGTGAAAAACAAAGGTTAAAGGGACAGTATTGTTAGATGAAAATGTCCATTAAAACATACTGTTTTAACCGAACAAAACCACTGAATTCGCCAGTTATTGTTATCTCAAGGAGCTAGAACTCATGCCCTAAAGTAACTATAACTGATTTTTTGATCTAACTATAACGTCCCTTAAACCTTTGACTTTTCAGTGAAAAATATATATAGAGCAATTTTAAACAAGGATAGAACTTACCCGGTTGCAAGACACTTTGAGAAGTATCATCAAAGTAATCCCTCCAGCCTACAGTATAGCTGTATAGCAGAAATTCCCCGTAAAAAGAGAGGAGGAGATGGGGAAAAGGAACTCAGGAAATTGGAAACCTATTATATTTTGGAGTTCAATAGCAAGGAACCTCATGGATTGAACGTAGATGAGGACCTTTATACATGTCTACACTGAGGGTGTTGAGGGAAGGGAATGTAAGGGTACAAACTGCACAAAATGAGACTTTTTTTACTTTTTCTTTTTTTATTGGTATGGTAAGAATTTGAGGAAGAGGGATGTAAAAGGATTAGATGATTGCTGTACATAAGAGAAATTGTTTTCAAGATGTAACTTTTTATATGTACAGCTTCTCCTGTTATTTCATACAGATTAAGAAGTAATTAAGGGGTAGTTCATGTATATCGATTTTAGATATTTTTAGGATATTAATAGTGTTTTAAAAAAGTGTTTTTTCTCTATTGAGTATATGAAATAAGTTTCCCCTTTTTTTAATGTGGAAGAATAATATACTGTGAAGCACTTGCACTTTAGAAATTTGGTATATATAATGACATTTTAATTATATAGTTTTTTATATATTGTGTTTTAATTAGTATATGAAATATATGTAATAATATACGGTGAAGCACTTGCACTTTTAGCGATTGATTTGCACTTGGTATTTGCACTTTAATAATTGAAGAACTTTACGATATATATAATTGAAAAATAATCTTTTTTACTCCCCGTTGGCTTTGAAACTGTAGGAATATATTTAGAACGTATAATTTGAGGAATTAGAGGTTGCAAAAATAGTAATATGGGATGTTTATTTGATTACTTTCATGAAAAACTGATACGTGAAATTTGACCGGATATCTGAATTATAAGTACAAGGGACTCGGAGTCTCTGTGAGATATAAAATTTCAGAAAGGTAAAGCACAAGTATGATTTAAACATCCTCGATGGAAATTCTATGCTACTAATAGCAGAAACAATTTTAACAAAAGGAACTTTCCTCGTAATGTGTTTTTGTATATACCTTGCATGTTCTAATATGGCCGTCGCTGTAATAGGAGTAAGCGTGCTGGCTAATGTTTTCTTTAATTCTCGTAGTCCCTCTTCAATGTTCTTTGTCTTTGAAAGTGAGTATTTTAGGAAAAAAATGTTGGCGCTCAGACATCGTGTGCAAGGCAGCTGAGACTGCTGAAACGCGTAGATGTTGTTTTGTCGTTCAAATAAAGAACTGAGTAATTGAACCCGCCTGGGAGTGCTGGACGATTATTTTTGAAAAAAATATCTCATTTGGAATATATATATATATATATATATATATATATATACATACATGCATACACACCAATTGAACTGGCTATAAACAATGCTTGAGAGGGTGGGCATTTGTAAGAAGGGCCTGGCACAGAACTCCACAACCAAGTGATGCCACTGTGAACCATGTTTGTGTCCCGCGCACACAGTGCTCTTAGTGGGCCGGGCAGTGGCATAACACAAAGTGTTGTGGGTCCCCCTGCAGAATGTGAAGAGGAGCCCCTGAGTCCCAAATATCTCATAGATGTCCATTGACCTTGGGCTCAATGGCCTCCACGGACGGGCTGAGGGGCCCATGGAGGGTTGTGCCCCCACTCCCTGCACCACAGGGGCTGTAGGGGCTAGCGATATGCCCCAGGCCCTTTATTTATGTTCTTTTCCTCCTGAAGGAAAGAAACTAGAGAAGTTCAAGGAAAATGCAACTGTGTTAGGGCCCGCTTACATTTTATCACCAAAATATTTTGGTTAAGACAGGAGTACTGGCCCACATCCTTTGGTTGGGTGCTGTTGTCTACACACTCATCCTAATGAATTACCCACCCTGTCCGAGGTCCTTAATTTCATTTGAATTACCAACTTTTACTTTTGTACAATTGGCTCACCAGGTGCAGGGATAGCAAGAAGTGAAGGCACCACTTACTTTTACATTTACCTTGTCAAGCGTTTTATGGCATATGGCCGAAATAAACCTTTGAATGAAAATATCTGCTAGCCTTCTGATTTTTGGTTAATCTTCGACCGGTGGGACTCTTCTGATTTATTTGTCAAGCATAGAATTCTATTTTCACACCCTGGTTACACAGGCCACACCCCTTTTTAAGGTTTGCTAGACCACACCCCTTTTACAACCCAACCTCTTCCATCCCTCTTAAAAGTACTATGCAAAGAGATGTGTACAGTTTAACCGTCTACTACCTGTGCTGTAGCTCTTCTAAGAATATATCAAACTCAATTGCAATATTATATTGCTCATCATAATAAACAACAGAAATGAAAAAACGTAGCTCAGTCACTCTGTGCTGTGCGCATCCTCCGACCAGGGCCCAGATCATCTCTTTCTAGGCCAGGCCCGTGTTGTAGGCGTCATTGTGCCGCGGGCGCCACGCTACCAGAAGAGAGCGCTCGGCAGATCTCTAGTCCCCGGGACATGGAAGACGGCACTTGACAGGATCTCCTACTGAGGCTTGCCTTTGAAATGAAAACTGCTGACTTACTAAGCAGAAAACACCAGCACTTGAAAGGGAATACCTCCACCCACTTCCCCTGAATAAATATTTATTAGTCCTTTACTTCGCGGTATCTGCTAAATGGGAATTTTGATTTTACAATCTTTAACTCTGTGAGCGTATTCCACACACCAGCAGTCTTCCGTGTGGAAGGTCAGAGGACGTTTTCACTAACTCCACCACCGCGTCAGTGTCACTGAGACCTGTGCAGCTCTCGAAGCTTCCATGCCTAGTGATGTGCCACAGTCTACAGCAGTGGTCTTCAAACTTTTTAATGACAAACTTCCAGCGCTGGACTGGGAATGCAAGCCGGCCCTGGCAATTAAGTCTGCTGCACAACCAGCCCCCTGTACCAAAAACGGCCCCCACCCTTTCAGCCTACCCGGAATACGGCCGGTGCCTGCTACATCCAGTCCGGCCCTGCAAACTTCCCCAGTGAAAAAAATAATAATCTGGTCCCCCTCAGAATTTTTCACAATTATTTTATTAAATTGGCAATGCTTAAATATGTCTAGACTTATTTAAACATTGCAGTTAAGTTATGTTACCGTTTTAAAAATGCATTACATGATTGCCAAACATACTATTCTGTCAGACAGGCCTTACTAACACCTACAAGTATCCACAGTGTGATTATTAGAAGTGGGAGTGGGGGTTTGAAGAATATTTGAAGTCCCTTACCTTCTGACACCTACTCCCTTCCATCTGGGATATAAATGAAAAACATGTTAGTGATGGCTCATTACAGAGCGACTTACTGCCGCTCATTTTTTTCAGCTTAAAACAAAGCACTATTTTCAGCATAATGCTTCTTTTGGCCAGATCCTGGTGGCCCCCCCCCCCCCCAAGGTTCATTTGAGGCCCCCCTAGGGGGGCCCACCCCCCAGTTTGAAGCCCCCCGGTCTACAGGGACAGTAGAAGATAAAGAGGGGCCCATTTCATATCGATATGTGGAGCCCCCTACCTATACCCGGGGCCTCATTCCAATAGGATGTGTGCACTATGCAATTACCAATACCATAATCACGGCCACTGGAATTATGTTGCAGGAGATGTCCGAAATATGTGGCAGAGTTGACTAAATTATATGGAAGGATAGGATCCATTATGTGGCATAACACTGTACACGTTGTCACAGTATTCATTATTTTTGCATTTTTAACACTTGTTAGTACTGTTTTAGCAAATGTCGCACCTCATTAGCACCTGTTAAGCAGTCTAACACAGCAATAAACTACTGAAAGGTGATCAATCAACCTTCAGGATGGGCCTTTCCCTGTGCAGCAACACGTATTGCTGCAATTGTGGTCATTTTTGTTCCGTTTAAGACACAAAACATTTTTTTGTTAAAATCTGCAAATTATGCAGCAGAAGTGAGGCAAATCCATTATTATGTGAAACCACCAGGCATCGTATCGCATAATTCCGGTGGCCCTGTCCATTTTTATAAAACTCAAACAAATAAAGATAACAAAAGACAGGATAAAAATACCCTTTGTTACAACAACAATGTAGACAACTGAGAGGGGACTCACAGCCTACCCTGAATGCAGCCATCCTGCCTTTAGGTTCCAGTTATCTCCATTGTGGTTTGGAGGCCCACCAGTGAGCTAGGGCCCCTTTCAGGTGAAAGGGAAAAAATGCAGGCGCTGGCCCTCTCTGTAACACTACTCTAGGGTATTCATAGCAGGGCCTGCTCCTCAGATCTCCCCACTACAATATCCGCCAACCCATGAGTACCACTTGGCACACCCAGGCGTGATGATGTGCCAGTCAGGCATCAAAAACACTCTGTCCTTAGCATGCCAGTGATGGGAACTAAACAAGCAGTCGCAAAGCAAATAAGTCTGGCCTTGGCAAGCTGGTGGAATGGTTATTTAATTGATTTTTTTATTGCACGGATATACCACAAAAAGAAGACATGCTACTGCTTATAAGCAGCTTCTGTAAGCGTGTGTGAAAGCATCAGGTGTGCTTAGAACAGGTGTAGAAATCCTTTTTATATAGAAACCAATTTTAAGGCACATCACAGGAAAATATTATTCTTATTAGTGCAGAGAAAATATACTGTTGGATTTGGGATTATGGTAACCTGAAGACATAGGTTAAACACACAATGGAGACTACAAAAAATAATAAAGGATAAAACATGAAAAGAAAAAAAACATTGTCAGTAATATATTGGCACACCAGCTCTAGCACTGAGGTGCACTTATTTTCAGGCAGATTTACACATGTAATAATACAAAATGCTCTGACTCACAGTGCAAAAGAGCCAATGGCTGAAGTGGGCTGACCGATTGTTCCATGTTGCAAGCTATAGTGGATGGAAGCAAACTGTGAATGACAGCTGAACAGACCAATAAATGAAGAGGGCTGACTCAGAGCCCTTCAAAATTTGCTAAAGCAGTCTATAGGCAAGACCCAAATAAAGCCTTGGTATACATTGAGGGGTAACAGCAGTGTGACAGCATTCTGGCCTAGATATAGCCCTTCTGGAGGCTTCCAGGATAAGACTATTGGACCCGCAATTTGATGGTCTTTGGTTCTTCAGAAAATCTTTAAAAACCAGGCTGTTTAACAACTCGTGCTAGCATCTTTCTGCCCAATGTGTGAAGCAGCGCCTGGACGTCTCAGGGCAATCGAGCGCTATATAAAATTAAAAATCAATCAATCAAAATCATGATCCGAACCGCCCAAGAACCACAACGGCTGAGATACTCACTCAGCATGAAACCGGTGTTGCTATGGCACCGTGAGCGACGCTGAAAGTAGACCACTCAAGTTTGTGCATTAAAGAAACTCTGCCACCATTTCCTTTAAAATATAGTAGGGTTAAAACAGAAACACATTTTCTTTTTGTTTCCATTCCCGTTTGCAAGTAGCGTCTGTACTTATAGTCCAATCAAAGTAAAAGTACGTGGAATATAAACACACCGGAAATTAATACAGAACAGAGTATGAAACGCTGATGTTATGTCAAATTGACTCCCTGGGCTCAGAAGTATGCGCATCTAGAATCCAGGAAGTAATTATGCAAATGTTCCTCTCCCAGGCGCACTACGGGGAAGCATTCACTACAGAAGTGCTAAGAAGCTATTAACGTTGTTGTGGGGCGCTCTCCTGCCGCTTTATCCCTAATTTGCATCATCAAAAACTTTTAAATGAAGCGTATTCTGGAATAATTTTGGGATAAAGAATCAAACACTAAAAATGTTGATGAGGACATTTACAATTCCATTTATTGCACAGTCATAACATTGAGTCCCTGTCTTTTCTCGGGGAGTAGCATTCAGCTATGTGAGAGATAAGTGGGCAGATTCTAATGGCCATTAAGACTAAACCATAGAGATAGCTACACAGCACCAACCTAGCCAGATAGGCAGTTGTGTGCCGTGGGAGTGTATGCTGAAAAAATGGCGGATAATCGGAGAAGGCCCAGTAATGAATTTGGCAACACGAGCAAGGCAGAGAGATTCTGTCAAAGAGGTAAAAATATGCCAAATGGGTTAGAAAGAATGCTGGTGACCTGGGCAGTAGCCGCGCACCTTTTGAGGACTGCCACATTCAAGACCCTTTGATTTTAATAAAATTACATGTATAATAGACTTACTTATGAGGCTTTCAGCCAGCCCTCTCCATCCATTGGTCTGTTATGTCATTTAAATAGTTCTTCCACCCATTACAGCATAGAGATTGGGGTAATAGCCCACGTTTAGTGATTGGCTTACTTCACTGTGAGTGACGGCATGCTTCCTTTACAAAAGGACCACATTCACATACAAAGTAGTTATTTTAAGTGTCTGGAATTAGAATGGCAAAATTTGCTTTTTGAGACCAAAAAATATTTTTGCTTTTAACCAATGGTGTTTTAGCTTGATGAGGGTCCAGCAGCTTCCCCAGCAATGAAGTTTTGCATAAACCATAACAAAACAAGCACTGACAAATAGAAAATGCTTGCTGACAATGCCTGACCTATTGGCTTTGCCAGCACTTGGTTAAAGATAGAGTTACGGCCTGCTACTTTACAAATGCATTCCTGAGCAAGAAAAGGAGTGGAAGAGCACAATCTTTTCTGGCCAAGATTTGACCTATTTATTTCAGGCCAAAATTGACAAACTTTTTGCGATGTGGTTTGCGCCTCAAGCCCCTCGTGCTTCCAAAGGTGGATAAGCTTCAGACAGGTGCTTCTAAATCCGACTTTGTCTCAGATACCAGGCAGATTGGCACCCTATACATGCAAGAGTGAAAGATTAAACTCCAGATAGTTTTTACCCTGTCAGCACAAAAACGTATCTGCTCACCCGGTGTTACCCTTCTGTCTTCACCCCACCATGTGAGCTTGATATTTTAATAGATCCCAGAGATCCTTGGTCTTTCTATTTTTACACGAGTAGGCATCCTCCTGCCATTCTAGAATTCCCACTCAGACATCTTTGACTTTCATTAATAGGAAGGAATGGCATTTTGAAGTAAATAAGCGACAATTTGGTATAAGAAGGCTTGGTATGCTAACATTGTTTCAACTAGGACAGCAACTTGAGGAGCAGTCCGCCCCCACTTTTCCAAATGGCCTCGAGTTCATCAAAGCACAAACACATGGTCTATCAGTGCATTAACAAAAGGTGGTTGATGGGTAACCTGGAGAGAAGAGAAGGTGAGGGAGAAACCAGCTGCAGAGAAGGGCACTCAAGGGAGGAAAACAATCAGAAAAGGAAAGACAAATCAAATGGCTGCCCCTAAATATGAACTTCAAGCAGCTTTAGCAATAGAGCACAGTGTGTCTAACCTGAGGAGCAGTCCCTGCCCACTTTCCAAATGGCCTTGACGACAGTAAATGCACAAACGCGTTCTCTTGGTGCGTTGACAGGATCTAACTAAGGCCAGCACTAGAGGTGAGAAGGGGACACAGGGCAGGGAGAAGGAGCAGAGGGCTTGAGGATACACTCTAGTCTGGGGAGAAGGAAAGGTGTAGGAGAAACCAGCAGCAAGGAAGGGGAAAAGTCCCCACCTGAGGGAGGAAACAATCCATGTACAGGAAGAAAAGGACATGTGGATAGAGCTGCAGACCCTAAAAATACACTATTGTACCTAATTCCAGGTATGTTTGTAAGAGGTGGATGGTTGCCTGCTCAGAAAGCCATGCATTTACCTAAGGAGCAAATTCAATTTAATTCGTTAAATGATCCATAATGCCCAGGGATGGACAGCCCCAGCCTTGTCTCCTCATCGTTGTAGCAGCCTTACAAGCACCTTATATCTGCTGAGCCAGTCATGTTCTGAGTCCTGAGTTTTAGTCGTACTAGGTGGGCAGGTTCCATCTGTGCAGCTTGAGTCTGGAATGGCCTCCATCTGAAAAATACAGCAAATCCCACTCTCTTCAAAGGGAGGTTGAAAACCAGCCACGGTCCGTGCAGGTAACAGCGGTGGGGCCGCTTGGTGGGGGGATTTCAAGGGACGATGCTGAGGGAAAATTAAATAATTCATTTTCCCTCGGCATCGTCCCTCGAAATCCCCCCCCACGCGGCCCCACCGCCCACCGCTGTTACCTGCACGGACCGCGGCTGTTAAAAACATATCATGTTAGCCCCTTTGAACAACATTGGCTTTGTGCTCTGTAACCTTCATAGTTCATCCTATAACGCCATAATGACATTTTGGTGGTGAAAGGGTGATTTACAAGGCTCATAACATAATAAAAGAGAAATCAGCTGGTGGGCAATAAGGTAGCTGAGGTACAGAACAATGCACCAGAGAGGTCTAGAGAAAGATTTGTTCCTAATTACTTGGTCATTAAAGATGTATGTGTCCCTAATGGGAGAGAGACTGCTTTCAAGGCAGTGATGTTCGATGATAAACCCTTGATACAAAGAATAATGCCACTTCAACCAGCACCTTCTCCCATCCATGCACTGGGGAAGTGGTTTGCTACTTACCTGACCATCTGAAAAGAGCTCAGGGGCCTCGACAAGAGCTAGAAAAGCGCTATAGAAATGCTACAATAATATAATGTGGACTGGGCCGGATGCATCCTCTGTATCATTCATTCTAGTGAGGACACCACCTTCTTTCGCAAATGGTTAAAGCCATTCAATAATGCATCAACACTTTTTTACACCATATTTGGTATAAAACCTGAGATGTTCGGCCTACGGTACCACTTCTTCTCTGCTGCCTGTGACTGGTTTGAGTTCAGTCTTCCTTGAGTGCATGTCTTCCCTCTCCCGCTTCTGGAAAGAATTGAACTGCTCAAGGTACCCCAGTTCTCCCTATCATTTCTTGTTGAGATGGCCAGTCTACTGCTGGCTTTTGTGGAAAATGCTTCTGCTCGGTCACCACATTCTCCTCTCCTGCATGCAAGCTTACAATAGTGCCGCTGGCATGGTAACCCCAGCTATGCCCATCAGCAGCTGGTCCAGACCCTGCCGGTTCAAATCCTGACTCATGCTTTGGTCCCACATTACTTATACCAGAACGCTCAAGCCAGGGATATGGCGCACTTGAATTATTTTAACGATTCCTTTTGCTCCCCACTGTTGTCCCAGGTATACCTTGCCATTCATGGAGCTCTTATGAATGTCACATTTTACCTTAATACAAAAAAATGAAATGTCTGACCTCATTATGAACAAAAGACCAGCCATCGTCTCCCAGAAAGATTCAACATCGCGAATGCTCTTTCCACAGCATTTGCTTCATTTGTTTGACTTATTCTTGTAGAGTCCATATGGGCTTTGTGGGACTAAGAAACACTCAGGACCCATAGAGGACCCTGAGTCGACTAAAAAAAAAAAACACGAAGAAGCAGGAGATCCTTTCCAAAATAAGTACAATTTGAGAGCTCTCTTGAAAGTTAGTTGAGATTGGATGGCTTTAGTGTGTAAGAGAAGATTCTTCTACAACTGAAGGACAAGGAGGCGAAGCAAGCAGTTCAATTGACCTATTAAATATACCATCTCAACAATGTGAATAGAACTTTGCTATAGGTTCCGACGAGTACTCTCTTTCCACCTCTGGCATTTCTGTTGTTTACTATGCACTCATTTAATTTTTGCATTTAATCTTTGTACCCCATTTACAAGACCTATACATGTCTGTTAGTCTATCACTCCCCGGATTTTGGTCAGTCACTTGATGAACTACTTTCTGCGTTTGCACTTGAAACTGCTGCTTCTAGGGTTCTTTCACTTATGGGCCGATTTTCCCGATCAACATGCCATTAGGAACTTACTTGTCTCCCGCACTACTACTGGAGTAGCCCAGGGGGGATGTTGCCTGCCACTCACTTGGAGGATCATACGTCAGACCTTATTTTTACTTCTATTTTAACAGGCACTACTAGATGACAATATATCATGTCTAGCTACGCTTAGTACTGCAAAGTTTGTACTTGGCCGTAATCCTAAATCTAGTATATCTTATTTTGAGAACTGGGCAGCCAAATCGCTAGATTTTCTCCTGCCCGTAGCCTTCAACCCTCTGTTATTCCGAGAAGTTGACAGTGGCTAAAAGAAAAAACCTTGAGCATGCTCTTGAAACCTACAAAAAAGAAAATCAAAGTGTCTTGCACCTGTTTCTCAGTCATAAAATGAAACTCCTTCGGGTATCCTTCTCCCCGACTTGTACCGAGGCTACCTCCTCCCTAGCCTTGAGACTCTTTCCACTGATACACCTCATCTCCCGATTAACTTTATCCCTCTTTGGATAGAAGCCACTAGAACCGCTCTTTTGTAGGTCAAATTGGGGTCACCTTTAAGCCCATACTGGCCAAGAGCAAAGCATCCTCGAAGATCGTCCTTGCCATCAGTGACGTCTTCAGTCAGTCTATCAGCAGTGCATCAGTTCCTGTGGCTCAGAAGCATGTTTGTGGCGCCCCCCCCTTCCAAAAGAAGCCTTTGGTCGCCCTTGGCGTCCAGTATCTCCAGGCCTGCTTCTTTATCTGCTTCTTTACTTATCTTCACTGCTAAGCTGGTTGAACAGGAAGTGACTAGCCAGCTTTCTACTGAAATTAATCCTAATGACATTCTTTTTTCGATTAATGGATGGCACAGAAGTTTCCCTGATGTCTATCCGTTACCGATTAAGAATGCTCTTTCATTTTAGATTTCTCTGCGGCCTTTCAAAACACGACACATGCCACAGTAATCTCCTGAATATGTAAACTCGGGACCAGATATAAAGCCAAGGAGTGTCCATCTTCTTCCCTTGCTGGCCGCTCTCAAGCTCTGACCTTCCCACCATTTCAGCCTACCTACTGCTCTGTCTCTTTCTTCCTGTGTACCTCAGGGCTCGCGCTTGTTCAGTCTCTAATCCACCCATGTGACCTCACTCATAGGATATTTGGTTTTTTCTACAAAGCCAAAACCTACAATATGTGAGGTCAGACATTAAATTTGAGTCTGTTTAAGGGAATTTCCAGAACTTCATGTCTGCAGAGACAGGTGGACAAAGAAAACTTTCTTAAAAAGAATTCAGATAAGACAGACATATCTAACTCTTTAGTCAAGTGGCTGGTGACCCTCTTCTTTAGGTGCCCCAGCTGTCTTAGTGGCCACTATTTGATATTTAGGGTTCCTATTCGACACTGTTTGATGCTATCCCTCAGTTCAACAAGATTTCTGCTACCTGCTTTAGATAAATCCGCCCTTTCCTTCCTGTGCTCTCCCACTCCACAATCTTCCAAGTGGTTACAGGCTCCTGACAAGACTGCTGCCGCTCACTGTTACTCGGTCTCTGGGACTAATCACTTGACACAGGCTCAGAATGCAGGGGCGCAACTTCTGTTTCTGATACCACACTTCCATGTCTGGCCACCTCACCAAGCCTCGTAGGCTTCTGGTGGTGAAATACTAAGGGCCTAATTACGAGGCTGGAGGTCTGAGGACCGCCAGACTCATGGTGGCGCAGCTGTGGCGGTCCATCCACCGCCGCACCTGCGGTCTGACTGCCCTATTACGATTTGGGGGGTCGGACCGTAATTGGACCACAGGCTCTGCCAGGGAACCGCTGTTCCCTGGCGGTTAAGCGGCGGCCAGGGCCATTGTAAGATGCAGGTGGTGCCGCTGCTGCACCGCCATGCATATTACAAGTTTCAGGACCTCCAGCATTTTCAGGGAGGTCTTTCCTCCATGAAAAGGCTGGTGGTGCTGAAACAAAGGGCCCTCTATGCCCCCTCAGCCTGGGATGCATGCAGGGGGGCACAACATGTGCCCCCCTGTGTGCATGTTCCTCAGTTCCTGCACAGCATGGACTGCCTTGCAGGAACCTGCGCGGTGTTCCCATTGCGGTGCCTTTTTCAAAGGCACAGCCGTGGGAACCGGCACACCGCCCACCCACCAGACAACAAAGTTACTTGTAATCTAGTAGGTGGCAGTGACTCTTGGGGGTGCGGCAGTGGCGGGCAGCACGCCCCTGCACCGCCAAAAGTCGGAATCGGGCCCTCACTGTGGAAAAGCCTACGCCACAAGGCAATAAATTGCAAGGTATCCTTGCTTTCATCAGAAATCCTTTCTTTTAATTATTTTATGAAAGATAATGCAGGTTCAGTTGAAGGAAGCAAATGGGTAGTATGCAGTGAGTAAAGACAATAAAGAAAACTACTTTGGTTACAAGCACAAATACAAAAATGGCGAACTAAACAAGGAAACCATATGCAAACATTTTACAATAAAAAATGTGATATTTTATACCCCTTGGAGCAGACGTGAAGCGCAGAGAAAGAAGGAAGGAAGGCAGTCCAGGAAGGGAAAGAGGGGAGACTTAAAGCCGTAGATTAGTTAGCCAAAACTGTAACCTCTATAGTACTTTTCGCCAGTCCTTCACCGCAGTAATCTGTCATTTATTTAATCAAAAGAAAATGATGGCCATCAACGGAATCAAACGGTCTACATGTGCGATTTCGCATTGTCCAAGAATGTTTTGCCGCTTTCACTGAGGGACAACATGTAGTATGCACTTTCATGCTCCATACTAGGTTTGTCTGGTTTCCACACCACTGCAACAGCACTGAGATTCAAAGCGCCTGGAGCTGTTTTCTCTTGAACTGCATCTTGGCACTTACATCCAGGAAGAGCAGTCTAAAGCGGTCATTCATAGGCACGATTTGCTTAGCTCAAGGTTTGTTGCTGTGTAGCTCCTGTCCAGAGAGAGCACATATTAGTTCGATACTGGACCACAGCATATGGCTGATGCTTACATTGTGCCAACGACTTCACATGATGTTGTTTATGATGTGGTAGATAATGTATTTCCCACAGAAATCTTTTACTATATAGTTTCCCATGTATAGAAGAATGGTGCCACACTGCGCCTGCTGTGTCAATTACTGACGTACATTCCTCTTGAGCTTAAAAGCCATCAATAAAATGCAAGCAAGATGTGATGGCTTTGCCAATGCTTGTTTCAATATTGAGTTTGGAAATCAAGATCACTAAGCACCACCAGGATAGTACTACAGTCCACTCTGGCAGAGGACTGAGGTGATCTAACCCGTAAACCTCCCTTTCTGTATCCAGTGCCATCTTAACACATGGGCACGCTGAGCAGTAGCCCAGGGGGGCCCACGTGCATAGGGGCCACATGCAGACCAGAATTTAACACTAATTTTCTGTTAAACATTTTTATTTCTGTGAGTGGTTGTGTACGCAGGGCACAGTGCACTGCTTTGCCCGGGGGCCTATAATGCTGTTAAGACGCCCTGACTGTATCCAGCTAGGAGTAGTTGGGTGGCATGCCTCCACCATGGGAACGAATAGAGATGAACTTCAGAATCCTCACATTTGACATCCTCCGTGTGTTCGCTGTTATTTTGAGCTCGCTTACCCCCTCCAGCAGTGCCTGTCACTCTACTCAAAAAGTCTGTTTGTTCCTCTAGCTCTTCCTCCACCGCAGAAGTTCATCTCGCAATCTTTGCACATTAAGAGTCCAACACTCTCATAACGCTTCGATGTCCATCACTTTCTCATGTTGGTTATTACAACACCTTCCATGCAAGGCTTGCTGCATCTTCGATCCAGTGCCTACAGGTTACAATGGCCAAGAAGTCGCATTAATGGATCCCCTAAGTAAACTAAACACACATCAGGTAACCTGTGCAGTTTATAAAGGTTGCCTGCCAATGGTTAGGCAGTATGTGCCTGCAGCAGCCTATGAAGCTCCTCTATGATGAGACTTTTTGCTCCCCTAACAAGACTTAATTGAAGAGGGGACAGATGCTTCTCTGTGAAAGCTACAAATACTTCAAACTATTAACATTTGCCAGAGTTCAAAGCAAAACGTCAAACCCTCCTCTTCTGATTTGTCTACAAGTTGTAGGTGGTACAGTAGCGAGAAACTGTGTTTAGCATTATGTGCTTCAGAATGTAGTATATTGCCCTAACTGTGCCATGTGAAGATGGCAATCTATGAAAAGGATATTTAGCATCATACATAGCATCATTTGGGAAAATCCAAAATGGACGACATTGTTCTACACAGAGGGATCACTTGTTTTGCCTCTTGAGTTGCATTACCATTGGGGAAGAATTTGAGGAAGTAAGCCTTTGACGAGGAGTAAAAACACCAGAATTGTTGGCTGCAAAGAGGGTGGTGTCGACATCCCAAGTGGGAGAGTCTGCATGTATCGGTAATGGCAGTCTACGCCCTTGACTGACACCATCTTAATAGAAACTGATTGTGATGATCCTGACCAAATGTAAACAATTTCACAGATGTCAAAGCAATTCCTTATATCTTGACTTAACGAGACATGTCCCTGGTGCTTGTATTAAATGATGGAGTCCCTGAGCATGCTCTCGGGTTGGTAGCCAGAACAAAAATAATCTAAAATGGTGTGGGGGAGTGGGTGTTTATGCATCATCTATGTCGTCTTTGGCAGGGAATAGAACTCAATGAGTGGCAAGGGTCTGAAGAATAAACTTTATAGCATGTTAAGTCTATGGATCATGCATAACAGATTTGATTTTACGCCATGCCGCAGGGCCCCATTTGGTTTGGCCCAGATGGCATCGAGCAATTCTCTTACAGGAAAGAGAGACTCATCCCTCAGGGTTGAACAAGCACCCGATTACTGCTGAGCACAATACCTGCTTTTCACATTCACAACCGCAAACACCTGCGTATTGATCCATCTTCTTTCAGTGCATTCAGATCTGATAAAAAGAACAAAAACAAGTAGGTTTTTGTTCTAGAGCAACCTGAGGCAGCGGTTTACATTTACAGTAACTAGAAGGGATATGTAGGAGTGCCGTCAAATCCCTGAAAGCTATAGAAGATGTGTTTCCCGGTTATTTGCTGTTTGATAAGAACACTATTGCTGTTGTTTGTCTGGACACTACTAAATTCTCTTAAAAGATCTGCTCACTTTCCAACCTGTCTTTGACACCTTCTCCACTTCCGCAGACCCCCTTCTGAAAAACTTCACTTGGGCCTTGGACCCTGCGCCTTCAAGGCATGTGGTGGCAGGGCGCTGCCTGAGGACACTGCTCGTTGACCTAGGCCACTCAACACACTCAACCCTCTGGTAAGCTGTCGTACACCCCACCATTATGCCACCGACCCTTTCTTTTCCTACCCACCTCCATCTTTTTATTTACCAGTTAATCTGTGTCACCTGCCTGCTCACAAGATCCCTTTCCTACCCTTACTGAAGGAGCATGTGCGGGGCACACTGTTTTCCAATGGGATATCGAACCACTGAGTTCTAGTAGCAATATAAGCCTTGCGATGTCCCTACAATGTTTCGGTGGTTGATGAAAGATTTGGCAAATTGATAACAAGCGATGTAGAAGGGGATCACATAAAATTAGGGTCATCACCAACAACTGAGAATTGAGCACACTATGTGTGCACGATTGGACAGACTTTGATCACTTTAATTTGAGCATTAAATATCACAAATCGTCTCAATAAGCTTCACCTCCAATTGCGTCTACCTCAGTTTTTGAGGACAACTCAACAGAGAAGCTTTTACTTACCCTTTCATCAACATTGATACTTGCACGTCCAAACACTCCAAGGAGGTGGTAACGTTCTCACTGAAGCACAGCTTGAGACTGTAGTGTGACTCCAAGTGCACTGCTTTGTCCTGCGAGGAACCTTCATTTCAATGTATACTTGCTTGAACATACTTCTCCCAAAAACTTCATCAGTGTCCTTTGCCTTAAAATCTTTGATTTTGACTTTATTGTTAATTAAACCTTTATGGAATGTCTTATTAATCAATTCATAAAACATTTCAAATTAGTTTTCAACCAGTATCTCTTGTGTACAACTATCTCTTGTGGTTATTAAAATACTCCTTGTGGGCATTCTAAGTGGATTTTAAGGAATTCCCTTTATTGAGGTACTGAATGCTAATATTGATGCAAAACTGTAATTTATTTAATAGACATAACTTAACATGAGTATTAGACACTCAATGTATTTAGCATCTAGAAATCAAGTGAAGATATGGTTAACTTCAGGTACCCTCTAAGTTTGGGGACATTCCTCCTTGCATTATTGAAAGCTTTACAAACCCCTGGTCTCCACTAGAAATATGCCTGCCTTGTATTTGGTTTGTGTTTTAAATCCCAGCTACCTCACTTGGTTCTTCCTCTGTCAGTCATGGTCTGCCTCAAAGTGCACCTCATCAATCCAGTCTGGAGAAGGCCACTTTGAATACTGCCTCCTAGTGGAAGAGTTAGAATTCTTGGGTTGGACCTTACGAAGGGCACTACACCAGCATGGCTCAAGGCTTGACTACGATGAAGTCCCACTCGGGATAACCTCATCACTCGGCTTTTACTGATCATTTCATTTCCCCAACTATTGGTATACCCCCATTTTAGGACATGCATTATATAATGTATGTACATGTATATGTGTGTGTATATATATATATATATATATATATATATTGCATCAATTGCATTCGACATAACCATGTATGTATGACAATGATATTGCATCGATACCATCGACATAACCCACTACATCCCAAGCTAAGTATGGGTAAGTATAGTGGATAAATATTATAGTTAATAGAGTTGGGCAGTGTATGTGGAGATAAAAATAGCAATAGCATACTCACCATGAGAAACTAGCTGCAGGCTGATAAACTACTAGATGTGATATTAATGTAGGTTGATATCATCAGCCTTGATGTACTTGATATAAACCCATACATACCACCTGTCACTTCATTCAATCCTTATTCTGATCTTCTACATTAATCACTATGTAAATCAAAAGCAGTTGATATACTAAATGTGAAAGGAATGGTTTTTTATGAAAAAGACAAGGAAAAACTAGAATTCTTTAAACAAAATCTAATTCTTTAGAATTTTCAGGTATTTTGATATATTTCTTACACGATTTACAGTGAGGTGACTTCCCAAAGCCAAAACATAGAATGATGCCTTTAGGGAAATGCGGAAGGATGTTGCAGCATGTTTTATCATTAGCAAATTTTTGGCATTAATTAGATTTTTAGTAAATAACTCTGCTTATAGGCAATTTACGATTCCACAGAAACAATTTTGATCCAAAGAGACACTCATTTGAGACATTATTTTGGCTATAAATACGTGTACTGTAGGGTTACTTCCATGACAGCCAGATGTGTACTGGAGACACCTAATGATTTGGTAATAGTTATGACTATTTAGTTGACAAGAAACATGCAACTGTGAATAGTGCTCACTTTCCAGAAAGTGCTTTTTTGTTGGTCATCTAACTTTATTCTGAGTCCCCTATTCATAGTGTACAGTCATTACTCATATGGACATGTTTTATAACACCAGTACCCTTTCCAGAATGTTCTGGGGAGGAGTAGTCACCTGCTCAGAGTTCTAAGTCATTACCCTCAGGTCACACTTCAGCTGATCAAACACACAAAAGGTGATGGGAGGAATGCTTGCAATTTGTCTAACCACTGGAAACCGCTCGGGGTAGCATCCCAACCCATCGTTCTTCCCCCCCATGGCCATGACATTGCTTCCCCTCTTTGCCTCCCCTCCTTCCCTGCATCTATCTAGCAAGCACCTTCTTGTCCATGCCCTCTGTGTCTCTCACAAGATATTAAAATGAAGCAATAGATTTCAAGTCCATTTGGACGTAATCCTGACAATACCTATATGTGGGCATATTGCGTACCATAGTGGGTCTAGTTTTACATCGCCTTTTCTGTGTTCAACTAAAACAAAACTCTGTCCGGAGGTGCCATCCTGCTCTGTCCAGAACACCTCTTGGTTTGCCAATAACTCTGACAATTGTATTCATCACGTTGTTGTCTCAGCGGAGTACGCGATTGGGCTCATGCTTTTATGCAGACTACATCTGTCCAGACACGCTCCAGCTCAGTCATTAATATAGACCGCAATGCCTAGATCACGCACCATCTCAGTCGTTAATATAGACTGCTATGCCTAGAACACGCGCCAGCTCAGACCTAATCCAGATGACCTCTGTCGTTTCTCCTCAGGGTTCAGCCGATTCCTACACAAGCCGGCCTTCACTAGATTCCGACGTGTCCCTGGAGGAGGACCGCGAGGCTGCCCGCCGCGAGGTGGAGAGGCAGGCACTGCAGCAACTCGAGAGGGCTAAGGTAATAAAGGCTGTTTCATAAAACAGAAGGAAAACTTTAGCAGGTGCGGTGAGAAATAAATCACAGAAAATTGAGAAGACTGACGAGGTACAAGTCCACAGTCTTTCCCTACTCTAAGAAAGCATCCATTCATTATATTGCTTTCTTAGACAATAAGCCACAAAGCACAAAGTCTCCTCCTGTTCTATCTACAAGGACAGGGCACTATGCAGTAGAAGAGATTATCAACCACTGTAAAATCTTACATTAGCAGGGTCTGTAGAACACCTTCTACTCCCGCCATTAATATGGCAATGTAACACTTTCTTAATCTTGCCTCCCTGTTTCTGCAGTTGTGGGAATTCCTTGGATCGGTTGTTTGTGGTTGTTTTTTTATGAGTACGGTTAGTGAAGATGTGTTAATTGTCTAGGTAGTAATGGTTCATGTTGGTTATTGTTAAAGTAAAATGAGTTCAATCCTACTAAAGAGGTTTGTGGTTTATGTGTACTTCTGGGTGTGCCGAATGACTTTGTCGTTCTTCTTTGAGCTCAGTGGAAGGCCTAGCATTGAACTCAATCTATACAGCACTAGAGAGATCTCCGTAAACCTGCCGCAATAGCCAAGAATGTCCTCAATCAATTGTGGGGATCCAAGATGCTAAAACAGATGCTTTCTTGCAGGTCAAGCCGGTCGCATTCGCTGTAAGAACCAATGTCAGTTACTGTGGAGCACTGGATGAGGAGTGCCCGGTCCAGGGATGTGCCATTAACTTCGAAGCCAAAGACTTCCTGCACATCAAGGAGGTAAAACACTTGAGTACAACTGTGGAAGAAATGTGGGTAACAATTTGAGAGAGGAGGGGAAATCATGAACAAAAACAAGAAACAGTAGAACCTAGAGGATTATCTGCATAGATATTTGTTTAGTGGCAAGTGTTAAAGTTGTTATAAAAGTCCGAAAATTGCTTTGTTGGCCTATTACTTCTGCTTCGGGCTCCAGCTGTTTACAACCGTGGTGCATCCCTCAGTTTGGGAGATGATCTCTACAACTGAATACAGATTCAACAAATTTGGTTGGAGGAACTGGGTTTATTAGTGAGAAGAAAACATAGAGCGCGTTCTGGGTATTGATCTGACTTTTCTTTGTTTCTCCTAATTACACACCTTAATTGTGTCTGCAAGCTCTTTAGTTTTGTACAAAATACTATTGAAAGCATAAAACTACACTCAGTTGTGCCAAACCTGCCCACTGTTGGTCAGGTGTTCGCAAAAAACCTTGTTTCAACGCCTAGATTTTGATTTTTATTATCATGAAATGTATTCGTTCAATAGATTCAACAGAAATATATAAAGAGAAAGGGCCTTATTTAGAGATAGCTGACAGGATACTCCGCCAAAACGTTGCAGATATCCCGTCCACCGTATTACAAGTTCGTATTACAAGTGTCATGTTACAAGTGCTGCACAATATAATGTATTGAGTTTATGAGGGCGTATCCTGTCTGCCAAACTCTAACTAATGCCCTATATCTGCCAGGGTGTACCAATTTGTTAACACAAGACAGGAATAATTTGCTGCATGCCTTCATCTTCTAGTGGAATTTTATAAAAAATGCAGTTTTGAACTTTATATATTTTTTCACATTCTCAGGCAGTAAGTGCTCTTCCTCAGTGCTATTTAAGGAAAGTGCATTTTGTATGCAGCAAAACAAATAAAGAAAGTTAGCAAGATAGAATTGTCTGACAAATTGAAATGTTAAATTTGGTGTAAGATATTACTCGATGGTTGAAAGTGCAACCTCAGCATGTTCTTCATCCAAAGAAGTTGTCTATGAAATATTGAAAGCTCATGCATAATATCATCTAGATAAAATATAAAGATTTTGTTACTGATGTTGAATTGTAAGCTTATAAATCTGCAAAAGAGGACTAAATACTGTGAGGTCATGTGAACGGATGATAGAGAAAGAAAGCATGACTTGAAGGGCGGATCTCAAACTTTGGAAGGGAACATCAGATCAGATAATACCCAAAACATTGAATCTGAGACACTAGATTTGTATGAGTAAATGGGTGAGTATTATGAATGTTGTGGGAGTGAACTGTAGGATGAGGTGGGGGGGGAGTTACATATTATCTCTCTGCTGTTGATGTTGCAGATCACAATACCAACTGCAACAAAAGTTTCTTCTCACTGGCTATTGCAGTCATATGTTGATGAACGTAAATGCATATGAAGTATTCACCGACAGTTAAAAGTGCATGCTCTTACATCTTGAGAACCTCTGACAAAGAAGGGAGTGAATTGCCCATATAATTGTTCATCTTCAGCCCTTCAAATCAGTTTGAGCAGAGTATGAGCACACACACTGAACTGTCACCTTCTCCTCTAGAAATACAGCAATGACTGGTGGATCGGGAGGTTAGTGAAGGAAGGGGGGGACATCGTCTTTATCCCAAGTCCCCAGCGGCTGGAGGCCATGCGACTTAAACAAGAACAAAAAGCTGCTAGGTAAATGTACTGGGTAGATTGGGAGAATTCTGTCACATAACTTACTTGGGCACCCACAAATGAAGTCTCATTTGAGGATTGGAATGTATAGCAATTTACTTCTGTTCTCCTTACACTGCTGTTCTAATCTCTAGGAGAACCGGTGGGAACTCCTCCAGCCTGGGAGACATGGTCTCAGGAAATCGGCGATCACCACCCCCTTCCATGGGTAAGTGCAACTTATAAACAGGTATCTGTATGCCACTGGGCCTGCCATGAGGGTTGATTTCTTTTTAAAACAATCAGAAGTGAGGAATAGATAGACACTGCTGTTCTGTAAGTTGTGTTCTGTTTCTTCTAAAGAATATTGATTGTATCAGAGGTGACTTCACTGTTGGTTACCGCATTGGTTCATCTTAGATGGAGCCACACGGTGTCACCAAAGGCTACTGTGCTAGGTTCAGTCTTTGACGTCGCCAGAATCATGACTGAGATTAATCAGATGACCTGTGACCCAAACCCTTACCAACTCAGAACCTCCAAGTGCTCTACAGGCAGCAGCAACAACTGGGGCCACACTGGACAATTCCACTAGCTCTGATGGGTCAATCCAATTGCACTTAAATTGCTTATCTAATAGTTGGGCATTAGTAGTGAAGTATTTGGCATTCTATCAGCCAGTCATCCATTTTGGTGACACCTTGGGAGAGGATCTTGACATCCCAGTTGGATACCTATTTCATTGATGTCTTTGGGGCCTTTAATAGTGACTGGCTGTGAATAGTTGTGGGGTGAGTGTCTTTTTTGAAGGATTGAAGATCACTTTTCAGTGGGTAACATTTTTGCATGCCAGAATTCAGCATGGCATTATGTAATCCCAAGGGTCTGCAACCTTGAAGTTTAGAGAGCATACATAGCCATTGGGAGTACCCATCCAGAGTTGTGACACACTTGGCTGGTGGTACCCATCCAGAGTTGTGGCACACTTGGCTGGCGGTATCCATCCAGAGTTGTGGCACACTTGGCTGGCGGTACCCATCCAGAGTTGTGGCACACTTGGCTGACGGTATGACCCCCTTCTCCAGTAGGCCTGGAGCTGCCCTGGTTCCCTCCTTTACTGAAGTAGCTTGTGAATGGACCAGAACCGGCTGTCGATGAATCTTTTCAAGACATAAGTAATTATTAAGGGTAATTATCTGCAGTGATTGAAATATGGGATTTAGAGCTTCTATTAATTAAGCTCTAACATTTATCCATGTCACTTGCTGACTGCAATGTCAAGGTATACTTTGATCACAGCCTGAATGTGTCCATTTTGGGGTAGTAAGTCTGAATATCATAGCCAGAATATTGTAAAAGGTAAGTATATATAGATACGTATAGATTTACTCTTCTTAGCTGCACATCTACACACACTGAAGCAAAATATCTTGTTATGGTATACACATGTGGAGTATAATAAACATATACTTAACTCTATATACATCCAATCACAATATTTTTGCACTCAATATTCTGGCTGCGATATTTTTGTACCATGTTATTTAAAACTCAATATTCGGGTAGCATACCACATTTCGCCTACAATCAAAGATGGGGTTTCACTAACCCAAAATGTCTTGGATGAAATCACACACACACACTTATTAACACTGCTCCTTCTAACTTACTAAGGATATTTGTGTGAAAAACACAGTGTTACACTTATAAAAAATAAAAACTACATGTAAACACCTAAAATCATGTGCCTTAATCATTGTGTGACTCCCATTTACCTTTTGGAGCAGGTCTTCAGGTTTAGGATTACATTGAAGTTCCTAAAAAGCACCTCTAGTGTTTCACTAGGACAACATTGTAAGATTTAAGACCTCAAACCCTGTAACGTTTTGTTAATTTTTCAGACAAAAGTCCTTCTCAGGTACATTGAGGAGATGTCCCTTCATCAGTACCTGTTCATTGTCTGACTTCAGCAATCAAGAGCTGAAAGGTGGCCATTTAACTCTTTCAAAGCATGTGCACTACATAGCACCACATCTGCAGAATTCTAGTTCACATTTGAGTTAATAAGTAGATTTTTGTTTGATTGAAAACTGCTAGTTATGTAGCAGAAGATGGAATGAGTTGTAAGTGCAGCAAATCCTTAATTCCACCAATAATGCCACAGAACTGTGTAATTCCACTCGCCCTGGAAATAGGTGTTTCTTGCAACTAAACAGTGTGAGGTTTTGGAACATGGGAAGTGGCTTAATTCTTCTATTTCACACATTAACATTTGGAATACCTAGCTTCAGCCCCAATCTTTGTATCAGGCCATGCCATGACCGTATTAGAGAATGTGGATTATATTGTTCCCCTTGTCCCTGTGTTATGACTCAGGCACCCCAGCCCTCACTGTGTCCCGGCCCTTTATTGCCATAAAGTGGCCCTATTTTTCCATGGAAATCAATTTTTCTTATGCATTGTCTTAATGGAGGTTGGGAGGACAAAGCTCACTGAAAGTAGCCGTCTTGCAGCTTTAATACTGGGCTAACTTGTTTTTGATTTCATGTTGCATCTTTTTAAAATCTAGTAGCCAATTGGCATCTGATTCATGTCCTTGATTTTCAGTCTTCAGTAAGCCTTAATTTGCTAGATAACGCAACTGTACATTAAATGCAAATTTTAAGGGGGTGGCAATATGTTTTCTTATTTGCCATGTTTTCCAGAGATTAATGGTAAGATATTTGGCCTTATGAGAAAAGTAGAGCCTTGTGCATCTGTGCATTCCACTGTTTTGGTCTACAGTATTATTGAATCAACAATTTCTTATGTATTCCCTAATGTGCGTCTATGTTCAGGATCTTCGGCTCTCGATATTTTCTAAGCTAGGTGTGTCTGGTGCTCGATTCAACTTCTACATCCAGGTTATAATCTTGAGTCTCTAGTCTATCTTCAGCAGTTGTATAATGGTCTCCTCTTGGGAGAACTGATATATGCAGATTCCAGAATGCAAATATACCAAGTTATTTTCATCATCTGATTTTCTCGACATTCAACACTATTTCACAAAGCAGGTATTTGCTTTTGTTGGAAATCATATATTTTTTCTTTTATAAGAAGTGTTGCGACTGCGACCCCCTTAGAGCGGGTTCAGCCAGTGGCGTAACAAAGCCCCCTCAGGCCCTGCGGTGCGGGGGGTGCTCCCTCCGGCACTGTGCACATGCGGTGGGCCCCTAGCCTGAGAGTTCCTGACTGGTTCCGGGGCATGTGAGGGACCCTCCATGCACCTTGACCCCCTCAAGTTTCCGTACGCCACTGGGCTGGGCTTAATATACAAATACAATGATGACGAGAATGACATCCTTGAACACCCCACTGTGGGCTCCAATCTGATCTGCTCACCATAGATCAGGGTATTGGGTAGCCATGCACGACCAGAAACTGGTGGTCTAAAGAGTGGGCGTTGCCACTGCCACCAGAGAATCAGAAAAGGTTCAACTCAAGGTGGAGTTAGAGAGTGCCCGGAGAAATTGTTTCTTTTCAACCTCTGGCAACTACCCATCTCCAACGCGAGGACCATTCATTTGAAGGTTGCAAGATCACTCACTTCAAGCTGTGACACTTGCCAAACAACGAGGGATAAAACAAGCCTGTCCCTCAGAGTGAGCCCAGAAAATAAACCGACAATGATACAGGTGGGGTCTGAGTGAGCCTCAGGACCACCATCTTCTGCTTTCTGCATTAATGCAGTCACGTGTGAAAACCATCACAACAGCAAGCATCATGCGAGGCACAGCCAGGCAGAGCTGCAGTCCAGCCCAAGGATACTGACATCACAGGAAGGGTTATATTGAGCATAGGCAAGAAATGTGTTGGGTTCTTATCGAACACTCTTAAACTGTAGTTCTTGACCTCACAAATCCTTGAAGTGTCACACGGGTGCCGGCCTGGCTCGATCGACTTAAATGACCATGAGGGAACTCGTTCTCCCGCAGTTCAGGTAGAACATGGTTTCCATTTCAACAGTAAGTAATTCTATGGCTTTTTCGGCAGCATCCACAGCAGTGTCTGTGTGTTTCAAAGCAAAAATGTGATGTTTGAAGAATGGAATATAAATCTCACAGTCCATGTGGACATCTCTCTTCTGGACTATGTCCTCAAAATCAGGGATTGGTAAGACTATCAGCCCTGGTATCCAATCAACATCTCTCAAGGTGGTGCTCCCAATCTAATGCTAGCCATCAGCAAATCGCTGTAAGACCAGGAAGAGGCGGGGTGGGGTGGAATAGTAAGTTTGATCAATTGCAAAGACTGTTATGTGATTAAAAATTGTGGTCCGCTAACATGTTTGTAACAACCTGATCTGGTTTTGACTGTGAAATTCACTAGCCAATTAATGGAGGGACTGAAAACCTAGCTCCCAAGCTTTGAAAATTGTTCTCCTGCAGGAATAGCCACCCCATATGTTTCTCTCCCCCAATGCATGCGTCAGCCTCGATTGCTTTGTTCACTTGTTGGTGTGTAAATATTTACAAACCTATATTTCTCACTTTCTCCTAAAAGCTAAACAGAAGCAGAAACAGGTGAGTTTTTGACGCTGCTTCTTGGGTTTTATTCTATTCTGAGTGGTTTTGATGGCAAGTAAATTGCTGATTAATCGCTTTTCTTGCATTTGAAAATGCCCTAGATATTCCAACAGCTGTTGAGCTGAAAATAGACATTTCCACAAAAGAGACTGAATGCGTAATTTAATGTGTAATAGCAGAGTAGGAAATAGGCTCGGCTATGCACCCTGCTAAGTAAAAGGGAGGCGCAGTGCAGCTGTACTTTCAAGCGTTTTCATTTTAGGAACACACTTAAATTGTAAAAGAACTAGGGCCGTGCCCAAAGCTATGCTCAGAAGCCTGCAGCCGGTGCTATTAAATGTCGGCACACGGAATACCAAGGCTGCCTAGTCTTAAATCCACCCCATGCCTCTTTAATCCTCTACCAGACACTCTATGACTCTTGTGGGTTCCGTGTTTCTCCCTTTGTCACCGTTTTCCTGTGTTTCTCTTCCTCCCTCTGTCCCCATGTGTGTTTTCCCTCTCTTGCTCTTGTTCAATGTCTGATGAGTAAAAATAAGTGCAGATACCCAAAAATGAGTGACAGTGTGCCCTACCAGAAACCCCGGCTCAAATTAAGAACTGACACTATTCGTGTATGTTGTTCCCCATGAGAGGGAACATATTCTTCCAGGTTGTAGGATGGCACAACGCATGCCACAACACCGCATGCCGGAACCACGCAGTCTCAACCACAACAGCGTCTTGACCACACATGCCTTTACCACGCAATGTCGTGGTAAACACATGATTGGTAAATGGACATGTGTGATAAATATCACACCCCTGCCCCCAGCCCTGAAAACTGTCCCTTTTCCCCTACCGCGAGCCCTAAAAATTGACCCACGGCCTAACAACTGCCCCAACCCCATCCCTCCACCCTGAGCCCTAATAACTGTCCCCTACACCTGTAAACTACCCCAACCCATCCTCCCCGCCCTGAGGCCTAAAACTGCCCCCAACCCTGAAAACTGTCTCTTTTCCCCACCCGAGCCCTAAAAACTGTCCCTATGCCCTAAAATCTACCCGACCCCAGGCCACACCGCCCTGACCCGTAAAAACTGACACGTACCCCTGTAAACTACCCTGAGGCCTAAACCTGCTCCCAGCCTTGTAAACTATCCCTTCGCCCACCCGCCCCTGAGCCCTAAAAACTGACCCCACACCCTAAAAACGACCCCAGCCCCCCCACACTGAGCCCTAAAAACTGACCCCAACCCCAGAAAACTACCCTGAGCCCGAAAACCTGGCCCCCTGCCCTATGAACAATCTCAAACCCATGAGCCCAGAAACTACCCCCACCCAGAAAAACTACCCTCCACCCCCAAAACACACCCCAGCCACACTTACCTGACCGCGTCCTCTCCCGGTCCATCCTCTTTCAGCCCGCCCATTCCAGCATCTAGACCGTGCACTGCCTTAACCACACATATGCGTGCTTAAGGCATATGCGTGGTTAAGGCAAGCATGGTTCGGCTTGCGGGGAAATGGCACGTGTGGCTCAGCCCGCGTTGTTAAGGAAGTTTTCCATTCTTCCACATCGTTACTTAAAGAATAACAAGCACATTGCCGGCCTCCAACAGACTAGCCAGCCAAAAGGCAAAGCTCTCAGAGCGAGGTTCACAAAAATTATTGGCGAGACCCATGTCGGGTGACATGAGCTACATTGAGGCCGTTTGTCTTGCCCACCCCGCTGGATGACCTGACCCCTGGGCCTGATTTCCAATGGAAAAGATCCTGGATGAACAACAATTCCCTGAGCCAAGAATACAGCATCAATTTATTACTTTTGAATAGAACCAACCAAGCGGCACTACCTTGAACGTGGACATCAGGAAACAAGCCTTTGGCAAAGCCAATAAGTCTGGCGATGGCTGACAGCCTATTGTCTTTGCAAAAAACATGACAAAACAAGCATGCTGACAAACATTTATTGTTGGGGAAGCTGCTGGGGCCTCATCAGTCTTCAAAAAATGGCTAAAAGCAAATATTTTGGTTTAAAAAAGCACACATTACCATAGTAGTTCCTGGCACTTAAGGGAACTACTTTCTGTATGGATGTGTTCCTTGTGAAAGACAAGAATGCTGTCACTCACAATGAAGTTAGGAAATGGCTGCAGTGGGCTGACCCACTACCCCATGCTGTACAATGTGGTGGGCAGAAGAAAAATGTGAATAACACCATCACTGACTAATGGGTGGTGAGGACTGGCTGAAAGCCTCAATAAGTAATTACAATCTGCATATAATTTTAGTAAAATCAAAGGTCGTGCTCCAACACCCATGGATACAAATACATACCAGTGCATCAAGTCAGAGGCAGAGGTCAAATGTCAGGCTGTGTCTTCCAGGGAGCTTGGTGTTTATTTTTTTTCTGTGACTTCAAAGTGAGAGGGTTTAGGTGACAATCATGATGGTTACTTGGTGTATGCTTGAGAAAGGTGGTACAATGTTATTTTTTCTAGCACACAGCAAAATGTAAGTGTCTGTAAATGAACTGTGCTGATGATTAACTCAATACATTGGGTGATGACATTCCCACACATTATCGTTTTTGCGCTGTATACTTTTATCAGTAGAAGTGTATGTGAGTGCAAATGTAAAGGCCATTTCAATTGAAGATATGTTGCCTGTAATAGCACTACGCTACCATACCATGCATACTCCACTTTACCCCATTACACTCTACTCTGCACCACTACATGCCCCTGCTCTCTACTCTGCACCACTCCACACTACACCACTCCACTGCACTCTATGCCACTGCACTCTATGCCATTGTACTCTGTCACTGCACTCTAAGCCACTCTATTCTACTCTGCACCACTGTATTCTATGCCACTGCTCTCGACACCACTCCACTCTGCGCTACTGCACTCTACGCCACTATACTCTGCGCCACTGCACTCTATGGCAATGCACTCCACGCCAATCTACTGTACACCACTGCTTTCTACTACAGTATACTCTGCAACACTGTACTCTTTGCCACTCTACTTTATGCCACTCTACGCCACTGAATTCTGCATCGCTCCACCCTATGCCACTGAACTCCATGCCAATCTACTCTAAGCCACTCTAATCTACTCTGCACCACTGCACTCTACGACTTTGTAGTCTATGCCACTGCATTCTATGCCACTTCACTCTACTCTGAAACAATCTACTTTATGCCACTGCAGTCTACGCCACTTTATTCCACTCTGCGCCACACCACACCACTGCACTTTACACCACTGCACTCTACACCACTTTACTCAAAACCAATACCCTCTAGGTTACAGCACTCTATGCCAATCTACTCTGCACCACTGCACTGTATGCCACTATACTTTACTCTGTCACTGCAGTCTACCACCTCTACTCTATACCATTGCACTCTGTCACTTTAGACCACTACACTCTACACCAATGCACTCTATGCATCTCTACAATGCACCTCTGCACTCTGACACTCTACTCTGCAGCACTGCTCTCTCTACTACTGAACTCTTTGCCACTCTACTCTGCGCCATTCTACTATATGGGACTTGACTCTACACCATAGCACTATACTTCACTTTGTTCTGCACCACTGTACGCAACTGCACTCTTAACCTACGCACTCTACACCACTCTACTCTATGACCCCTACTCTGCAGCACTGCACTCTCTGCCAGTGAACTCTATGCCACTCTACTCTTTGACACACTACTCTGTGCCACTCTCCTCTATTCACTGCACTGTACTCTGCACCACTGTGCGCCACTCTACTGCGCTCTATCTCAATGCACTCTATGCCACTCTAATCTACTGTGCATCACTGCACTCTGACACTGCACTCTACAGCCCTTCACTCTATGCCTCTCTGCACCACTCTACTCTATGCCAGTGCACTCTACCCCACACTTCTATGCACCACTGCACTCTGCACCACTGCACTCTGCACCACTGCACTCTGCACCACTGCACTCTGCACCACTCCACTCTGCACCACTCCATTCTGCACCACTCCACGCCACTCCACTCTGCGCCACTTCACTCTGCAACACTGCACTCTACGCGAATGCATTCTATGCCACTACTCTATACCACTCCGCTCTAGCCTGCACCACTCCACTCTATGCCACTTTACTCTACTCTGAAACAATCTATTCTATGCCACTGCACTTTATGCCACTCTACTTCACTCTGTGCCACTCCTCTACGCCACTGCAATCAATGCTGCGCCATTCTACTCTACGCCACTCTATTCTTTGCCACTGCTCTCCATGCCACTACTCTATGCCACTCCACTCTACCCTGCACCACTATACTCTACCCTGCACCACTATAGTCTAACCTGCACCACTCCACTCCGAAACAATCTACTCTGCGCCACTGCATTCTGCGCCGCTCCACTCTGTCGTGCCACTCTATGCCACTGCAGTCTGCTCTACGCCACTCTACACCACTGCATTCTTCGTCAAATCACTCTACATCATTTTACTCAAAACCAATGCACCCTATGCCACTGTACCTATGCCAACTACTTTGCACCACTGCACTTTATGCCACTATACTTTACAACATTCAACTCCATGCCACTGCACTCTACGCCACTGCACGCTACGTCACTCTACACAATTGCGCTCTACGTCACTGCACTCAACGACATTCTATTCTACTCTGTACCACTATACTCTACATCACTGCTCTCTGCACCACTCTACTCTGCACCACTCTTTGCCACATCACTCTACAACACTCTACTGCACTCTATGCCACTGCACCAATCTACTCTGTCAATGCACTCTACACCACTCTACTCTGCATCACTCCACTCTGTGCCACTCTACTCTATGCCACTTTGCTCTACGTCACTCTACACTGCAACACTGCTCTTTCCGCCACTGAACTCTATGGCATTCTACTCTGCATCGCTCCACTCTATGCCACTGTACTCTACGCCAATCCACTGTAACACACTCAAATCTAATTTTAACCACTACACTCTACAACACTCTACTTCATACCACTGCACGCTACGCCAATTCACTCTACTCTAAAACAATCTACTCTATGCCACTGTAGTCTGCACCACTCTATTCCACTCTGCACCACTCCACTCTGCCTCTCCACACCACGCCACTCTATTCTACACCTCTGCGCTCTATGCCGCTGCACTCTACACCAATGCTGTCTACACCACTTTGCTGAAAACCAGTACACTCTACGCCACTGCACTCTATGCCAATCTACTCTGTACCACTGCACTGAACACCACTATACTCTATGCCACTGCACTCTACACCGCTCTACACCATGGCACTCTGTCACTTTACCCTGCAGCACTCTATGCTACTGCACTCTACGCCACTCTAATCTACACCACTGCACTCTACAATACTCTACTCTACAGCACTGCACTCTCTGCTAATGAACTCTATGCCACTCTACTCTGCACCACTTCTCTCTATGCCACTGTACTCTACTCTGCACCTCTCTATGCCACTCTACTGCACTTTACGCCAATGCTCTCTACGCCACTCTAATCTACTGAACATCACTGCACTCAGTTGACACTGCACTCTGTCACTTCACTCTATGCCTCTCTACTCTGCACCACTCTACCCCACTCTACTATGCACAACTGCACTCTTCGCCTCTGCACTCTACACCACTCGAGCCTAGGCCACTTCACTCTGCACCACTTCAATCTTCTCCACTCTGCGCCAATGGACTCTATGCCACTACTCTATACCACTCCACTCTACACCACTTCACTCTACTCTGAAACAATATACTCTATGCCACTGGAATGTATGACGTTACAACGCATACATTTACAATGCATGCCTTTAAAACGCAGTTTTTACATCGCAACATCCTTTACAATGCATTCTTTTACATCGCATGCCATTACATCGCATTTTCAGAAACTACCTTTACAACGCATTCCATTACATCGCATTATACCTTTACAATGCATACCATTACAATGCATGCCATTACATCGCATTTAAGGTAAGTGTTGGATAGTATAGGGGTAATAATTACTATTCTAACTCCAGTGAGTGCAACAGTAGGGTAAGTGTTGGATAGTGTAAGGGTACTATGTGTTGTAATGGTATGCATTGTAATGACTTGCGATGTAATCCCTGCGTTGTAGTGACATGCATTGTAATGACATGCGTTGTAGTGACATGCAATGTAATGGCTGCGTTGTAATGACATGCGATGTAAAGGATGTTGCGATGTAATGACTGCTATGTAAAGGTAGTGCGATGTAATGACTGCGTTGTAAAGGTTGTTTCCCATGCCACTGCACTCTACGCCACTCTACTCCACTCTGCACCACTCCACTCTATGCCACTGCAATCAACATTGCACCACTCTACTCTACACCACTCTACTTTATGACACTGCTCTCTACCCTGCACCACTCCACTCTACTCTGAAACGGTCTACTCTACACCACTGCCACTCAACTTCACTCTACATCTCTACAGTGTACGCTATGGCACTGTACTCTAAACCACTGGACTCTACACCAATGCACTCTACACTACTTACTCAAAACCAATGCACTCTATGTCTACACGCTTGAGCCGAGTCCCTCAAAATAAGGGGGAGGTTGGTCACAGTGACCCCGAAGGGCAAAAAAACGAAAAGTTAAATACTTTTTTGCAGGAGCCACGCTGGATATCCCACCGAAAAACTTTAAAAAAAAGAAGCAGGGGTTCCCCTGCTTCTCTAATGTTTAGCCCGCGGGAGGGCTGGGGGCATGAGTAATTATATAAAGGAGGGGGCTGCACTGGGCCCTGTTGTAGAGCTTATGAAAGCCCCAGGGACTGCCATCTCCCCGGGCACTTTGAAATATGTTTGCGGGAGAGCCTGCTGGGCCCCGCCCGTGCACCGGGGACTGCTACCTCCTCGGGGCTCTGTATAATACATGGGTGCTCGCAAATATTTCCCCAGGGGGCACAAAGTACTGTCTGGGGCATGCCCGAGGGCTGCACCGATGCCAGTAGAGCGAGGGTCGGGGTGATGAAAGGTGGGCGTAGGGGGACGCAAAGCAGATGCATGATGTGTGCAACAAACCAAGCCTTCACGCAACTTCTGTCTCCCACCGATGCTCTAGTCTCATGCACCAAAAGTTAAAGTCAAAGCATTAACTTCTAATGTAAAACATCAGAGGGAAAGAGATACTTGTCTGGTGACTGAATTGCAAAATGTTGTTATCCTAGGCAATGTTATCCTAGGCAATGGACTAATTTCACTTTGCCTCCTTTTTCTTCATTACCGCATATGAGAGCCCCTTGAAATACATGAGTTCAGGATCTGTGCAGTAGAAAACCTTCTTTTTTATTTTATTTAATAAACTATATTGTTGTTCTCATTATATAACAACCGAGGCTACACAGAAGGTGCGCTTGACAAATGCCTTGCCTCTTGGTTCACTAATTGCATTGTTTTCAGAATGGGGTAGCATGAAACTATAACTTCTACTAAATGCCTCTCAATGCAGTGACATAATCTGATCTAATAAAGCTCATAAAATTAACTTTTTTGAAGTTTGCAGAGAGTTTAACCTGTTTTTACATGTTTAGTGCAAGATGTCTTTAAAACTAAAGAGTTCCTAAGGATTAGCTGTCTAGGACACCTTCTTTAGGTTTCGAATTGTTTCTGCTCTATTAAGTGAACAGCAGCCCAGTGCTGCTGTTCACCAGGGGCGTAATTAAAGGCCAGGAGGGACACATGAGGGCCGTACTTTGACTATCCCTAATATAATATGTATGCAGGCAGGCCCACTTTGGCCCACTCGCCCCCAGGGAACAGCCACCTCCCCGGGGCAAACAATATAAAATAAATGCGGGGGCCCACACGGACCCCCACACCCTGGGGACTGCCATCCCTCAGGGCCGACTCCTGCTACCTCCAGAGGTGCGCACCCTCAGGAGGTAGCTGTTTGTTTTTGCTTGGTGGGAGCTGACGGCTCCCACCAAGACTTGCAAAAAGCGGAGCCTTCATCTGTTTCCCTGCACGCAAATATGCATGCAGGGAAACAGATGAAAACTTCCTCTGACAGACAGGGAGTTGCCTTTCAGCAGCCCCCTGTATGTCAGCGCAATGCCGGCTCCCACAGTAGGCGGGGAGCCGGCTGGGACCGCGTGGGCCTTGAGGCTCCCCAGCAGTTCCATTGCATGGAAAAATGAAGCAGAATAAAGGTCAGAAACGAGCATAAAGAGTCAAGATAAAGGTGAGAAATTAGCAGAAAGAGGGATGATAAAGGTGAGAAACAAGCTGAAAGATTCAAAATAAAGGTCAGCAACGAGCAGAAAGAGAGAAAAAAGGTGAGAAACAAGCTGAAAGATTCAAAATAAAGGTCAGCAACGAGCAGAAAGAGAGAAAAAAGGTGAGGAATGGGCAGAAAGAGGGTGAATAAAGGTGAGAAACGAGCAGAAAATGGCATGATAAAGGTGAGAAATGAGCCAAGTGGGACCCAGAAAAAGGCGGGATCAAAAAAGTGTTTCCCAAGTTAATTCCCATTGGAATTATAGACATGACTATAGCCCGAACTGCTGAACGGAATTACATCAAATTTGGTAGAAAGGTAGGACTTGGTTCAGAAAGTGACCTATTTGTTCTTTGGTGTAAATCCCTTCAGTAGTTTTAGAGTCATTAAAAGAAAAACAGATTTGTATATAGAGGGATGGAACCTGCTCTGCGAATCCTCCCGATCTCATGCAGAGCTCTGATTGGCTACCAGCCCTTCAGCCAGGAATTGTTGGCAGCCATCTTGGGACTCTGATTCAGCCTAGTCCCAAAATTAAGGTTAAAAAAAAAAAAAGAAAAGGGGCAGGGTAGGAATACCCTGACCCTCTAGCCTTGGTGTTGGTGCCCCGTCAGTGCTAAAAAGCATTTTAATTAAACTTTTGCGATGAAAATCATGACAAATTTGCTGCAAATTGTTTTCCAAAAAGCCCCCAGAAGGGCCAAGTGCCGGGGCATGCACATACATTTAAAAAATAAAGATGGGGGGGGCGCATGGGGCCTCCCTCCTGAGGCTCTTTTGAGCCACAGGGACCACCATCCCCCCAGGGCTTTATTGAAATTAAGGAGGGGGGCTGTGGGGACCCCCCTCCATTGGGCTCTACGAGCCCCGGGGACTGCCACCGTTCCAGGGCTTCAATTTAAATAAAGGAGCGGGGCCCCACACACCCCCCCTCCTGGGGCTTACATATGATCCAGGGACCTCACCTCCCCGGAGCTAAATAAATACTAATGGGGGCCCCATGTATACCCCTGGGCCCCAGGGAACACCACCACCCGGGCCAAATACATATTACAGAATGGCAGGGGGGCCACGCAGCACCCCCTTCCGCGCCATATACGGGTCTGGGGGCCACCATTTTCCCAGGACGAAAGTGCATAGTAAAGAAGGGGGGCTGTGCAGCCCCCCTTCTGGAGCCACTAATGGTCCTGGGGACCGCCACCTGCCACTGCTGGCTCCTGCTGTCTCCCTAGGTGCCCACCCTCTGGGCATAGCAGTTTGTTTTTGCTTGGTGGAAGCTGTGACAGCTTCCACCAAGTGAGAGTAAAGACTAACTCCGCTCCCAACAAGCGGGAGCTGTCAAACAACTCCTGCTTGCTGGGAGCAGAGTTTTAGATGAAACAATTGCTCCAGCACACATGGAGCTGCATTTCTAGCAGCTCCCTGTGTGCAGGAGCAAAGCCGGCTGTCGCAGAAAGAGGGGAGCCAATCTGAGACCACAGAGGCCTTGAGACTCCCCCTGCAGTCCCCAACGATACTGGGTGGAGCCAGGGCACCCAGGTAGACATGGCTGGGCCCTGGGGAATGGGGTCCCTAGAGCCAAAATCGACCCGGGGAGGGGGACATGTGACCCCCACCCCCCCCCCCAATTGCCTAAAAGGCAAAACAGAGGGCAGAAAAACGAGTAGAAAAGGCAAAACAGAGCAGAAGAGGACAAAACAGAGGGCAGAAAAACAAGCAGAAAAGGCAAAACGGAGGGCACAAAAACGAGTAGAAAAAACAAAGCAGAGGGCAGGAAAGGTAAAACAAGGAACGAAAAATGAGCAGAAAAGGCAAAACAAAGCAGAAGAGGCCAAAACAGTGGCCACTCAGACACTTGCACAGCCATTCATAGACCCACTCAGAGACTCAGACACCCACTCACAGACCCACTGAGACACCCACTCACATACCCAATCAGAGACTCATGCACCCACTCAGAGACCCACTCGGATACTAACACACCCACTTACATACCCACTCAGAGACTCATAAACCCACCCACAGACCCACTTAGAGACTCCTGCACTCACTCACAGACCCACTCAGAAACTCACACACCCACTCACAGACCCACTGAGACACTCACGCACTCACAAGCTGACTCTCACACTTATGGAGGCACTCGCAAACCCACTCAGACACTCTGACACCTACTCAGACACTCAAGCACCCACTCACAGACCCACTCAGACACTCACGCACTCACTCTCGCATCCAGTGAGACACTTGCACACTCACTCACACACCCACTGAGACACTCATACACTCACTCACACACACTTACTCTCAAAGGTTACAAGTTACAGTTAGGAAATAAAATTAAAAAACCTTAGAAAGTCACTTAAAAAATCAAAGGTTACCGGGACATTATAGTTAGGAAATAACATTTAAAAAACATAGACATTCACTGGAAAAAACATTGAAATTCAGCAGTTATAGTTACCTTATCTAACTATAACTTATGCCCCCACAATGCACTGCTTATGACCTCACATATTACATCACTCATGACATGGTCAGTGAAATCACTGATGACATCTCAAATGACATCACTGATGACATCATCCACAGAACCACTCTCACACCCCTATACAACCTCTAATACACCACTCACACACCCACTCACACATACATGCACAGACCCACACAATTACTAACACAACCACTCACTCATTCATAGAGCCAATCACACTCACTCACTCACACAACCACTCACTCACCCATACAACTAATCATACAACCAGTCACTCACCCATACAGCCACACACTCACCCATATAGCTACTCACATATATACTTATTCACCTATACAGCCTCTCAACACACCCACTCACTCATCCATACAGTATTCACACACTCACACATCCATACAACCACTTCCATACCCATTCACACATCCATACAAGCACTCCCACATCTGCTCACTCACCCATGCAGCCATTCACACAGACACTCACTCTCCAATACAGCCACTCGCACACCAACTCACTTAACCAAACACCCACTCAAACAGCTACTCACTCACACATACAGCCACTGACACACCCACTCATTCACCAAAACAGCCAATCGCATAGCCACTCACTCACCCACACAGATACTCACACAGCCACTTATACACCCATGTAGCCACTCACACAGCAGGAAGCACACAGCCTCCCAGCATCCGCCAGCCAATCACGATGCTGCCTTACAACAGCGTTGTAATTGGTCTGAGCGCCGTAGATCGGCGCTCAGAGAGGAACTGGGCCAGCCAAACCACCATGCGCACTTAAGGTACAGCCACCTCTCCTCCTCCCTTGATGTCCGGGAGCCCGGCCCTGCCCCGCCCTACCTAACTTGGCTTCAACGGCAAGCTCAATACAAAAAATAAAACAATAAAAACGGAACATTATCATTTTATTTTTTGTATTGAGCTTGCAGTTGAAGCAGTGGGGTGACGCTCCTCCGCCTTAGCGGGGGATTCGCTGCTGCTTCTATCATTACTCCAATTGGGAAAATCCCCCCTGCCTCCCTTAAGGGGACTTTTTTAATATTCTGAGGGCCTGGTAGGGCAAAATATTCATGAAAGATTTGGGAGTGTAGTTGCGTTGCAAAAAAGCATACACTCAGGGACCCCACCTCTAGATGTGAGCGCGTGTTGTGTGCATGTGTGACAGCTTGATGAGCACAAGAACTTCTTTTCTGTCGCCCATATTGTGCCCTCTGACTTATAGCTGGAGGCCCACCTTTGACAGGTTTAAGCAATGATGCTTGTTCTTTATGTATACACTGTATGCTGTGCCTTATGATATATGGATGTGAGTGGGGTGAAACAGCCTTACCAGTGATCTTGCAAACTTTTCTTCCCCTTTGTAGACAGAGCACATTCCTCCCTATGATGTGGTGCCCTCAATGAGGCCTGTGGTGCTTGTGGGGCCCTCCCTGAAAGGATACGAGGTAAGGTTGTGTTGGTTATCACACTTAAGATGCTCATTAACACCCCCATCTCTGCAGCACCAAGTTCATGGAGTGGCTCTGTTTCCATTGATTATAGTACTCTACCCCACTGACTGCACCGTTTACCCCCCACACCATCCATTTCTTTACCCTTTCACCATGCCCCATTGACCACACCACTCTTCCACCTCATTCTCCCTCTTACATGCTGATCATACGTCTTCCATGTTGACCACTGCCAACATTGTACCTACTAATTGTTAACCGCACCCCTCATTTCCTTCCCCACTAATAGCACCCTTCGTAATGCCCTTCGTACTCATGACTAATGAAAATAGTTAAATAAAATTTGCCACTGAAGAAAAAGGACAAGCTGGCGAGTCTGTAGTCTTACTATTTACATTGGCTGGAAAGGCTAAAACAGAGGAATATTGAGAGAAGCTCTTAACCTCACTCAGTGGCAGACGTTAGTCATTTCTTAGAAACATCTCTTATCCTGTGGCATCTTTTCACAGTTTACGCACTGCTCAGTGTAGATCATAACCCCAGGAATGATGATGGCAGCATTCTTTGGATTGCGATGGGACTCTTGTGTCATTGGACCGAAATGCTGCAGCAATGGCCTAAGGCGCCTTACTCCAGCTCCCATCTTTATCTGGCTCAGCATTTGAGATTCCACAAACTCCTTAAGCATCTCCAGCAGGAGGTTTGGATAATGTATTTTTTACCATTCTTCACCCCAGAGGGCTACTGTATATCTTAATTGCCAGGCCAGAGTGCTCCATCTGAATATCCTAGTTCCCTTATCTACTTTCGAGAGGTACAATTTCCCCTTCCCCATAAAGGAAACCCAAATACTATATCCTTATCTTCAAGCACTCATTTTTTCCACACTTTAATGCTGGTGGGTCTCTGGAACTCTGGCCAGCGTACAGTAGTTAGATGATCTGCTGAACCTTAGGTGCCTTTCTGCCTACTCAGGTGTACTTGAGGCCAGGGTTGTCCTCTCTTCAGGTAATGTTAACTGATACCTTGCAGTGCCTTCTTCCGCTACCTGCTCCAAGCGCTGAAATCTTCAAGATCTTCCAATATAGCCCTTTGAAGCCTCTATTTACTGAAAACCTTTCTGGTCTTTAGGACATTCTTCTTGTAAACACATCTTTTATCTCCTTGACTAGTACCTTCACCCCTCGGTCCTACCTTCAGCTTTAGTCATTTTTTTTTCTCTTTAGAATTCTCCTTCCTGTCCACCAGTTAGACCTTTACTGCATTGGGGGCCTTTCATACATTATTCCAGTAAACTTGGGCCTACCAGACTTCCAGCCTCAGAGTATGTTCTACTACCCTATATACTCCCTTGTTCAGAATCAGTGGCATGGCTGCCTTCAGCTTCTTCAGAGGTGGTCTGGTCCACAGTTCCAACCTTTCATTTAGTTTTCTTATCTCTCATCCCATATAACTCAATCGGATCCTTGGTAAGGATGAGTGGTCAGAATTTGTAGATGGCTTGGAGCATGACTTAAACATTCACTTCTTTGTATGTCGAAACTATGCCGAAGAGGAAGATTATGATGCTTATTAGGAAAGACACTTCCTCTGGGCGCTGCCACCATGGATGGGCAAAGAGCTCTAACTTCCTAAAGTGTGTTCAGTTCATGAAGGATAAATTCCACAAGAGGTTCCTAGAACTGTAGCTGGAACCTCAGTCACTACCTCCAGTGGACTGTCTCGCAGCCACCTTCAGCGATGCCTGCAACTTCATTGCTACGTCAGATATTCAACTGGCTAAAATGTCTGGTGATCCAGACGACGACCAGAGGCTATTGGTCTCCCCATGATTAGTTTACTTTCTTTGCATAGTAATTTGTCTTGGCCTCGTAAGCAAGAAACCAAGAATGGATTTGTGAGGAGAATGTGAAGGAGGGTCAATAAGTATATATCCTTTACAAAGACCTGCCGAACAACCAGACGATCTGGCAAAGGATTCACCTCTTGATGACATGGACAATTTCCACACCTTCACAGAGAAACAGAGAAAGCTTTAAAGATGTCTGCCCTTACCATGATCACAAAGGAAAGGAATTGCTGATGATTTTAGAGGGAAACCAAGACAGACTGATGAAGACCCTCCAGGTCGTAGATCACCTACTACAAGAGAAAGACCCTTAGCCGTATATTCCACCTTCTCTGCCCCAGTTGTAATGCACAGAATACAGCAACAATAAGGTTTCCTTCGTCTCCTGCAAGTGCCGTAGGGGTAAGCCCGAACAAGATCTGCTCACAACTCGCATCATATTTTTAAAGGCTGTCCACTAACAAGCGCTTCCTAGCTTTCTGTTCCTTGACAGAGTGGGCAGGCAGCAGAATGCAGGTTGGAAAGTGAATAAATGCTACAGAAGCTACAGCAGTCGAAACTCCCTGTTGGTGCTGTCGCATTATGACAGGCAAATGTGGATCAATCGTTCACCATTCCTAAAGTTCTGAGTACCAGACAAGAGAGCTGAGGCGAAGAAAATTCCGTGGGAAGGAGAGGTGGGGCGAGCATTGTTATTGACATGTCTGTGGGTGTTTTGGACACAGTTTGCAAGCATATCGTCAACAGACCTATACTCAGCAATGCTGGCTTTGGAGTACAAACCCCTGTCCACACATAGAGGCTAATGTCTTTGACATACCTTAAAAAAACAAACACTACTACTCAGGTCATTAGGACATAAAACATACATAGACACAGCCAGGTTCCGGAGTTCATTTTAGATTAAAGCGATCGCTCCTTTCAAGGAAGAACTCCTAACAAACGTTGTGTTCCTACTATCTGTTCTAAGAATCCAGTATCAAAATTCCCTGTGACATATCAGTTACCAAAAATGGACCCAAATGGGGCAGTGCATTTCTAGCTACCTGAATATCTAACTTATGCTACATCTAACTTGCGCTACATTATAAAAGGCAATCGTAGAATAGTGCAGACTGATTTTTACCTCAAGTAAGCAGTAAGCTTGAAACATGCTTTCAAAACCAAATCTGAATCTACTCTTGCAGAAAAATCAGTGAACAGACTTGATGAAAACTGCGATCTTCGCTATTAGACAGTACCAAGTATATTCAGAAGACTGACTTGTTTGTCTTCTTCAGATGGGCGCCAGGATTTGCCAGGAAGGTTTCAGTGTATATCACTTTTTCGCAAGGCACGCGGAAGAATAACAGGAAAAGTTAAGACACGTTACACGAGGAGAATCGGGTAACCCCAGAGCATCACAGAAGAATGCCAACAGTGGCCACAAGTTGGGCACATTTAACAAGCACTTCTGATTAGATATCTAATTCTGAAAGGAAGTCAATGTGAGGCAGGCCTTGATGTGGGTGTGCCGCGTTTTGAAGTTTTGTTCCCCCTCTCTTTTTGCTGTTTATTGCTTCTTAGTCTAATTCAAAAGTATGTGAATCTCTCAAAGAACCTACGATGGAGAGCAAAAAAACACTGACCTGCAATTACAGTTGCACAGACGGGGGCAGATTTACAAGGAACTGACGCATCTGCATAGATGCATCAGTTTCCTTGCGCCAGAGTCAAATGTCCTTGCACCGCCATGGATGCGCTGTATTTACAATACAGTGCTCCATGGTGCACGGATTAACAGATGCGTCAGAAACGCATCTGTTGACCCAAAAGTAACGCATTGCTTGAGTTGTGTCGCAAGCACAACGCAACTCCAGCAATGTATTTTGAGGCCTATACCTACTGTACTGCATCACTCCTTGCGCCTGCTTCAAGCAGGCGTAAGGTTTTGACGCAGTGGCGTCCTAAAAGTGGCACAGTGAAATCTTGTAGATTTCACTGCGTCACTTTAATGAGGCCTTCCTGCGTGGGAACGCTCACCCTGCATAGATTATACCTGACGCAGGTATAATGTGACGCAGGGCTTTACAATGTGACGCATCTACCTAGATGCGTCACGTTGTAAATAGGCTGTATAGTTTGCGCCGCCGTTGCGTCAAAAAAAGTGACGCAATGGCGGCGCAAGGGGCTTGTAAATCTGCCCCTTGGTATCTTTCCAGTTTCAATATGACCATCCTTGCTTCTCTTCGAGGCAGCATTTTATGTGCTCACTTGCTCTGAAAGTCTGAAAAGGCACCCCCCCCCCCCCCCAAGGGTCATATTTTTTTTTGTAAACACATTTTTTGACATTTTCAGTATAACAACCAGTTTGGTGAGGATACACTGAGTGATGGTTTAACCCTAAGGGTCATACTTCAAATAGGATCAGACAGGAAATCCAAAAATTATGACAAAAACTATTTTTGCTCGTGTGTTTTGTGTGTAGCATATGCCCTCCAATTGCAACCTGCCATCTAAACCGGTGTGTAGGCGATATGTTTAGGTGGACTCTGTGATATGCATCATAGTATGGGTGTTGGGCCTTTGACCTTTTGACTAAACCCGAGTTAGCTATTGGCTGTAGCTTCTCGGTTAAAGACTCGTCGGACCCCATACTGCAGGTGCTGTCTATTCCATTCCCTTTGTGCTTGTTGGATGGTTGTGCTCACGTTCAAGGTGCAGTGCAGGTCGCCACCAACCATGGCATGTTGGTGTTCAGTTGGCCCGAACTATGGCGCATTTCTATAGTGGTCAGATGTTTTGTTGGGTCCTAGATGGGACTTAAGTCCTTTCTGTTGATCTAAGAAACTGTTTCCCTGGCCGTGTGTCCCGTGTTTCCCTGTACCCCAAGTTGCCGCTGTGTTTTCCAGCGGCACGGATATGGTTCCCCATCCCAAAAGCAGCGATCTAGACAAGATTGGAAAAATTGATGCCTTCTTCATCCTAATCACTCTACCCCCACACTTATTCCTGTTAGTTCGACCAGACAGGGGTGCCTTTTATATAGTTCATACTGTAATCCTTACTTGTGTGGGAGTGTGCTCAGTGACGAAATGGTTTATTCAGCAGCTCATGGGATACCAGATGGTGAGTTGGGTGTGCTGGCCTATTGCTTGATGAATGGTGCTTGGTGTTGAACAGCAGCTGAGACTGATGCTGCACAGAGTCCTGTTTAGGCTGCTGCCTTCTGATCTGGTGTGTGTAAGGAGAGTTATGGCATTAGGAATACTGTTGTTGTGTGAAGTTGCAATGCAATGGGTGAGTTTTGATTGACAGTGGGCTTAGTTCTGTGATGTTGTGTTCTAGGTTTATGATTGTGTAACGCAAGTTGTAAGTGATATGTTTGTAGGGATACTGAAGGAATTGATGTGCAAGGTGGGTTGTGTAGAGACGTGTGTGATGTCATAAGCGTTTTCGTCTGTTGGTTCAGGAAACTTGAGTATTTAGAGAAGAGACTTGTTTTGCGTATTGAATTCTTATGAGGCACTTCTATGGTATGTTGTAGTGTAAGTCACAGTGTTGTGTAATGTGGATATGGTGCATGTGAAGTGAGGTGAGGTGCTGTGAGTGGTGCGGTTATGTGAAGTTGCGGATAAGTTGTATTGGATGATTGGTGTTCGGTGGAGTGGTGCTCCAGTATTATGATAGATTGCTGAGGTGGTGTTTTTGTTAGGTTTGTGGGGGTATGAAGTGGATTATCGTGTGCAGTGAGTTTTGTCGGGGTAAGTTATTTGGTTGTTTTGGAGATGGGTGATGTGTGTTACGTTGATCTTAATGCTTTGTCGTGGTGCGTGCTGAATGTTCTGGTGTGGTCAGCTGTTAAGTGTTGTGCGTGTGAAGTGATGTAAGGATGAACATCTGTCGACAGGTTGTGAGGGAAAGTTCTGGAGAGGTGCTTGAGAAAGATGATGGGCTACACCATACCACAGTTGTTGTTCTGGTCATGTTATAAAGTTATATTGTGTGGCGACGATGACCTTGATGCTCTCTTTAAAAATTTGCTGTACGTGTTAGGATCCAAATTATAGCAAAGCAGCCCTTTCGTTGCATTAATAAAAACCTTATCCCAGCAGAAGGTCTGTTGTCGAAGATAAAATGTCCCTTTTCTCTGTTCTACCATTCTAGGTGACAGATATGATGCAGAAGGCGCTCTTTGACTTCATGAAGCACAAGTTTGATGGCAGGTGAGGCATTACTTTTCACTGTGTTGGTACTGAATAGCTGTGGCTATAGTGTGGGCAGTGCTTCCCAGCTGCTGACACCACAGAGATCTGGAACAAACAAGCTGCCACTCTGGTGAAGATTCAAACAATGTCGGGCCAATACCTCTCCTAAAGGAATGTATTGGGCTGTGTTTGTTTTGGTTGTATGTTTCTACTGACCCACATTCTGAAATATGCTTGGTTGCAGCGTAACAGTTCCACATTAAGAACAATTCTGTCAAACTCAAAGAAAGTAAACTAGCACTAAACCCCGGCATACGGCTATGAAATGCAGAGCTTTAATTTTATGAAGCCGTTTCCGATCTGAACGATTCCGAGTGACGCCTGCCTGGGTGCCAAAACTGTTCTGGAAATCCACACTCAGACTTCAAATATTCCTTTTCTTCCCGGAAGCACAGAACCAGGGTCTGATTATGGCATGAGAAAGATACCTATGATTTAGCATGGTCGCCAGTTGATATAAGAACAACATGTTTGAATGCTTATAGCATGAATCTTAGTAAAGATTCATGTACTGTGGTTAATGCAGCCATCTAGTAGTTGGGCTAGCATTGATACTTTATTTTTCAGCCTCAGGTGAAAAATACAAGCATCAGCCATAGGCGTGTCTTGAATGACCCACCATGACGTTGAGCGGAGGTCCACAAAGCCTTACACTTTGGAAGCCTGGAGCACACTTTGGGTTCACGGAAACATCTTGACGAAAGACCAGAACTGACAGTTCCATGACTATGGAAGATCTGCAAAGGACATTTTTGATCTGGCACTTTAGAACGTTTGCTGAATGACTACCAAATTTGCAGTTTGCAAGTTTTTTTTCAGTTGGCAGTTTTCGTGGGAGAAAACAGGCTTGGGTTTTGTCCTCTGTGTAACAATGTACATTAGATAGATATGAGTGCATGCAAAGCCACAATGGCATAATTTGCAAAGTATTTTTGCATTTTTACCCAAGAGCTTGAAAGCACAGATAAATATTGAATTACATATGTCTTGGATGGGGCAGAGATCCCCTGGAGATTTGTCTGCAAAGGCAGCCAAGCCCGAACTTGTCTCCACTTATAAGGTGGAATATTCAGACAAGGAACAGTGTGACTATAGAGACTTTGATTTATTTTTATATCGGAGCAAGAAAAACACACTTCGAAAGATATGTTTTGAATTTCTATAAATACAACCTAATCTTAGCTGTAAGACATACCACAAAGACTTCAAACGAAGACCTGTAGCCATCTTTATGGCAAAGACGTACTTGTTTGAAAAGAGACTGAACCGAAGGATAAAACAGGTAGGGCCGGACTGGCCGTAGCGGGCACTGAGCGTTTCCCCGGTAGGCCGCCAGGGTGGGGGCCGGTTTTGGGCCCCTGGGGGCCGGTTTTGTTACCGGGGGTCGGCAATATCGGCCCCCTGCAACAAAATCGGCCGAAACCGGCCCTCGCAAACTGCTCGGCTGCACTCCCCCTCACCCCAGGGGGGACCGGCCGAGCAGTTTGCCAGGGCCGGTTTCAGTTCCCAGTCCGGCCCGTGGTGTAGCTTCACAATCGGCCTAGTGGTATTGAAATGCAGGCCTCGTCTGCCATGAAAAGCACATTCAATCTTAATCTAAAAGACACCAGAGGTGACCCACTCCATCTCACACAAACCCGAAAGATAATTCTTCAGAATTGGTTATCCTGCACCAAAAAATATTCACGTCCGGCATTTTTGACAAGATTTCACAGCATAGACATCGAGATATACTATTGATAGCCCCAGTGCTCCATAAAGATGAAACCAAGGCAACGAGGTTGGAAAGATGTAAAAAAAATGTTATCTGCCATTTCTCGTTTCATAATCAAAATGCAAAGAGCAACAAATAAAATAGGTGGTGGGTGCAGCAATGCACCACCACCACCATTTCACTCACCTCTGTTGCATGGCATGGCTATAAGAAATGTCCCTATCATGCCTTCAAAAGCAACACCGAAGTTACTGAGGAAGCCGTTAATCCTCAATGCCTCAAAAAAAGGGTAAAAAGAGCATACATGTGACTCTCAATATGACATATGCGGTGCCATACACCGGAGAGCCATATCATACCCAGATGAAGAAGAAAACGGGGAAATGGTGAATACAAAAACAAGGAACTGCCAGGAATATTCACCAGAACAGGCAGACATGGAATCCTAGCCAAATAAACCATCAGCACTCGAGGTGACTGCTTATAATAAGCTCGTATACACAGCGTTAGACCTATTGTGTGTGCAGATAGAGCAGAAATAGAAAACAACGCAAACATCCTAGTTGACATGAGTACCCGTTACCAAACAGTCGATTAATATTGTCCAATGCTTCGCAAGGCTTCCCAGCCTGCTAGTGACAATCTCGCTGCATCCCCAATAGTGTACCCTCTGAACCCCACACTGTGAAAGCCGCACACAAGGCCCCCTATAGGTCATGTGGATCCTGATTTAGTGATTGCCACCACTACACGGAAACGCATACTCAACCTAGGCTCCATTATTGGCCACCAACTAGAGAGAGCAAGCGGCTTAACACAGCAGTGAGTCATGAGCCACCGCTTCCTGGCGAATTGCTAACCCACAGTGTTATTGTCCAAGAAGGTGAAGTACTTGCAAACACCTGCATTGCTTGATGTTTATAGCCAGTGCTCAATTTGAGCCGGTGGTTGCAGGTGGGGCCCATTGGCACTTGTGTTTGGGGACCGTTACTTATTTTTCCTCAAGAGACTTTGACTCAAAGCAATAGACAGAAAAACAAAAAAAGGGGGAAAGGAGGAGGATGAGAAAGGCAGAAAACAGTGACAAAAAAGAAGGCAGGAATGAAAAAGAATCTGCAACATTGAGATAAAAGGGTAGGAAGTCTCTGCAGGAGGATGAAACAGGCATGAGGTGGAATCAAGTCTATGCTGCCTTGGTATTCTGCACCCCGGCATTCGACAGCATCAGCCTCCGGCATCTGAGCAAAACAGGGTAACAGCACCTATTCTGTTACAAGTTAAGAACTGTTTATAGTGCTGTGAGTAGGCAATTAACTACTGGTGTGGTGCTTAGGAACCACTTAGTGGCTGAATCTGGGACTGATGTTAAGGCAGAAGTATTAAACTTGCTCTTTGATGAAACCCATTTGTCCACCCAAGGCGACAACAAGGCCACTTAGAAAATTAGGAAGGAAAAGGACAGCACAAAATTAATGAAAGCTCTGTGGCAAAAAAAGATATCTCCCAAAAAGAATCCCTGTGGACATGAAGGCCTCCTCCACTACAGGGAACCTATTCACAGAGCCACCACCCATGGGGCATAACAGTGATCCTCATGAAATTAACTGCAGATGGATGTCTTCTTTCTTTGCAACACTAGATTGAGAAGCAGAGGACACTCTGTGAGAGATGAAGCCTCATTCAGCGATTGTTGCTTTTCTCCCACACACTTCAGCACCTCGAATAGGAGAAAACAGAAGATCTTTACACACATCTAGAAGAAGATCACCAGCAAGTGAGTTCTGCGACCGTTTCTCATGCTTTCTACATAGACACCAATAAACCACAAAGCAAGACAGAAGGCAATGAAGAATCTTCTACATTTACTGCTGGAGGATGTTCAACCACTGCTTGACAAGGGCACCACCGAGAAAGGTCAAACAGAGAAGGAGGAACAAAGCATAAACTCCAAGTAGATCTGATCACAAAGAAAGAAGGAACTTTAAGCCCTATTTTTGACCTATGTCCATTAAACATAGCGCCAAATAGCGCTAATGGTCATGGTAGCCCATGACCGAGTCACAATTTCAGGCCGACCACGATGGATCATGGGTCAGATAAATCAGGCTGGTTCAACCAGGTCAGAAGTTTTATCTTGGGACTTAGGGATGATTTTGTTTTTGACGGTAAGGCTACTCCGCGCAAAGGTGACGGAGTAGCCTTACTGTCAGAATGCAGACTTCTGGCCAAATTTATATGTGGGCGGATCTTAGTATTAATCATGGTGGAGGCTAATCCGTCTCCGCCTTGATTAATCTCCTCCGATGGCCCTGCGGAGTAAAGGCCGTTGGAGGCTGACCTCTCATTCCACCCACCTAATTTAGGTGGGCGGAATTACAGGCCAGTTTTCACTGCCAGTCACTGGTAGGAAAAAGCTGGGGATAAGGGGTAGTGAAAACTGATAAATGCTCTACACTTTTCATTGGGGATCTGGGGTGAAATTCAAATAATTTGCAACTGCATATTTATGTGGAATTTAGGGAGAGTATGCAAAATTACAGCATTGGGCAAAATGCACAACCAACATCTGGGATATTTTAGCATGAAATGCGCCCTTGCTTTTATTTTAGATTCAAAAATGCATTTACGCCAAAAAAAATAGCACAAAAGACACAAGTGCCACAAACAGCAGCCACTCGCATTCTTGTCATTCCTGTTTTTCCCCTGAGGTCATGCTAAAGGTGTGCCATCAACAGCACATAACTTTGCGACGTGATATAATAGCATCATTTCATGAATTTCGAGTAACAAGTGTGACAGAAACTTATTGAAATTTTGCAAGATTACACCTTAGTAACATTAATTTTGCCCAGGCCCACATTTAATTAGCTCTCTCTGTAGTTATCGACTAGACAGGCCATCTCCAAGTTCACTAAGCTCATGAACTTTCTCTGCAGAGATAGACCAGAAAAGATTCTGCAAGTAGCACAGAGACCATGAGCTGTATTTTTAAGCACAGCATTACCTTAGCTGCAAGTAGCAGAGGAGCACTTTACAGTGATTTGTATTGAAGAAGGCAGCCCTAAAACATGAGATGCTGCACACAGCACAGTGATCAACAAGCTACTTACCTTCAGTAATGCTCTTTCTGGGGGACACTCTTATCTTCCAGCAGATTCCTCCTCTTAGAACAGTCCCCTAGTGCCAGACTGGTTCTGGAAAATTTCTCCGTATACGGACGTTGTGCTGCTCTGCATTGATTCCATACCACCCCGGAAGTGACCAATCCGAGCCACATCTAAGGCCCACCCCTGTGCGCTGATGTCAATTTCTTGTCTTTTTCCTTTCAACGCCCTCAGCCACAAAACATGAACAATTGTTGGTAACAGCGTGCTGTATACTAACATGGGACCTTTTTAGGTGTTAAAAATTATGCCACTCCACACAACTGGGAGGTGGGAGAGAAGTGAAGAATCTGCGGTTAGACAAAATATCCACCAAAAAGAGCATTACTAAAGTAACATGTTCTTCTGATGGATACTTCTAACCGCAGATCCCTCACCCTAGAATAGGTATGAAAGCAGTAACTACCTCGATGTAAGGCCCGTGGAGTGGACTCAGACCAAAAAGTCATTTACGACCGAGTGGGTGGAATGTCCTTACTGCCAGGCATGGCTGTCAAGGCAATAGTGCTTCGTGAACGTATGCACTGATGCCCACGTTTCAGCCTGGCAGATGTCAAGGACAGGCATTCTGTGTGCAAATGAAGTGGTTGCAACCTTAGCCTTAGAATGGGCTTTCAGACCTTCCAGAGGCTGCTTCTTGGTCAGTGCGTAGCAGCTCCTAATGCAGAGGACTATCAACCTTGAAAAGGTCCATTCTGCACAGTGTTCCCTTTCTTTGCTCCAGAGAACCTCACAAAAAAGCAAATCATCCACTCGATGGTCCTTGGTATAACAAATGTAAAAGCTCAAAGTCCTTATGGGGTCCAACTGATGAAGCCTCTCCTCTTTTCAGGGTTCAGTGGGTGCAAAGAATGCTGGTAGAATGATGGTCACGCAACGTGGAAGGGAGTCACAGTTTTTGTTAGGAATTCCCTGTGAGTACTCAGCACCAACGTGTCCGGGTGAAAAAGGTGACTTAGGGCGGTTGCACTAAAAATATCTGAATTCACTCATGTCGTGAGTTGACATATTCTCAGTGAGGAAGACTGTCTTTAAAGTCATGAGATGCAGCAGGCAGCTATGCTTCTGCTCGAAGGGCACTGACATGCAAAACGTCAAGATCAATTTAAAGTCCCATTTTGGCATCACAAACTGTTTAGGTGGGAACATGTGAACAAACCTTTAATAAATCTCATCACAACAGTTGATTTAAACAAGGAGAGTTGACCCAGAAAACGTAGAAAGGCAGAAAGGGCCAACAAATAAACTTTATTAGAACATTGGAATGTTGGGAGCGCAATTGAAAACAATGGGGTAGCTCTGGGCTTATAATGGCTGGTATAAGCCCGGAGCTCCAACATTCCAATGTTTCTCTGTTCACAGCTGTGGCTGTGAACAAAGGCTTCAGGGAGCCTGAGAGGGGATTTCAATCCCCTCGCGCTCCCTGAAGCCTTTGTTTTATTTGTTAGAACATTCTGCCCTCTAGTGGCAGAATGTTCTAATAGCCTTATAGCCTTTCGTAGTTGGGCTATACCGGCTATTAAAGTCCCGCTCCCTTGTTAAAGGCCCTCGCCTTCGGCTCGGGCCTTTAACGCTGGAGCAGGCCTTTAATAGCCGGTATAGCCCGCTGCGGCGGGCTATAAGGCTATATTAGAACACTGGAATGTTGGGAGCTCCATTGAAAGCAATGGAGTGCTCTGGGCTTCTAATGGCCAGTAGAAGCCTGGTGCTCTAATATTCCAATGTTGCCGTTCACAGCTGTTACTGTGAACAAAGGCTGCACAGAGCCAGAGGGGATTTCAATCCCCTCTGGCTCCTTGAGGCCTTTGGTTTATTTGTTAGAACATTCTGCCCTCTAGTGGCAGAATGTTCTAATAGCCTTATAGCCCTTTGTATCTGGGCAATACCCGCATTAAAGTCCTGCTCTCTTTTTAAAGGCCCTCGCCTTAGGCTCGGGCCTTTAGTGGCCAGTATAGCCCGCTACAGTGGGCTATAAGGCTATAATAGTGCCCGCTGTAAGGCCTTCCAGGGCTAAAGATAAAACAAAAGGACGTCTGGCAGCTTTGCTTGTAAGGGGTCAGTCTTGTGAATGCCACATCAATAGGGTCAGAGTGAGACAGAAAATAGGCCAGGCACCAAAATAAAAGTGGCCTCCATTAGCAAATCGGTTAGCTAAAAAGTGCCTCATGATTACAAATTGGGTCAGTTTTCAACTTGTACAGACACGCTGTATAAGGGCTTTGCAAGGTATGGAAGACAGCATGGATTTGTGGTTCTTGCAGGCAATATTTGTTTTAATATCAGGGCACATCATTTTTGTTTATCTCTGTTATTTAACTTTCATTTATAAGAGGGTTAAGGCCCTGAGGAAGCAATGTGATAATTAAATAAGTGCGAAACACATGTTGGCCGAGTTAGAAATTCTCATTGTAATCAAAAAGAAATAGATATTAGATTCTTTGTTTCAAGTAAAGCGTGGGGAACATTATGGAGCAGACCTAATGTGTTGGAATCAATATATTTTTTGAAAAAATTGAAGTTTCCTCACTAACGAATCATATGAATATGAAATAGATGACCTAAAAAAAAAATTATTTTCATTGTATCATACATGTTGTTTGGGGGTAGGAGGTCAAATTACAGTCTACCACATTAAGGTCTAATTTTTGTCTAAAAAGAGCCCTTTTTGTTCCCCCCAACCTCTTTGCTTCCACGAGGAAAACAATACACCATTAGATTAACTCACCTTGCTGACGCCAAGTCTTCGCTGCAAACAGCTATGTGCAACATGTGTATCCAGTGCTCATAGCCTATCAAATTTTATGACAACACTAACATTCACAGATCTTGGATACATTTGAGTTTAAGGGCTATTGAAGTCCAACGGGCATTGTGACGTGTGCTCAACAAAACTAAAATAAGAAAAAGTATTGTTGTATCGTAGGTTTTTTTTCTTGATATGGTACAACAGCCACACAGATATCCAAGTGTTTATTTTTAGTATAAATACATGTGAAAACATTTTAGTTGCAGCTTTATTTCTTTGTGGAACACTAAAATAGATGTGTAAAAACAAAGATGAAATTAGATCAAAGAAATATAGCTAAATACATATGGATATGCCAAAACAGTACCATAATTCAGCGCCTTAATTATGCTACACATATTTACAAATTAAGGAACAAGGATAACAAATCATTGCCAAAGCCAATAGGTATGGGTGTAATGTAGTGTAGGCACATTGAAATCAGCAAGATAGGACAGAGAGGGATATATTTGTAAAATTGTTTATCGAGCAGCTCAGTGCAATATTTGAGTGGAGGTCGAAGGATACACCGAAACATCCAATAGCTTTAGGTGACACATGTATTTACCAATGGGCTGAGACAGGATGATATTGACAAAGACTCAAGCCAGTGGCTGAAAGAGGCTGGTAGAAGAACGCCAGTGGTTGAAAGGGTGAGAACCTAAGCCCACCTAAAGCATTAGGTCTGCTTGACAACTCTGCCATCAAAACCTAGACCTAAACATGGAACTTTCTGCGAAATGAGTGAGTGGGAGGAATTTGCTTTGGGCTAAGCAGCGGAAACATAGGCTCACCACTTTAACTTTCACTGTTATATACCTCTGCTACAAGTTATAACCTTTTTCAAGGTTCCAACGCTTTCCTTTTTGTATTTAATCTATGAATGTTCTTCATGTTCTTTAAAGCTAATCATGCTTCTGCATACATTGAAGGGTCCCAGGTCATGTGTGATACTGGCAGTTTCAGCCTTTTTCTGCAATGCTTCACATGCTTTCTGAGAATTTTGAACCTGTAGATGTAATTTTAAAAAGGAAACAAATATTCCAAAATGCAAACCTCGCTGCAGACTCCTTAGGGAACAGCCTCCTCTGAGCTGGGAGGAAAGGCCGCTCTGAAGCATCCGCATGGCACACCTACCACAACCTAAACCTCAGCAAGGAACAACTCCCTTAGTAGTAGTGAAATTGTATTGTATAAGGTCAAATAATGCAATTACAATATAAATAAAAACATTAAAATAACTTGAAACAAACAATGACATCAAGTAAATTATGTACAGTACACTTATTCCTAAAACCAACATATCTAATAAAGTGTTTTAGCACAGTCATACTATCTCATTTTTAGTTTGTGATCATAAGCCTTTAGTTGATGAGCGCAGCATCTTCTAGGCAGTATTTAGGAATGTCATAAGTTGAATAATGAAAATATTGGCTTGCGACATAAGACAGAATGTAGTTTCCTCTTTCATTGTCCTTATTTTTGGCTCAATAAATGAAGGGAGTGGGCAAATAATATGTTCCAAAGGTTCTAACTTATAGCCTCATAACCTGCATCCCCTTTGAGCAATATACCGGTTCTCCCAAGATCCTTCAAATTGTTTCACCAGGATTTAGAATAGCCTGAATCTCACATACTTTATATTTATTTCTGCCTCAAGGTATGAATTTAAGTACCGTTGTTTGTTTGCTGTTTGCCCAGTAGGAGTCTAATGTAAATTCCAAATGTTTGTATGTCGAGAATGTGAGCAGATCTTGTCTGTGTCTCGTAGTGTACTTATAATCGGTTTGCACTCTAGTCTATTCATTGCAATAAGCAAATCTTGTTGCAGGTGTTAGTATTCGTGGATAATTTTGTTAATCTTAGCTATATTTCATTGATTTTAACATCAATTCCTTTGTTGTCATTTGATTTAGAGAATCACGTTTAGCCTTTCCGCAGTCGCATAAATAATTGATTGTTGCAGCAATATGATAGCCGGCGTGGTGCTTCTGAGGTTTAATAAACATTTTATATTGTGCATGTAATTTTAGTCCAGAATTAGCACTCATTTTGAAGTCATGTGCCAGAGAAGTGTATAGAAGGAACACAATGAGCTTACAGTTAATGGCTGTAATTGATGGTCCGATGGCTCTTCCTCCATAGATGTTTGCGAAACCTTTCACAGATTTAGTAATTATATCAGATTTCTGTCTTCTTGAGAAAATATGCTGAAACCAATAAAGGTTATTATTATTTTGGTCTTTGTTGAGTTTACAGTTTATCCATTTACAGAATTAAATCCATTCAGACGAGACAGTTAGTACTCCCTTGGTACAGCCGAGTTCTAAGCCTCCTCAGGACCTAAACCCCAGGGAAATACCTACCTGAGCATCCCTCTCCTCGGGCTCATCAGGACACAGTGCTTTCAGAGCACAGCCTCCTCCTGAGATTTCTCAGCATACATCCCCCTCCTGTCAAATGTAGATAATCTGCAGATTAACCAATGAGTGCTGGACAGAAGTCAGACAAATACAGAAAAATATAGAGTTAATTTCCAGATGTAGCACAATCTTCAAACTCTTGTTATCAAAACAGTTCCTATTATTGCTGGTGAAAAGAGTAGTTTTGTATCCCAGTCTTTCAAGCTCCCTCCTCCAAAGCTCAGCTGTCTGTCCATGGAATTGCCACCAAAAAGGAACGTTCTTTTATGTGACCAGCGTATGTATAGCACTGCGGATTACTTTTTGCCACTGGTATGGCAGGATAGCCCTTTGAGCTGGCGGGAGAGTACTTCCACTCAGTTCTGGGATTTACTGATGATTGTAGTCTGTTTGGACAATGTGTCACCGGCTCACGTACCATCTCTGTGCTGGATACTGCTTATTGGACTGTGAAGGCTCCCCTTAGTTTTACAGAAAACTGCAACATACTTCTTTTGTGAGCATCACTTTGGTACCTAAATGGCTTTGGTGTGGTGTTTTGTGGATCTCTGTCATGTTCAAACTGCCTCAACTTCTTAGAATTTTGAACAAGGGTATTGAGCTTAGGGCACATTCATTCAATTCCAGCAGTTCTGGACAGTAGGCATGCCACCCCTTCACTAATCAAAAAAACTCCGGTTCAAATGAGGTTCAATGCAATACAGAAATGAGAGGGCTACTATCCCACTGTATTTGCCACTGGACCACTAGGTGGTTAGTTTAGTTTGGTACAGCACCTGAGGACTCTTTATCATGTACACATGCAGATCCTAAAAGAGGAAAGCCCACGCACTTGTTGGGCTCATCAAACACCTTGGGCAGACCGTCTCAGTAGCACCCATTATTGTTCCGCGCTCAATGGCGACACTCACATGCCACCAAGGGCAGGCCAATCAGACCCTCGCTACCCCAGTGGTGAACCTGTTAATTCACCCACCCCCGCACTGGGCAATCATTGATATGGAGCACATCCTTGTCCACAAGTGGAAACTTCCTCTCGAAGATCAGACTTCATTCAAGACATTCTTTCTCTTGCAGAATTTCCATCACAAGGGTAACAGCAGACCTCTCCCTCGCCAAGCGCTCAGTCCTCAACAATCCTGGCCGGCGGGCTATCATTGAACGCTCCACAACCCGCTCCAGCATTGGTAAGTCCCTTCAATAGCAAAGTGAACATTCCTTGAGACCCTTTCAGTTGCAGCTTGTGGTAAATGCACAATCGACCTCATGTCTTGCAGAATTTTGGGAGAACACACTGGATGGAGAACTCTACAAAAATATATTTAAAAAATGGGGAGGGGTGTCTCAAATTGTTGGTTTATATTTATTGTGCACCAGCATCTGCAAGGTCGCAATGGAAAGAGGATTTAAATAGCCACAGTATGTTGGTTTGTAAAAGGCACAGTGAGGGTCTTAAGGGGCACTATTTTTTGTTCACTCCATATTTCTTTCTTACAGTTGAACAGCAGAAATGCACACAGCACGAGACTGTAGCATGTCTCCCTGGCATTCCAAGAACAATATTTTCTATATATGCCACATGACGACATAACACTCCTTTGTTTTTTAGGACCCTAACCCCAACATTTGTGAAAACTTTTCCAGTGTCAATCACAAATTAGGAAACACTGATGTTCTCTGATACATGGCTGTATCAGGATATACCTAAATGGAGAACTACCAAGACCACATCTACCAACACGCCACAGTTCCACTGCATTTCCAAGAAGCTTGCTTCGAAGCAATCTGCACATTATTGCAACAACTCCAGAAGCTGTGATGTTCGGCCCTTATGTCGTATCGTTCTCAGAATTATGCTTAGGTTCTAAATGGCATATTTATTTTAATAATCTTGACATTCAAGTATTGTATGACCTGAAGAAGACAGTCTCCAGTTGTGGGTGCGCTCAAATAGCTACATTTAATTCTCAAAGGAGTACTGATGGATCACTGTTATTACTTTTATATTGATTTATAGGATGTGCTAATATGCCACTGGGATATTCGGAGACTAGTATGTTTTATGATATGTGGCTTGTTACTCTGCACCCTTACTGAGTTTTTTGTTGGACATGGTACTCTACCCACCTGAAAGTAGAAGGCAGAGGTAGGCTCAGGAAGGACTTCTAACAAGTTTGTCATTGTGGTCTTTAAATTTTTATGGATTTTTCTAAACCCTTTAGTTTTCTTGATAGGAAAAAGAAATATGTTGCTAGTGTATCTGATCATGGGTTCAAGTATGAGTTCTCTACTGCTCACCTTTAATGACCTGGAAAAATCCAACAATGCCTAAAATAAACATTCATGAAATTAGTGGCTTAGGGGGATGTTCATTAAATTACTGAAGTTTTTGAAGTCTGAATAGTTTTGAGTTACAGCAGGATCAGGCATTACACTTTTACGTGACAAGACAGGCTAGCGCAGACGAGCTTCGGAAAAGGCCAAAGACAAAGCATTACCCTTAGTGAGTGCTTCACTGTTATAGTCAGTCTTTCGCTGTTCTTTGGGTGTTTTCGCTTTTCATACCTAATTACGCATATAAGGAAAAAATAAGAGTTGGTGCTTAGCTGTCATTTTAGTCATTGTTGCTGTGTTTTCCAACTCATCTGGAGATATGGAGTGTCTATTCACCTCAGTGGCGTCATTCCTTTTTCTTTGTTTGTCAGAGTGTTTCTTGAAATAATAAAGTGGCTTTCCGTTAACGATTATCTTCAAATTGGCCGGATAGGGCATAGACTACTCAATTTCAAGATATATCCGTTGTTTTAAAATATCTATAAATGCCTTTCTCACTGTCTGGAATGCAGCGAGGAAGTCTGGATACAATGCGATTGATGATCCTTAGTACAATAAATGTAAAAGCTTAAAGCCAACCTGAGGTCTACATCTTGATCACAATAATGTAACACATTTGCTGTGATTTGTCATGTGGTAGTGCCTGGTGGTGGCTTTGGTGCTAGTGATCACTCTTTCTACCACCAGTGGTTTAGAGAAGTTGGGGTGTCTTAGCAGTTCAGACAGCAGGGTTTCAGCAAACATCAGAGGGATTCCCATGGTTGTGGTATCAGACAAGCCAGTAACCAGATCTTATACTCGTGGGAGACAGCCTCAAGGTCCTCATTCTTAGCCTTGACCTCAGAAAGCACTGTCTCTGTATGACAAATATTCTGTCCAGTGGAAGTAGCTTCATCTTCCACAGCATATATGTAATGTTGCTGTTTTAGCTGATCTACTCGGATAGTTAGGGTGCCTATTTTCCCATCAATAGATATATTTGAGGCTAATTTTCATATCCAATAACATGTTTCATGTCCATCTCATCACATGCAGCCTCTGTGTCCCAGTGGCGGCCTGCTGTCCTGGTATTATCAAGCATTTTGGAGCTCTTTTTATGGTCAAAGGATAGTTTACTGAGCCTTTGATCTTCTTTCCCCATTTCTGAATGTAGAACGGACTTTAAAAATGCATGGGGGGCACTCTCGGTCACTTGCAGCAATCTTTAATGCAGTTCACTATCAAGTCTGAATTGGAGCTTTGTTGCAGGAATATGGCAGTGCATCACCCCCACCAGCCTTATATAATGAGAGTAGTTTTCAGTCATACGTATGTCCTCAAATTTGCACCCAGATCTATGATAGCTGTAGTAGTTCTGTCTTATTAAATCCTCTAACAGCTAATAAGCATATAGTCATTTATTTCCAAGTAGGTCACATGTGTGACAATGTCCTGTACCCTCAATGTTTGCTGTGATCAGTTCATTGATGGATCACAAGAGTTCACTAGTGGGCATCCATTTACTAAAGTCTAAGGGTTGCACATACCCTTGGCTTGATGGCCTAGAGTGCTTGGCCTCTGGTAATGCATCTAGATAACAACAGGTTTCGCTTCACAGATGTAAGCACTTCAGAAAAAAGAGTATGTGGGTTCTATTAAAAATTGCCAAGAGTTAGTGTCTGAGACAATTCACCAACTACAAACGCTGGTGAAATGTCTCTGACACTAACTGACCTAGTTGAGGTGCTGCATTTCAACAGTCTGACTTTGTCCAGTCTCTTGGGTTTACAGTGAGTGTGAATGCATAATACTGAAGTGGGCCCTATGACATATTTTGCTTATCTCCAACCTTTCCTATTTGTCAAGTTCTTGCTCCTCGTCTTTGCAAATCAATCCAGTACTATCTCATCTTTATTGTACTGGCCGAATGGTACGCATCTATGTAGTATTGCCACTGGATGGATTATTGATTAGAAGTGTAACTTCAAAACCGTACAATCGCTGCTGCAAGAGTATTGTTGGATCTGAGTATTTGCAAATGAACAAGTTACTTACATTTGCAATGCTTTTTCTGGTACAGGCACCATATAACCTCAGATTCCTCACCTTAGAATATTCTCCTGGTGTCAGACTGGATCAGAAAATCTAGAGCAATACCCCTGTGCACCAGTAGGAGGCGTCTATCATCTCCACATTGGAAGTGACTTGCACGATGAGCATATAGGCGCCCCCCAGTGCGCTGCGATCAGTTTCTTTTGTGAATATTTCTGCACCAAAAACACGGGACCATGACTGAATGATATGTGACCAGTTTGCAAATCTAACAGGAGCTTTTGTGTGAAGAGCCATTTCATAAAACGGGGAGGGTGGGAGGGTTGGTGAGGAATCTGCGCTTAGATAGAATCTCTACGAGAAAAAGTGTTACCTACAGTCAGTAACTTGTTCTCCTGAAAGAGCCTTCTAATCGCAGATTCCTCACCACACAATAGATACCCAAGCAATACCTCCCCAGAGGTGGGTCTGTGATCTGGCTCAAACCAGGAAATCCTGGAGGACTAAACAGGCAAAATGCCCGCCTTGCTGGGCCTGACTGTTCAAGCAGTAGTGCTTCATGAACATGTGGAGTGATGCCCACGTAGCAGCTTTGCAGATGTCCAGAACAGGTACTTTGCTTGCTAACGCAGGAGTAGCATCCTTGGTTCTGGTGGAATGGGCCTGCAAGCCCTCAGGGGGCTGCTTCTTAGGTAGTGTGTACCAGATCTTGATGCAAAGTCCAGTCCATCGAGAGATGGTTCTCTTCTGCACATCTCTAACCTTTTTTCTGTACTGTGATTCCAATAAAGAGCTGATTGTCCATCTTGTAATCTTTGGTACGATCAATGTAAAAAGACACCGCTCTTTTCGGACCCAGAAGGTGGAGCCTCTCCCCTTTCTTAGAAGGATGAGGTGGAGCAAAATATTTCAGCAACATGATATTTTGGCTGGCGTGGGATACTCACCACCTTCAGTACCGAGGAGGCGCGAGACCGAAGAACCAGTTCGTCCGGGTAGAAGCTGGTCTACGATGGGTTAACTAAAAGAGCTTGAAGCTCACTGACCCTTCTGGCCAATGTAATGGCCACTAAGAAGATCATTTTAGGAGTAAGAAGTCTCAGATAACAGCTGTGTAGGGGCTTGAATGGGGAACTCATTAGAAATGTGAGGACCAAATTGAGGGGTAGGAAGGAGCAAATGTTGCAAATCCTTAAGAAAACTTGCCACAACTGGTGACTGAAAAAGTGAGGGCAAATCTGGCAACTGCAAAAAGCTGAGAGGGCGGTAAGCTAACCTTTAACTTGACGGAAGTGACCCGATTAGGGCCACCCGGGTCACTCGCGACCACCTCTCAGCCTTACAAACAAATGAAGAGTCGGTCAGACAGTAGAGAATACAAACCAAAGTTATTTTATTAGTATGCGCTCGAGCGGAGTCCGGTCTGACCAGCCTCCTTAGATTGCTGCAGAGGGGCTGACTTTAGACAACATGGTAGAGCATAAAGTACATTTCCAATTCCCCTGAAGACACGCCCAGACAGGAATTTTCCAGTCTGGGAGCTGATGAACAAAGGAGGTACAGAAGGATGAGCTGCGATCCTGAGACCGGGTACATGCTATCTCAGTTCCAAGGTTATTCTGCCCGTGCCCGCCACTCTAAGGGTGGGAGCAGGCCTATCTAATGGGAAAGGTATTCAATGACAAGACAGTCTATTCATTAGTGCAGCCAGGGCCAGCTTTAGGGCAGTGCGACTGGTGCGGTGACCTGGAGGGGGCGCTGACCTCAGGTAGGGGGGCACTGTGTTTAGCAATAACTTATGATTGGAGAGATGAGGGGCACTTTTGCCCAGTGGTAGAGAGGGAATTCGAGGCGTGTAGGGGCGCCAAAAATGATTGTGGCACCAAGCGCCACCAGCGCTAAAGCCGACCCTGAGTGCAGCGAAGCTCAACCTTGGAGAAATAAAAATAAAACATTGAGGCTGCTTTCTGCTGAGGCAAACAAAATGAGACAGAAGCTTAGTTTCGATCATGGTACAAAATGGCGGCTGAATACAAAATGGTGCCGCAAATGCTAACTTAAATCGTACAATGCAAGGGAAAATCGACCAAAAACAGTTTCCATTCCAACAGACCCTCCTTTTTAGCATTTGCTAACATTTTGCAGATGGGGAGTGGGAAAGATGTAATATGTAGAGGAACGAAAAGGACATCAAGACTCCGAACTATCCATACATCCAGTATCAGGGATAGAAGTTGCAAGGGATGAGCTAGAACCAAAGATGCCCTCATCTATTTGCATCATTTCGTCAATGCCCTTCTGCAACATAATCGCAGCAGTGTCATGGACTGTCTTCTGACGCTGAGGGGTGAGAAGCGTGGTACAGTAAGAACAGCATAAGGGGAGACACTGCACCAGAATACAACCGACAATTAGAATTACAATAAAGTATATCACCCTTTCCAGAATCCAACCCCACCCACGAAAGAGGGACCAACTCCAATTTCCGCTTTCCATTCCTTTGACATTCTCCAAAATATCTAAAATGTGTTGGGTGATATTCTTTTCCATATTTGTAATCCCGACTACACACTGGTCTCCTACTACTGCGCACACCCCACCGCTCTTAGCTAGGATGAAATCAACTGCATATCTTGTTTGTTCAGAGTATATTTGCATAATTTCTAATTGGGTGGTGATGTCACGCAAGGCCGCTACTGTGGAGTTAAACAGTATCTGCAGCTTACATCCAAAATATTCCCTAGCCCTTTCACCTATGGCCATAGCTGTACCACCAAAGGTGATAATGGAGGAAAGAATATACCCAAGGGTGATACCATTACTATTATTATTGACCTCCAGGTCTGTCACTCCGTCACAAAATTCCTTTGTTAAAGTCCTGTTAACCCATCTGATATTTGGCTTACTAGACTTACAAGGCACCCCAAGAGGAAGCACCATTCCTAAAGCAACATCCTCAGTACCATTATAAACATTGGAGTAAGTACCATTGGACAGAAAGTAAAATCCTGGGTGTGCATAAAGTGGACCTTGATAATCTACAGGAGCATGCCTGGTGTTCATTCCCACTGTACTCTGATCATTCTTTCTCACTAAAGACATTGTATTCTTGAACAATATTATTCCAGAACAATTTATGTATAGAAAAGCGTCAGTACTATTTACTATCGGACAGCATGCAGAGTAATAACCCGCCTTTCGAGTAACTGTCAAATCTTGATAATGCCAGACCACTAAAGTAATGTTCTGTTCATCCATATATAAATTGTCACAATACACATTAATGTTGCAACCTGGGTATCCCTTCCCTCGTGGTTTCCTATAATATAAACAAGGACCGGGATATCCCATCCCGAACTCACCCTTTACCTCTACAAATTGTTGTGGGCGAGCATATGTATAATTAACCAGTGACAATGGGTAAGCAGTCCATAAACTCGTAACAGATTCAGTAGGGTAGCAAGCTGTACCTTCACCAAAGAATTTCTTATGCGTATCTAGAAATATATTGCTTGGGATTGTCCTTTTTGTACGAACTTGAGAAACAATCTTGTGTGTAGTACATGATGGGGTGTACAATCACACTCCAAAACCCAAGACAGCAGTTTTGTCTTAGTTGACCAAACATTTTGTACGTGAACAAGGGGAATTGCTTGTTGTTCTTTGTCAGTAACCATCCTGCCAAAGGGGTGCATAGTGAATAGGAAAACAAGGGGGCAAATTCCCAGCAGGAAAAGTATACAAGTTCCCAGTGTCCATCAGAGCCTCACTGGTAGACTCCTATTGTTCATCAATGTTGGAGCTGTTGAGCACCGGCGGTGGAGCCAGGCAATCCCAGCTCTTCTGAGGAAATCCCACGTCGCTCAGGATAAGGCACCCCCCCTCCAAGGGAGCACGCTCTATTTATCCTGTCCAATGTCTGAACAATGCACCAATTTTGCCTCTCCCTATTCTACTGCAGCCTAACTTATCGAGTCCGTCCCTGCTAATCTGACTTTTCCTTTGGTGCACTGTTCCTCCGTCGGGAGCAATGATTGTACCTAGCTACTCCAGGCACAGAAGGATCAGGAAAAAGGGGTTCGGACACAGAGGGGCCAGTGTAAGCACAGATGGGCCAGCAGAACGGGGCTCCTGAGTGTCTCGGATCTCAGAGTGCACTGCTGCATTTAACACTGCATCATTCTCATCCTCCGTTTGGGTCCACATTAGCTGGGCATCCGAGAAGGGGACAAAACGGGGCACCTGTTCCCCCTCTGAGTCTCCGATGCCATCAAGAACCCATTGGTCGTAAGGCAGGGGCAAAGGCACTCGGCAGCAATGGTTTGTATGAATCCAGTTCTTTCGGCTGGTGACTTTCACAGCAGTGCGGGTGGCAAGGAGTACCTGTAGTGGCCCCTTCCACCGCGGCTCCAAACTTCATTTCCTCTGGAAATGCCTCACCAAGATATAATCTCCGGGCCGAATATCGTGTCCTGGCCCCTCAGGTGCTGGCGGGAGGGCGACTTGGATCTGTTGGTGATTAGAACGCAGACTTTTAGTTAACTCATATAAGTAATCCACCAACAAAGGGTATTCAATTTCTGAAAACTTACGAGGCCGCGGTACACCCCACACATTTGCGGGGCGTCCGAACACGACCTCGTAAGGTGATAATCCTGTCCTAGAGTGAGCCATGACCCTTGTGGACAGAATGGCTAATGGTAAAGCATCTGGCCATTGCAACCCTGTGCTTTCCTGAATCTTTGCCAATTTTAGTTTGAGAGTACCGTTGTACTTCTCAACTAAGCCTGCTGACTGGGGGTGGTGTGCGGCATGAAACTTCTGCTTGATATGCAGCCCATCACACTAACTGAATGACCTTTGAATTAAAATGGCTGCCATTATCACTCCAAATCAAACTGGGCAAACTGAAACAAGGGAAGAACTCCTTTAGGAGTGCCTTCGCAGTCGCCGCGGCTGTGTTCTCTTTAGTGGGGTAAGCCTCAACCCATTTACTGAAGGCACGAACAACCACTAACACATATTTCAAATTGTTGACTCGCTCCAGCTCAATGAAGTCCATCTGGAGGACCTCAAAAGGAAAAGTGGGCGGTGCAAAATTACCAGCGGGTGTAGGGGTATCTTTCCCAGGATTATGCATCATGCATACAATACAATATTTAACTAAGTGGGCGGCCGTCTTTGGGATATTGTCATTCTGCCATACAGGGTCTAACAATTTACAAATGCCTTTTGCACTGATATCGGCTGGCCCATGCGCCATAGTGACTACAGGGAGTACATATGCGCCTGGTAACATCCATCTCTTTTTCCCTGACTTATCCGTCCAGCATCCGTCCTCATCTAAACATGCTGTGCTTTCCTGCTATACTGCTAACTCTTCAATCGTTGCTTCACTCTGAATTTCTTTCACATTGTCCAGCGTATCCTCAAACATAGTAACCTCGGGCACCCACCTAGCTGGACCTGCTACAAACATCTTTCTCATCTTCATTCGAGCTGTCTCCTTAGCGGTCTGATCTGCAAATGCATTTCCCTTACCCACGTTGTCAGTAATTGCCTTGTGGGCACTGCACTTTATTATGGCCAATTTCTTAGGAAGTGTCAAAGCGGACAGAAGCCTGTGTATAAGAGGGCCATGCTGGATGCGTGTTCCAAGGGAGGTAAGGAACCCTCTCTCTGCCCAGAGCCGCCCAAAATTATGGGCGACCCCGAAGGCGTACTGGTTGTCAGTATAAATATTGACAACCAGTCCCTTGCTCAATTCACAAGCTCGAATAAGGGCGACTGGTTCAGCTGCCTGAGTGGACTGATAAGGAACTTGTGATGTCTCAACTACCGTATGCAGTGTAGTAAGTGCATACGCTGCAGTGGTGGTGCCATCCGGTAACTTGAAACAAGAGCCATCGACATATAGTTCCCCTTGGGGGTCAGATAAGGGAACATCAGTCAAGTTTACCCACCCCTTCGTCTCCTCCTCCGTTCGAAAAATGCAATCATGTATATCAATTTCCTCACTCTCGGAAGGGAGGGGTAGCAACGTGGCTGGGTTTAGAGTGGCACACCTTTTGATCGTAACGTGTGGTGCAAAAAGAGTCAATTCGTAACTGGTCGGACGTGCACTGGTAAGGTGCTGCGTCTTAGTTTTATTCAAAAGTGTATCCACAGCATGGGGCACCTTGACTGTGAGATCAGTATCAAGTACGAGCCCAGCCGATTGCCTTATAGAGATGGCCACTGCCGCGACCTCTCTTAGACAGCTCGGGAGGGCCCTTGCGACAGGGTCAAGGAGAGCAGAAAAATAAGCACACGGCCTTTGCTTACCTCCAAAGGTCTGTATTAAGACAGAGAGCGCACAACCAGCCGTCTCGTGTACGTACAGCACGAACGGCTTCAGGTAATCAGGCGTACCTAGCACAGGTGTAGAGAAAAGCGCAACTTTTAATTGCTCAAGAGTGCTGACATTCAGGCGTCCAAGGCAAAGGTTCATGCACATCTTTAGTGGTTAGCGCGAGTAAAGGCTTTGTTAGTAATGAATAATTAGGGATCCAATGGCGACAGTAGGAAGTGATGCCAATAAAAGCGCGCACATCCCTCTGAGTTTTAGGGATAGGCATTTTCACAATGGTGCTAATGCGCTCAGGGGTCAATCTCCTACCCTCCTTCGACAGTAGGTGACCTAAATAGGTGACCTCCTGTCGACAATATTGAAATTTGGAAAGGGACACTTTATGTCCATGGTGAGCCAAATGTAGCAACAACTTAACCGTACTGTCTTTGCATCCCTGTTCAGTATCAGAAGCAATTAGTATATCATCCACATATTGAAGCGTTACATTACCTGCGGGAAGATTGAGGGAATCCAATTGGGCTTTCAAGGCTTGGCTATATATACTATGGCTCTCAGTATAGCCCTGAGGAGCTCGACAGAATCTAAAGCTTCTGCCAGCTAGGGTAAAACCGAACAAATATCGGCTGTCAGGATGGATCAAAATACTAAAGAAGGCATTTTTCAAGTCAATGACAGAGAAGAATTTAGCAGAGGAAGGAATCATTGTCAGAAGGGCAGTAATGTCAGGGACCACCGGGAACTGAGGAACCACTATTTTATTAACTTCACTCAAGTCAATCACAAAACGATAAACATTTGGGTGATCATCAGAGGAGCCTGAAGGTGCCCTCTTAAGAATGGGAAGAATAGGGCTATTACACACATTCGCAGTCGTCTCTTCAACAACTCCCGACTCAATCAGATCCTGTATAATCTGCAACAAAGCTCGCTCCCCCGCCTGTGGAATTTTGTACTGGGGAATACGAAGCAAAATTGCATTGTCTTTAACTTTAATGGAAACCGGGGGAGTTTGCAATAATCCTACATCTGTGTCACCTGTAGCCCACAAAGTGGGCGGCACATCCTTAAACTCAGCAGGAAGAGGCACATCTTTGGACAGACACTGCTTAGAGCTGACCAGATTCGGGCCCATTGTCATGTGAACACCGTCCGGGGAGCAATAAATTGTCGCATGCAACTTCTTAAATAAATCTAGGCCCATTAGATTTTCCCCACAGTTCGATGTCAACAGGAACGGCGAATCCACATTAAAAGGACCTATAGTCAATGTAAGAGGCTTGGAAATGGGGCTTACAACCGGTACACCAGAGAATCCTACCGAAACATTATTATGGCCAGACAGAGCTGCCCCGGGGACCAGTGAACGGGAGATAGAGCTATTCATAGCACCTGTATCCACCAAAAATTCCTTAGCTCAGCCATGCAAATCTGCAATAACATAAGGACCGCGCTGATCTACAGGTATCTGGACTGGTCCCTCGCGCTGTCCCTGGCTGTCCTAGCTGTGAGACATTCCTGTCACTTCATCAAAATCATAGTCCTCGTGGTAATACTGGCCACCCCTCTTGTCATTGAAATAATTACTATCTGAACGATCCGGCGATGTTGCAGCATGCTGGGCTCTGTCCTGTCCACCAGAACCACGACCCCGTCCACCAGAACCTCGTCCTCTAGGGGCCTTGACCTTCTGCAACAACATGGGACATTCACTACGCCAGTGTCCCTCCTCTTTACAATACACACACTGATTCGGCCCTACGGGCATCGTATTTCGACTGGTCCGAGGCAGCTGGCGGGCAGTACCACCTCGCCCTCTACCATTTCCCCGAGAAGCCTGCTGCAACAACACTTTCTTCTTCAATTCCTTGTGCTTTTTCTCCACCTTCTCCTCATTTTCCCTGTGCTCATAATACTGTGCCATACTTAATATGACAGAAGGGGAGGATGTCGTCCAAGTGCTCTCCGAAGCCTGCAAACGAGCCGCAATCTCCAGGAGCAGATTTGTAACAAATCTGTTAACGAACAATCGGACACCCCCTTCCACCGACAAGTCCTGTCCGCTAAAGTCCAAAAACACACCCTTGAACCGAGTAAAAAAAGTCAGATACACTTTCATCCTTCTGACGACATGCTGTTAACTTGTCCCAATCTACTCTTCTTGGTGGACTAAGAGAATGCATATCAGAGATAATTCGGCCAGGCAAAGCTAGTATCTGGGCCCTAGGCTTCTCACCAGGCTTCCTCTCCTGATCCCATGGTTTAATATGATCCCAAGTACCACCCAATTCCGCACCGTGGTCCTGTGTGTGTACCTGCCTCCAAATATCAATGGGTACCAATAAACCAAAGAACATTTCAATATCCGCAAGCATCATCACTGTCGATGAAGCGGCCTCCGTCAATTCCTTTTAGTACGCAGTAGGATTTTTCCTAGGGTATAAACCCATTGCTCTTGGAACCGAGCCTCTGCCTTTGGTCGGATAACGACATCATGCTGGTCTCGCTGCTCTGGTATTTCTGGGTGATATATGGGGTGCACCTCCCTCATCGGCAACTGAGACACCGTCTTCGGGCTCTTATCAAGCATTCTACTCCGGTACGCAACCATCGCTGCAACATTACCAAACACCTGACCAGGTGCCTTGTCATCTACATAGACCTGATCCTTAATATCATAGATAATCTGTGGCGCTGCCTCATTAAAACATTGCTCCCAAAGCCCAATCAAAGTAGCCGACATGTGCTTAAGGGCATGCTGCTGGACAAAAGGCTCATAGTCTTTCATCACCTCCCACACATCCTCCACACCCTAAATGGGGTTACGAGCCCACTGAGCTGCCTGATCAGCCACCACCTTTTTCTCGGCCTCCCCCACATCGGATCGTATCAACGTCCATCCTAGCCGGTCCTTGAGCTTCGTCCAGTCCTTATCCTCATGGCCACGTCCTGGCTTGTCAATATTTTTCAACACCGGGGAATAGGGAAAAACAATAGGGGTGAAGACAGAATTGCCAGGCAATAATGTCGCTACTGGCTGTGTTGTAGGTGTAAGAGCTAGCGAGAGGGATTCCAAAACAATAGGTGCTGCCGGAACACCAACAGGCGTAGTTGCCACAGACGGCGAAGGCAAAGAAAGGACAGGAGGTGCTGTGGCCAAAGCAGATGAAGCAGCAGTAGCAGAGGCAGCAGAAACAGAAGAATCGGGTGACTGAGGTGGCGGGGAAGTACAGGGTATAGCCCCTGCGGGGCATACGGAGGCTGGGGTCGAGCATCCAACAATTCCTCCACAAATTGATCATTATCATCTCGAGCAACATAAGACTTTTCACATTGCAATCTAAATTTTCTATCGGCACATTCTATTCCTTTCTCTATTTTCTCCCTATCATAAGCTACAGCTTTCTGAGTCACTGTCTGCATCCTTCCCTTCTGGGCCTCCTTCTCTGCCTTCATTCGTCTCTGTTTAGCCTCCTTCTGCCATGTTCTAAACGAATCAAACATCGACTGCCTACTTCTTTTTGCAAACAATTTATCCTGCAGAAAATTATGTTTTTGTCCATCGAAAGTGCCCGTCAACGGCCACTGCAACTCGGCATTGTCCCTCGTATAATTGTGCCATAATGTACTAAACATAATAGGGCCAAGGCCATGCTTAACATACATCTCAAAGTTGGGAGTGCCTTCTGGAGGCGTAGGCTGACTTTCTTCCAAACGAGCATCAGTGGAACAACAACGACAACCCACACACCACAGCTTGCTAAAACAAGGCATTTTCTACAAGGGAGTTACTTCACCATATATGCCAAGCAGATATTTGCAAATATCTTAGCACAGTTGGTCCTCAGACCTCACCAAATACAAACCAAAATGGTACCATGTTCACAAAGAACTCAAACAAATTCAAGCGCTTGTCCAAAAACGGTCCTCAGACCGCACCAAACACAAACCAAAATGCCGCCGTAGCCACCACAAACCAAACTCACCTGGTGCACACAGGTCAAACCAATTTATTCTCCACTGCCGACTCTTCAGACCAAACGGTCAGATCCAAGGGTTTTGCCGTTCAGGACCCCAGCCTGGATGACCACTGGCCAAGGCACCGCCCGGTCAGACAGACTGGGCAGCTGAGAGTACCAGACTCTCTCGTGCAGGGATCCCCGGTCCGCCCTTCCGACCCGACGTGGCCCCGAACTCCTCACCCGTCCGCGGGCAAGGAAGGGCCAATCGCCCGATGGGGTCCCTGTTCGGGCACCAACTGAAGGAAGTGACCCGATTAGGGCCACCCGGGTCACTCGCGACCACCTCTTAGCCTTCCAAACAAATGAAGAGTCGGTCAGACAGTAGAGAATACAAACCAAAGTTATTTTATTAGTATGTGCTCGAGCGGAGTCCGATCTGACCAGCCTCCTTAGATTGCTGCAGAGGGACTCACTTTAGACAACATGGTAGAGCATAAAGTACATTTCCAACACCCCTGAAGACACGCCCAGACAGGAATTTTCCAGTCTGGGAGCTGATGAACAAAGGATGAGCTACGATCCTGAGACCGGGTACATGCTATCTCAGTTCCAAGGTTATTCTGCCCGTGCCCGCCACTCTAAGGGTGGGAGCAGGCCTATCTAATGGGAAAGGTATGCAATGACAAGACAGTCTATTCATTAGTGCAGCGAAGCTCAACCTTGGAGAAATAAAAAATAAAACATTGAGGCTGCTTTCTGCTGAGGCAAACAGAATGAGACAGAAGCTTAGTTTCGGTCATGGTACAAAATGGCTGCAGAATACAAAACGGTGCCGCAAATGCTAACTTAAATCGTACAATGCAAGGGAAAATCGACCAAAAACATTTTCCATTCCAACAAACTGTTCCCAAGACAAGGCCTTTCCGGGCTAACGACATCACAAGGCAGAAAGTGAATCAACATGATGTGAAGAACACCAAGTCACAAATTTGTTTCAATGACAGGTGTATACAGTTTTTTGTTGAGGGACGTCTATCTGCCAAGATGACATCTAAAATCTCAGAAGGAAGATCAAAGTCATTCAACTGGTGCTGCTCAGTCTCTATGCATGACAGTAGAGTGTGCGCACCGTGATCGAAGGACAGATGCTGATGCTCAGGAATTCAAGATACGAAACTTATCTTGCTCAGAGTCACTAAGATGTCTTGAGAACCCAGGGCAGGAGCAGTATTGGTGGAAAGGCATACAGGAGTCCCGGGTTCCATTCGAATTGGAATGCATCTTAGCGCGAGAGCAGCTTTGGCATCCTCCAACACGCAGAAGCGCTGATATAACGTGCTCTTGGCAGTGGTGAATAGATCAAGCCAAGGTTCTCATGATCTCACTCTGCTCTGCTTGTTGCAATACCACATGGCAGTGGTGTTGTCCATGAGCACCTGAACCAGCCTTCCCTTAATGGATGGGAGGAAAGCCTTCGGTGCCAAGCAGTTAGCCCACAGCTCTAGGAGATTGAACTGGAGCTGGGATTCTGCCTCTCCCAAGTGGCCGCCTTACCCAGAAGTGATGCATCGGTCACCATTGTCCGCTCTAGTTGGGGAAGGGACAGGGATCTGCCACTGATCCAATCATGGTTTATCAACCATCACTGCAGATCTTTTGCAGTCTCCCCCCAAATCTGAACCAGGTAGGAGAGATTCTCCTGTTTTTGTGCCTATTGGGAGGGACTTCAGATCCCACTGCAGAGCCGCTTATGCCATCAAGCGTGCTTCACCAGCAGGATGCAGGAGGCCATCAGACCCAGAAGCTACAGAGTGAGTCTCACCGAAATCCAAGACTGAGGTTCAAACATAGAAATCATAGCCTGAATGTCTTGGACTCTCTGCTCAGGAGGATAGGCACAGAACTACACCGTGACCACCCAGGGGAAAGAGAGCGTCTGAGAAGGAGTCAGGTGTGACTTCAGCATGTTGATAGTGAACCCCAGAGATTGCAGAAGGTTTGCCGTGGTCTAGAGGTGCGAGATGACTGCCTGGGGTGAGCCCACCTTCAACAGCCAGTCATCGAGGTAAGGGAAGACTGGGATTCCCTGACCTCCTTGGGTGTGCTGCAACCACGGCCATTACTTTTGTGAACATCCAAGGGGCACTGGTGAGGCCAAAGGGGAGTACAGCGAAATGGAAATGCTCTTGGCCTACTGTGAACCGCAGGTACCACCTGTGGGCCTGCATGGTGGGACTGTAGAAATACATGTCCTGAAGGTCCAACTCTTCCATCCAGTCTCCGGGGTCCAGGGCAGACAGAACCTGAGCTAAGCTGAGCATCCTGAATTTCTCTTTCCATAGAAAGGTATTGAGAGGGTGAAGATCTAGTATAGGGCGGAGAACTCTGTCCTTTATCCGCACCAGAAAGTAGTGGGGATAACAACCATTTTTTTTTTTTTTTTTTTTTTTTTTTTTTTTATAGTTTTATAGAGCGCGAACCAGACCCGTGAGGGTATCAGAGCGCTTTACATGATTAAGGGGGGGATACAACGCTTAAGGATGGGAGGTGTCAAATTGGGATAGATAGGGAATACATTATACAGGAGGAGCACGCAGTTTAAAGTCCAGGTTACATGTGGGGAAGAAAAACAGAGACTTAAAGCACGTGGATAGAATATACAAGCACGCAGTCTAGAGTCCAAGCTACATGTGGGGAAAAAAACAAAGTGGATATAGTATATAAGAAGGCTCGCAGTCTCAGCTCTTGGGGGATGCCCAGAGTGCAGCAAGATGTATCATCCATAGAGGCCATGAATGCCGAGGTGGAGGGTGGAACATGTCGATGAGGTGATTGTAAAGTGTTCCTTAGACGAGGTATTTTCCCATTAAGAATGTTTTGGTTTCCTTCTTAAATTGTGCCAAGGACGGAAGTCTTCTGATGGCGGGTGGGAGAGAGTTCCAAATTCTTGGTGCGGCCCCAGAGAAGGCCCGATTGTAGGTTTTTTCTTCCGAAAGCGTGCTGGTTGCAACAGCAGGTCTTTGGCAGATCGGGAGTTTCTGGTCCCTCCAGATACCACGAGTTTTTGTGCGAGAAAAGTAGGGGAATTGGAGTAAAGAGCTTTGTGAGTAATGCAGGCCACTTTAAATTGGATTCTGGCCTGAAGGGGAAGCCAGTTCAGAGCTTTGAGGTGAGGAGAGATGTGGTCGAATTTCTTTGTGCCCGTTAGGAGTCTGGCGGCGGTGTTGAGGCAGGCTTTCAATGGGGCCAGAGAGCTCTTGGGTAGCCCTACCAGAGTAGAGCATCCATATTCTAGTCTGGAAATGACTAGTGCCTGGATTGCCGTTTTAAGGTCGGAAACTTCGAGGAAAGGTTTTAGGTTTCTTAGGTAACTCAGGTGGCATCTAGCCGTTTTGGCCATCGAGTTTATATGGCCACGCATATTCAGGCTGCTGTCAAGGGTTATTCCAAGGGATTTCGCCGAGTCAACAATGGTAGGAGGGCAGTTTAGTGCTGTGATTGTCTTGATCCATTCCTGGATGTCAGGATTGGTTGTGGGTGGGGAGATCAGAAGAAATTCAGTTTTATTTGCGTTGAGTTTAAGCTGATTGGCGGTGAGCCAATGGACTGTCAGCTTCAAGGCCTCGTTCAGGGAGAAAATGTCCTCAGGGGAAGAGATTTTTATGTAGATCTGTGTATCGTCGGCGTACATGAGGTAGGACATGTTGGCGGCACGAAGCACCTCGGTGAGAGGTTCAAGGCAAAGATTGAAGAGGGTAGGGGAGAGGGTTGATCCTTGAGGGACTCCGACCGAAACCGGAGAGGGGGCGGAAAGATTACCATTGATGAGGACTCTCTGTGAGCGGTTTTGGAGGAAAGATCTAAACCATTCAAGGACGGTGCCATCCAACCCCATCCTGAGTTTGAGGCGTTAACCATGCCTTACTTCTGATGCTATCACCCTCTCAATGGCTTTTTTGGCCAGCACAGCCTGCACAGTGCAAAGTGATGGTCCTCTGTCAGCTCTTCTGCATACGCAGGAAAGGTAGATGGGGTTTCCAGAAACAGAAAATCCCAATGCACGATTTAGAGCACCCACTTGTTGGACGTTATCGCTTGCTATTGTGGCAGGTGTTGCCTGATCCTGCCTCTAACGGGATGGATGTGCTTTGTTGGGGACCCATTAAAGAGGTGTGGAGGCTGTGGCAGCCGGAGGGTGGGGGAATTGACAGTACACTGGGTGTGGGTTTCATGTCTTCTGTGGGAACCACATCCATGGCCACAAAAGGACTGAGAAGACTGCTGGCTTGGTGGGTAAGCATGGAATTGTGGGCGCACATGGGAGCCCCTGCCGTGACCATGGAAGGGGTGAAAGAAGACTGTTGTTGTTGGCTGGAATCCATTGAGAGGACTAGGGATCTGATGGTTACTCGCAGCGACCCATGGTTGTGATGACACTGCTTATTGTTGTGCTGAGAAGCGCTATAAACTCTGTAGCCATATTAGGCTGGCGCTGATTAGTTTAACAGGCCTGGCAGTTTGGGGAGACCCTCTTTTTCACTGTGAAAGCAGATGCAGGGCATTGTGGTCAGAGTGCCCTGCTAACTCCTGGTCAGCGCCCCACTGGCCCGCACTACAGTGTTAGAACACTGTACATTCCATCATCATCATTAGTCGCTTGGACTATGGAAACTCACTACTTGCTTCCATAAATGAAGAGCATCTTGCTAAACTCCAGGTCCTGCAGAATACTGCGGCCAGACTGGTCTTAAACCTGCCCCCGCGATCACCCTCGGCGCCCAGTCTAAAGACCTTACACTGGCTTCCAGTCAGAAAGCGGATACACTTTAAACTCTGCTGTCTTGTACACAAAACCCTCAATAACAAAGGACCACATTACCTAGCCAAAAAACTAACCAAACACCAACCTGTAAGAACCCTTCGATCCACTAGCAAACACCTCCTAACGGTACCTAAGGTCCGCTACAATCCGAAATGGAGGCAGAGCCTTTTCTAGAATTGCGCCTGAAACTTGGAACAAACTACCTCTACATCTCCGATTGGAAACCGATCACAAGAAATTTTGTAGATCCCTCAAAACCTGGCTATTCTAGCTCGGTCCACCCGTCTCTCTGGTTTTCCTTTCTGAGTATGAGTTCAGCGCTATGAGACCTATGGGTGATATATGCGCTTAATAAATACCAAATACATACATACATACATACACTCCAGAAGCTTCCTTCCTAGTGACCCGCATGTGGGTGCAGCAGAGGGGAAGTCCCTCCGAGTAGCCAGGAATCCGCACAAGTGTTAGAAAGGACAGGATCCTTTCAGAGAGTCACATCAGCATCTGTCACGAGCCATTGTGCCCTTGACCGGGGTCCTTCTCTCTTTGTTTGTTTACTTGATTGACAGCCTGCCAAAAAACATTTATATCACAACTACAATTGAATAGTCCTGCTTGCTAAATCTAAACAGCTGGGTGGATGCGCAATGCTGCACCCGCTAGGGGAACTCCACGGAATTTGGTGGAGTTTTTCAGTAACCGGCATAGGAATTGGTGCCAGTATCCGCATTTAGTCCAGGAATGGATCTGCAGGGCCTGGCTAACGTCAGGGGTTAGCCCACTGGTGGTAACCCACTAGAAGAACCTCTTGGCTACTTGGGGCCCAAAGGTACACCAGAGGAGCAGGTGGCCCACAGACGGAGTGCACCGCATCGTAGAACTCCTTGAGTTGGGCAGAGGTAGCATCAACCCCAGGGAACTCATAGAAGAATGCAGTGCAGCATTGAAGCATGGCGCCACCTAGGAGAGGCTGAATATTGCTTCAAGTTCCTCTTGTGCTTCTTTGACTTACCCAACTTCTACGATGACGACTTGGATTGGTGTGACGATTGTCTACAGGATCAGCTCTGTGAACAGGCCTAAGACCTCCCTCGGGTTCAGGCCTGGGATCAGCATGGGGATATCTTCTGCCGTGCTGCCAGGATCTTCATCGCCTGCTCGTGAATTGCTTTGGGGTGCATCAACTTTCAGTCAGCACAGGCCTTGGAGTCGTTGCTCGACCCCAGGCACTGCTGGCAAACCAAGTGTAGATCAGAGACACATCTGTCTGTGACATTCCCCACATTTAAATACCAGGGGTTTGTTGGGGACATATCCCTTGCACACTGGGAGCAAAAAGCTAAAAAACAAAATCAACAGAAGGGTCGAAAAGAGTGGTCAAAAAATGACTGCGGTAGCTCTCAAGATCTGCGCTGTTGGTGCTGATAGAAAGGAACTGATGTCAGTGCGCCGCGGTGGTGCTTATAAAGGCGCCGCGCACTTCACTTATGATGTGGGGCTAATCGACGCCACCTACCGGTGTGCAGAGGTACTGCTCAAGATTTTGTGGATCCAGTTTGATGCCTGGGGAATATTCTAGGGTGAAGAATATGCAGTCAGAAGTCTCTAACAAAAACACAGGCCATTGGCATTGGGGTAGCTGGAGATACAGGAACATGAGCTTCATAGGCCACAACTCATGAACTCATGGAAAAGTGCTGTTGAGCTAGTGGCCTTTAGTGTACTGTGGCAATGAGAATGCCTACACATGCATATTCGACAGCTGCTGCTGTGGCATTGCACCTAGCTGAGATGACAGGGGTGGCTATCCTACCATTTTTTTGGACTCACCGGGTCAGCTTTGCAGATGCCACCAACACATAGAGGAACTAGCAGACCAGTAGGCAGCCTCTCCTCCCAGTTTTGGTGGTCGCAATGGGGTTCGTTTTCTCACCTTATTTCCAGCCTATTGTTGGAATACAAGGGAAGCAAGACGAACACACCGATGCTAAAATCATGGACTGTGATCTATAAACATAATCTAAGCTGACTTTGCCCCTATTTACTTACTCCTCTTGCGCATGCACACCTCGTTGGGATGTGCTTTCATGCGTTGCAGGTGTGTTTTTCTAGTACAATGCTTGATCATGGCATTGTCTGCACCAGCAAAGGGAGAATGTAGAACTGTGTTTTCAATTCTAGATGCAGAATTAGTGGTTTGGCTGTGTTACGTCTGTAAAGGAAACTCACCAGAGGCGACTGCATGTTCACAGGGCTCTGAGTCAATGGTAAAGGCAGCGCCTCACTGGTCCTAGCACTCAGTGCAGGTGTAGCCTCTTCTCCCATGCTGCTCTGTCTGTGTCTGCATTTCTGCGGCCAGATGGAGGGTGGTGTGTACTGCAGGTGTGAGAGAAAGGTGGGCAGAGCGTCGGAATGTCATGGAGGAAGGATATCAAATAGTTCTTGTTCTCATGCCTGAAATACACCATTCTCCAGGTGAAGAAGGTGAGATTAGCCTTGATTCTATTCCTTCTTGAGTAAGTCACTTTTTAGTGTTTGTTGTTTGAAATTCCCAATCCAAGAAGGTGTTAACCCCTTTTTTCTCTGATGTCATTATCTGACTGGACCATATCTAAGGAGGCTTTTCCTTGACATGGACGCGTTTCAAAGCATTTTTCCCCCATTTTCTGTTGCGTTCATCTGAATTCATTCTTTTGAAGCCCTTTTGCCTCTGGTTTTTGCTGTATTTTTCTGCAGCGGGATTCCTTATTGAATTCTCTAATTCTGAAGATCTTATACAGAGCTCTTTCTCCCCTCTTGCTCAGGGTGATTTTGTGCCTTCCTTATCAACTCTTGTATCAACTAGACATATTAAAGGAGGTTTTTGCCCTTTGTGGTTTTTTTCCCTCTAACTAGGACCTTCTTAAGGAGACCGTTGACACCTTTCAAGTGTCCATTAAGTGCAAGGTGGCATTATGCTTACTGACTAGGAGACACCCTTTCTTCAGTCATTCAAGAAGGAAATTTGAAAGACCTTTGCAGTGTCCAGTCCTTGGCAGGCAGGCAAGGGGGCAACATGGGGTGAGAACACCATTATACCATACCTTACTGCACACATCACAAGCTACCTGTTCTCGTGGAAAGCAACACACTGAGTGTGCAGGGAAGGGCAGTCACAAAAACAGTATGTTGGCACGCCATTTGCACTGCTCACTGGTGGAATATGTCGTTTCTATTCAGAAAGGCCAGACATCACATCCCTGACAAATGCACACCTATGACTCCAATGTGGAGGACACCATACACCCAATGACTCAATTCTTCACAACTCCTAAAAGTCACTTTGGGATGGTGGGTGGTGCATGGATTGATTCTGTCAGGAAACGGCCATTTTCAGTGTCTGTTTTCAGGGTATTAAATAATAAATTACATTATCATGGTGGACTCGCACTAGAAAGAAAGAGCCTACACAACTACCAAATTTAGAGTATTGTGACACAAAAAGGATAATTTAATAGCTGCAAAGTTGCAATGAAATTAGATTAAACCCCCCAAATCCATATACACTTTAAGCCTTGTGGCCCTTCCCAGCACAGTTGGACACACAGTTGTCAAGCGTTTACGGAGGCGAGCACATCAGTGCTCCAGCTTGCCATGGTTAGCACAGCTAAGTCAATGTTTGTTACACATAACTCACATTTGTCTCTCCTTGGCATAATTATTTTCCTTCTTGTTTGACAGCTGAAGTGCAAAGTGAGATCGAGCGAATATTTGAGCTGGCCAAATCTCTGCAGCTGGTCATCCTAGACGCCGACACAATCAACCACCCAATGCAGCTGGCTAAGACCTCACTGGCCCCCATCATCGTTTATGTCAAGGTGTCCTCTCCAAAGGTGAGTTGAACCACCTTGTTCTAGAGCAATGAGCAAAGACAGCCCAATGAGAGTAGTATGAGGAATTGCAGGTTGTGTGTGCAGGGAGCAGATGATGCAACAGGGTTTAGTACTGAAAACATGAACAGCATGTCTGATGCTAGACTTGTCCTTGCTTTTGAGGAAAAATTGACAGGTTTTTTTTTTTTGGGACATGGTTGGATGTTTTAAGGGTACAATATTTTGAATCATCATTTGAAGGATAGCATGAATGTTTTCAGAGGCAGATTTAAATATAGGGGCCCAAATGAGGGTTTTGGTCATCCTTGCATTTTCTGCAATTTGGTGATGGCATGGTTGTTTCTTAGGCTAGATTAATTTGTCTTAGTGTACAAATACATTTATCTCCCAGATATTCTACTTTCACCAGGTGAAAGGAACTCTACAGCTGCTCGCTGCTAGTTCAAAATCCTCACAAGGTGCAGCATATGCCTCACAATGAACCTCAGGAACAGAAAATCCGGTGTGGTTCCCTTTCCACCTGCGGAAACCTTGGTGCAATGTAGGGGCACTGTCTAGCATCAAACGTACTGGCTTGAGTTGTCAAAATGGAGAGGGCTCTAATTTCAACAGTGCCCATGCTGGTGTTGATTCAGTGACAACAAGAACCCATTCCTCCAGTGCTTTCTTGCAAGATGCCAGCCACTGACACAGCTGGGGACCTTTATGTGGGTTGTGTTAATGTGCGGCTAAACAAGGGAACTCTAAGGCTACCTTCCATACAGTTGAGGATGTGGGCATGGTGGGCTGGTATGTGCTTGTTTCGAATTCCTTGTGCCCAGGCTTCTGGACACCTGGAGTATGGGCTATAGAATGTTCATTCAATGTCACATGGCTAACGTACTTTTTCTAGCGGTGTGAAACACACCACAGCCCCACACCCATGTTGGCCTGCTCTTGGAGAGGCCTGCACAGTCACATATCTGGGGGTTCTTTTTACAGGTGCTGCAGCGGCTCATTAAGTCCAGAGGGAAATCCCAGGTGAAACACCTCAATGTCCAGATGATGGCAGCAGACAAGCTAGTACAGTGTCCACCGGTGAGTGGCATACAATCTCTGTTCACCGTCTGCCACTACATCACAGCACCCCACTACCGCCCTTCTCCGAAGTGTACAAGCACTTAATAATATTGTTATTGTCTCATCTTACTGCTGCCCTTCTTTGTGTATCTTGTTTAGTGCTTTCCTCCTGCGTTCCACCAGAAGGCTAGTTTCTTCTAGGCCTGTTTTTACACCAATATTATTTTTGACGACTTGATGTTGGATGGTGCGCTCTTTTTTTTGGCTGCCCCTCTCCCCCTTCTCCCCTTGTAGCTGTTTCTTTCTTTGACTTCTTTTTTTTTGGTTGAGCCCATCCTTGTCCCGATTTTGTTGGCTACTTCCCTCTTTGTCTTCTTGTTGACTGGTTCCTTAAGGCCCTTTGCTGTCTGCATTTGTTTTTTTCTATTTGTGTTTGATTCTTTCTTGATTTTCATCTTGTCGACTGATTTAGTCTGTGTCCAATTCTTCTCCTCTGGTCCCCACTTCGTCCTCTTCTTTGTGGATGCCTCCACTTTATCCTCTTCCTGTGAGATAGATCCCTGATTTGTCCTCTTAAAGCAATATTGTTGCATCTTACTTCTTGTTGACTGATTTGTTTTTGCTGTCATCAGTTTCACTTGCTCCCCTCTTGATCCAAGAAGGACTGAAGAAGACGACAACTGAGTGAAGTATCCAGTTGATAGTTCATTCTGTTGTCATCTTCTTCGGTCCTTCTTGGGTTTTTCCTTGCTTTGTTTCTGTTCTTCACTTGTAAGTTGTTTCAGTTTTCATAATTTTCTAGTTAGATGGTTCAATTTTTAATGTATGAGTGTTTACTGGTTCTGTTTTGCCACCTGCCTGTTTCCTTTCTGCCTCCTCATTGCCTTTTTACAGGATGGCCTCTTTTTCTCGTCTTGCTGAGTGTTCCTATAGGTATTCTCTTATATACCATATCCCTCCTCTTCTTGTGTTTTGGTTCCATCTTTTCAAATGGTTTGCTCTTAGTACTCTTCCTGTTGGCAGATTCTAATTGTTCCCTCTTCTGTCTGTCTGGCTCTCTCTCTATGTTTTTACGATTCTCTGGTTCTCTCTCATCTTTTTTCAATTTGCTTTCTCTCCTTCATTCACTTCTAGCCAACTCATTTCTTTTTAGCCTGCTCTTGTTGGCTGATCAATTACTTATCCTTTTCTTGGAGCTTGGAAACCTCTTTGTTCCTTTCCAATTGTCTCATTCCCTCTTTAACCTTTTCTTATCTGGTTCCTTCTCTGTCTCTGTTATTGTTGGTTGACTTTTTTTGTCCTTTTCTTGTTAGATTTTTCTTTGTTTATCCTTTCATCTATACTGCTTACTCAGTTGCTTCTGTCTTCTGCTTGTGTTGCTAGTTCAGAACTCTTCTTGCATTGACTAAGTTAATTCTCTATTTGTTGATTGACCATCTTTTGGTTGATTTCCCTTTATCTTAAATTTATCGGTTCCCTTGCTAATGATAATAGAGTGTGGTGGTTCTCTTGTTTATGGCTTGTGAGTACTTTACTTTTTTGCATTTCCTGTTAGTTTAGGCTAGTTTGCTCTGTGACATTTATTTGTGGTTGGTACGAACGTCTCCATTATCTTGTTGAATAGTTCCCTCTTGCTACTGGTTGTTTGTCATCTTGTTAGATGCTTCCATTGTAGTCCTGTTCTTATAGGTCAGTTCTATATTTTGTCTGTTGGTTCTTTCTTGGTCTTCTTGTTAATTGGTTTTCATATTGTCCTCATCCTGTTGTTCAAGGCCCTCTTTGTCCCTTTCTTGTTGTCTGGTTCCTTTACCTTGCCTTTAACTTGGTTGTTTCTGAATACTTTTCATATTAGCTGGTTCCATCTTCTTCTTGTTTTTCCTAATAGTTGTTTTCCTATTGTTTTTGGTTTCCTATTTTGTCTTTCTGTTTCATTGATCTTCCCACTTGTTCATCTCATAGGGTTCCTTCCCTTCATCCTCTCCATGGCTGAACCTCTTGATGTCCTTTTATTGCATGTGTATACTCAGACATTTTTGCAACCTCTTTCCCTTTCCTGCAGGAGATGTTTGATGTCATCCTAGATGAGAATCAGCTGGAGGACGCCTGTGAGCACCTGGCCGAATACATGGAGGTTTACTGGCGAGCGACACATCATCCAGTGCATGCAAACATCGAGCAAAGCCTAATAACGCCCCCCTCTGCTATTCCAGGATTACAGGTACCCATCCAGGTATAGGTCAGCTGTGTGTGTTGAAGCAGGAATGTCCGTCACATACCTGAACCTCAAAGGCTTCATCCTCATCCTTCACTGTGTCCTTATATAGGTAAAAGTGGGATCTTTGGGGATTTAGTTTAGCAGCTGTGCCATTATGTCTGCTAGAATATTGGCTTTAATGGTCTAAAACAATTGACTGTGAAGGTTTTACTTCTATAATATTTTGATGGCATTTCACATATAAACTTCGAATAAGTGTTCCTTATAACACACCAGCAAATAGCTTTGTATGCCATGGCTCTAAGCTACCTAGCAACTTGTGTGCATTTGGAATGCTGGGTTGTGTGTTGTGTGTGTGTATATATGTATGCATATATATATGTGTGTGTGTGTGTGTGTGTGTGTGTGTGTGTGTGTATATATATATATATATGTGTGTGTGTGTGTGTGTGTATATATATATATATATATATATATCATCAACACGTGTGAAGCTCATGTGCATCCAAAACGCCAGGGGTGCTTGTAAACGCCCGCGCCCGGGCGTGTTCAATGGCTGACACGTACCGTACCCGATTCAAAGTACAGACCGGCACTCCGAGCGGTGTTGAATTCTTATTTAATTAATACTACGCATAGTGGTAAATACAGTGTCAAACGCGTTTCTGCTTTGACAGCCTTTGTCAAAGGCTGTCAAAGCCGAAACGCATTTGACGCTCTATTTACCGCTGTGCAAAGTATTAATTAAATAAGAATTCAACACCGCTCGGAGTGCCGTCTGTACTTTGAATCGGGTACGGTACGTGTCTTATATATATATATATATATATATATATATATATATTTCCAAAAAGCCTCGCGCTGCCGCGCAAAGGAAAAGCGCTCTCCAGGATTTCGAAGAAGAAAATTTAATGGACTGACGCGTTTCGACCTGTGCGGTCTTTGTCAGAGTCTATATATATTGAAAAAAACAAGGGTTACAGGGACGTTATAGTTAGGCTCAGATTTCACTCGAACAACACCAGTGAAATTCAGCAGTTATAGTTAGCTGAGCTAACTATAACACACCCCTGCAATGCACAGCTTATGACCTCACATATTACATCACTCATGACATGGTCAGGTACATCACTCATGACATCTCAAATGACATCATCCAGTGAGTGTAAGTATTTTGTAAACGTTTCTGAGACTTAAAGATATATACTAACCTACTGCATAAATTAAATTACTATTCTTTCTGTACTACTAATAAGTGATGCAATTTCTAACATATGTGATCTGAGTGGTTGTGTGACTGTCTGTATCTGTGTGTGAGTGGGTGTGTGAGTGGCTGTATGGGTGGGAGTGGGTGTGTGAGTGGCTGTATGGGTGAATAAGAGGGTATGTGAATAGATGTATGGGTGAATAAGTGGATATGTGACTAGCTGCATGGGTGAGTGACTGGGTGTGTAAGTGGCTGTAAGGGTGAGTGACTGGGTGTGTAAGTGGCTGTATGAGTGATTGAGTGTCTGTGTGAGTAGGTTTATGGGTAAGTGAGTGTGTGAGTGGCTGTATGGGAGAGTGTCTGTGTGAGTGGGTGTATGGGTGAGTGAGTGGACATGTGAGTGATTGTATGGATGTGTGAATGGGTATGTAAATGGTTGTGTGTGTGTGTGAGTGGGTGCATTAGTAGGTGTAAGGGTGAGTTAGTGGCTCTGTTGAGAGGCTGTATGGGTGAGTGAGTGGGGTGTAAAACTGTATGGGTGAATAGGTGGGTGTGTGAGTAACTGTATTGGGTGAGTGAGTGGCTGTGTGAGCGATTGTATCGATGTGTGAATGGCTGTGTGAGTAGGTATATGGTAAGAGAGTGGCTGTGTTAGTGGCGGTATGGGTGAGTGAATGGGTGTGTGAGTGGGTCTATGGATGAGTAAGTGGGTTTGTGAGAGGTGTATGGGTGTGTGAGTGGGTGTATGAGCGGTTGTGTGGGTGTGTGAGCAGATGTGTAAATGGTTCTGTGGATGATGTCATCAGTGATGTCACTGACCATGTCATGAGTGATGTAATATGTGAGGTCATAAGCAGTGCATTGCGAGGGCATAAGTCATAGTTAGCTCAGGTAACTATAACTGGTGAATTTCCCTGGTTTTGTACGAGTGAAATCTGAGCCTAACTATACTGTCCCTGTAACCTTTGGTCTTTTTCAGTGAATTTCTAAGGCTTTTTAAATTCTATTTCCTAACTATAAGGTCCCTGTAACCTTTGTTTTTTTCAGTGAATTACAAAGGATTTTCAAATTCCATTTCTGAAGTATTCTGTCCCTCTAATGTTTAGTTTTCTTAGTTAATTTGTGGGGTTTATTTTTAATACTAAGTGTATTACAATTTATTTTGATTTTTAATTTAGGGGTTTTTGTACTGTAGACATTTTTTTTATAAATATACTTTTTATAAAATTAAAAACATGAAAATCACATATGTACTATATAAAGTTTTTTAAATGTAATTAAACAATTTAAAAAATAAAAAAGATTTTTGGGGTACTGCGTATATTTGTGGGTCCATAAAAATAGATGGACTACTACTCTATGGTTGTTAATCCCAGTCATGTGATCGGACAAATCTGCAAGTCTGAATCCGCAGATTCGACGAAAAGTATATAAATTACTTTAAATATGTCCACCCTTCTACTGTCATTAATGACATCAGTGTGAACATATTTACAAGTATATATAAACCACATTATATCTGTTTTTCAACAAAGTTACCCATTTTGCGAGTTTCATGAATCCATGAATTTAAGGCCCAGATTCGCGAATTCATTCAAAAACACACCCAAACCTTGTCTTTTGATTGGATATGTTAGGACCCCATCCATGCACATGGAAAACCACACCCAGAAACAATTGCTTCTCCAGTGAAGTCTCTAGAAGGAGGATTGAGAACCAGTGGTGCTCTGCTTTTACACAGTGGCTGAAGCTACATCATACGTTCAAGATGAGCATTCATAACCTGTTGTGGATGAGGAAAGACACACCACCTCACAGAAAAGAAAGTGATTTGTGAAAGCACTTTACAATACCTTCTGGGAAAAAGAAGGTAACAGCAAAATATGTCAGTTCAATATTTGCGGCAAGCGGTTATCTAGAGGCCCTGCTGATAAGTATTCACATGGGACAAGTTCCATGTGGAAACACCTTAAAACAATTCATGAAAGGGTCTACAACCAGATGATGCAGGAGAAAGTAGGTGCAGCAGGACAGTCAACCTCTACAGCAGCCTTGGGAAAACCATCTTCAGCCGCAGTCATTACAATACCAGCTGCCTGCAAAGAATTGAGTGACATGGTTATTCACTGCGTGAAATGCCACATGCTTGTTGCTGTAAAAATGTCTTCTGTGGATCCATTCTTGGATACAGTGAAGAAGCATTGCCGTTAGTTTTTTTTTTTCTTTCAGTGACCACATAATGTTTTTTGAAGACTGAAGCCAGTTGTTTTTTTGCATTTCCCCATCCTTACCCTTTTTACTACCTTGTTCACTATTTGTTAAAACATTTTTTTAAACTTTAAAAAAAAAAACCTTTCTAAAAAAAACAGTTCTTGTTAGAACGACAATCTGGTCAAAGAGCTAACTCAGTGTTTTTAATGTGTCAGTGACTGTATCGGTGTGAGTGGGTGTGTCAGTGTGTGCATCAGTGTTTGGCTGGGTGTGTTAGTGGATGCATTAGTGTTTGGCTGGGTGTGCCAGTATCTGCTTTGGTGTATACCTGGGTGTGTTAGTGTCTGCATTGGTATGTCCCTGGGTGTGTCAGTGCCTGCATCAGTGTATGCATCGGTGTTAGTGTATGATCAGTGTGTGCCTAAGTGTGTTATTGGATGTATTAGTGTTTGGCTGGGTGTATCAATGTCTGCATTGCTGTATGCATGGGTATGTCAGTGTGTGCACTGCTGTGTCCCTGGGTGTGTCAGTGTATTCGTCAGTGTGTACCTGGGTGAGTCCGTGTATGCATGAATGTGTGCCTGGGTGTGTTAGGGTATGCCTTAGTGTGTGCACGGCTGTGTCAGTGCTTGCATCAGTGTCTGCCTCGGTGTGTGAGCATATGCATTAGTGTGTGACTGAGTGTGTTAGTGTATAGATGAGTGTCTGCCTGGCTGTCTCAGTGTATGCATTAGTGTGTGCCTGGGTGAATTATTGGATGCATAATGTTTGGCTGGGTGTGTCAGTGTCTGCTTTGGTGTATGCCTGGGTGTGTCAGTGTATATATCGGTGTGTGCCTAGGTGTATTATTGGATACATTAGAGTTTGCCTGGCTGTGTTAGTGTCTGTGTTAATGTGTAGTTGGGTGTGTAACTGGCTGTATCAGTATATATATGGGTGTTTGAGATGCTTAATCAGTGTTTGCTTGAATGTCTAAGTGGCTGTATAAATATGTGACTGGGAGTGTCCTTGCATGTATGAGTATGTGCCCAAGTGTGTCATTTTCTGTATCGGAGTGTGTCTGGGTGTATGAGTAGTTGTATCAGTGTGTGTGTGGGTATGTCAGTAGCTGTATCAGTATGTCCCTAGGTGTGTCAGAGGTTGTATCAGTGTGAACTTGGGTCTGTCAGTGGCTGTATCGGTGAGTGACTAGGTGTGTCATTGGCTGCATTGGTCTGTGCATAAATGTGTCCGTCTCTCTCTAGTTTTATCGGTGTATGACAGTAGCTGTATTGGTGTACATGTTTGGGTTTGAGAGTGGGTGTATCAGTGTATAACTGGGTGTATGAGTCACTGTATCAGTGTGTGCCTTGGTGTGCGAGTTACTGTATGAGCGTGTGAGTCGTTTGGATGGCTTTATGGGGGTATTAGCCTAAGTAGCAGTTTCCATGTGTTAATGTGTGTGTGACTGACTTAATGGGATTTTGAGTGGTTGAATGAGCACGTGTGGTTGTTTCAGTACCTGTGTAAATGGCTCTATAGGTGTGCGAGTTCATGTATGAGTACCTGTGTGGGTGTTTTTGTGACCTATAACTAAAATTACTAATATTCATTTTTATAACTTTACAAGTACATTTTATTAGCACATTACAAAACAATTTTAATCAAACAATTAACAAATAAACATAACATAACGTATTTAACTATTTACAAATACGCTTTTGTGGACAAGTACATCAGGAAGAACAAAACAAAGTGATGTTTTGAAGCATCTTACAATACCGTCAAAAGAAAAAAAGGTTATAAATATCTGTGCTGCAGTACTTGCAGCAAGCAGTTATCCAGGGGCACTACAAAGCATGATTTACATGGGACAACTTCCATGTGGACGCACTTAAAAACAATTCCAGAAAGATGCCGCAACTAAATGATGCGGGACAAACTAGGTGTAGCAGGATAGTCCACATGTACAGCACCCTTGGGAGAACCCCCATCATCTGCAGTCATTTTAATCCCACCCATGTTCACAAATTCAAGTGAGATGCTTACTCACTGTGCGAAATGTCACATGCTTCTCACCGTACAAATGTCTTCTGTGGGTGCATTCTCCCTTTTTTACTGTTCTCAGGTTTTATACTCCTGCACCAAATGTGATGCACTACTAAAAGAATCATCAATGAACAGTGGGGGGAAAAAAAAACCATTCATAAATATTGTACAAAAACCCCCCAAAACTTGGGGTCTGATTTAGTTTTTGGTGGATGGGTTACTCAGCCACAATGGTGACGGATATCCCATCCGTCAAAATACAACGGTGACGGATATCCTGTCTGCCAAAATATAAACCCCACAATGGGATTTACATTTCAGCAGACGGGATATCGGTCACCGTTTTGACGAGTAACCCGTCCGCCGAAATCCAAATCAGGTCCTTGGTTTCCAACTCTGAGTTATGCAAAATATATATGGGATAACTTACATAACTTTTTCACACAAACAAACTGTAACATTAAAGACATCAAATTCAAGACACCAGGAGAACTTTGCTCTTTGGCTCCGGCAAATGTTTGCAAGTGCTTTAAACACAGATTTGAAAGTATGCTGCCCTTCATCTGCAACAAATAAAAATCCACTTCTTTGAGAAATTACTGATTTCTTTATACAAAAAGAGTACCAAGCAAGAGATGCTCCTCATATTCATATGCTATTGTGGGTAAAAGATGTACCTAAATTTGGAACAGACACAGATGACTCTGTACTTTCTTTCAAAGAACAGTATATTACATGTACCATTCCAAAAGACACGGAAGGGAAAAAAGCATAAAGCAGGAAGCACTGCGTTTCCATTGAGATTCATGTCCAAAGTCCTGTCAGCAGAAATACTTAATTGTTTTCTTAGCTGCCCATTAAACCTTCATGTTTTTCACAGTCTGAAGCCAGTTCTTTCTTCTCAGTTCTCTTTGAAACGAAAAGAAGTTTAAAACTGTTAGAAAAAGCTTCTTAAAAATCAACAGTACTTTTTACAAACATTTCAGAAATATCCCACTAAATCCTCCCAGGACTGGTGACAGGATTTCTGACTGCCCCTGTATTTTGTAAATTTTATTCTGTTCCCAGAAAAAGATGGATCGTTCCCATCCTAAAAATCCTGGGCATGAGACAATGTCACCCAGCCTTTTTGATGTTACAACTCTTACAATATGAAATGTTTACTACTTCTATAGTTACGTACTTGAAATGCGTGATTAATTCTAGGAAATAAATGTGGAACTTTAACCTGGCTCTTAATATATGAGTTTTATATCATTTTTAACCATTTTATACTTTTGTGATTTACTGCTTGAAATACTATGTGATAAACTGTGCTTTTATGATTTATATTTTAAATCAAATAAAGCTATTTTTGAATTGGAAAAAAAAAATTGAATTGACTGCCGCTGTATTTCAAACTGCACTCCTCTGGGGTGAATTGATACTTATTGACAAGGGCCTCCTTCTAAATGAGAAATCTCAACCTCTTCCCCCTTCTCTAGGGCCATTAGTGCATCCCTTCCATCACCAGGAATAGGACTCTAAAGGCCAGCTCCCTAAGCATCCTCAGATATCCTCTGTACCTCTAGAGCTACTTCATATGCCTGAAACAGCCTGTCAATATCACCTCCTTCCTTACAGTCAGCTACCAGGTCTCTGGGTATATGGACTGTTTGTTCTGCACTGGACCCAGTAGTTTTTCTCCCACCATTTTTGCTAGACTCTAACAGCTATTTGGCCTTCAAGTTCACCTCCTTGACAGTCACTTCATGAACTAACAAGACCCTTTTCTCCGCCAAGGCTCTCCCAGCCTCAGCGTTTCTCTCCTCTGCAGCTACCTGGGCCACCTGCAACCTCAGGTTTCTCTCAGTCTGTCTGTCCTAGAGCTCCATAGGGGACTGGGTTTGGGAGGAGACACAACTTTCTGCACTGAATCCAGCAGGGAACTCTCTCTGGGGGAATCCCCTCTCTCCTCTGCAACCTTTGCCCAGTCAATTCTCCACTCCTTCCCTCCTTATCAGAGCCAGTACCCTTAGGGGACTTGATTCTAAGGTCAACTACAATCGGGTTTCTTCCTTCTCAAGAGTGCTGAAATATTCCTCTTAAAACTCTTCGTGTGCTGCAGATTGCATTCTGTGAATGTCCTCCCAGACTGTAACAGCAAACTAGTACTCAAACTTGGATGTACAGGTGAGTAAATGGGTGTGTGAATGGTCTTATGGGAGTGTGGCAGTCAATGTCTGGCTATACGTGTGAAGGGTACATAACTACTTTTGTAGGAAGGTAACTGGGCCTGTAAGTTCCTGTCTGACTGTATGAGCATATGCAAATGACATACTATTAAATTACATACTATAAGCAAACACCCACATCTAATTTTAAACACATTCATGTATACTAGCATAATAACATTAATATGCATTCAATATACCAACTCCTCTTTCTCCTTTCCTGCTAACTGTTTTTTTAGTTAATGTTCTCATTTAAGCACCTTTCTATTTTCCCTTCTGGTATGGTGTCTAGAAAGCTACACATTTTCTTTCAGCTTACATACACACTCTATTTTTTTCAAAATTTACTTTTATATTCTACAACCTAATTAACATACCTGTAAAAGCTATTAGCTGTTCTCTCAGCTTTATTTCTATGTCTGGTAACATCTGTTTTCATTTGAAATCTCCAGTCAGAACTCCTGTAAACCACCTTTTCTCTCAGTAGAAAAGCAGGTAAAATGGCTACTCCTCTCCACGTGCTCTTACTTCTGCTGCTCTAGTTAACAAATCACAGGCTTCCTTTCATCTTTCTTTTTTGTTATACCACTTCTAAATAGTCAGTATTTCTTTAACCCTTTCCATGTTTCCTGCAAAGAAGCCCAATTTAGTTGTTGTTTTTCCACAAATCCTCCACGTAGCTCAGTGTGGTCCCCCATGTAACTTTGCGGTGGATTCGCAAATGTATGCGGTAGTCGGATAAACCATTTAACATTATACTACTATAAATCTGCACCTACATTTAACTTTATAAGATAGTACTGATTTAGAAAATAAGGCCTCCATAATAAGGAATGTGTCTAATCCTCTCTACTTTTTCATTTGAAAGTATGGTCTCTTCAGAACCCTTCCCTCCACACTGCCTTAGCTCAGTTTCAATAGCAACCACCTTTGGAACACTCTCTTGTATCAGTAGCTCAAAAGTTCAGCATACTAGTTTCAAATTCAACTACGGCAGGAGCGGTTGACTGTTTGGAAATATAGGCATATCCCAAATAGTATAACCTTTTTTTTTATTTTTCCAGAACCAATCACAGATCTAGTTACTTTTTTCTCAAAATCACTACCTAATTTTAGCTACCTGCATATTTGCACCATCCAATCAAATTTTTTATTTTTATAATTAGGTTCTGTCCTCCATTTTAACTGCCTTTCATTTTGAAAACTGTCTCATTCAGCTCAAGACTTCTCCCGTGTGGTACTCCTTTTGCCTTTAAAATGGTTAGCGTGTGGATTGTGGGTCATAGCTTTATTTTTGGGCTAAACAGTGTGCTAGAAAGACTGACATGGACAAGGACTTGGGTTTGCCTAATGCGGTCATTACTTGGGTTAGCCAGAGGGTTAAAGTGGCATCAATTGCTGCCCGTGGTTGAAAGCATTGTGACTTGCTAACATCCAGACCTCATGATTTGGCACTGTGGTGGCAATGACCTCAGCACACCTACTGAGGTTGGACTGGGAATCCTAATGAAGGATACCTTTGCCCAATTAATGGCACTTTTAGCTCACATTGCCTTGGTGTTCTTTAACATTTTCCAAAGGCAGAAATGGAAGTGGTCAAATAAATTCTGTCCACAGAAAAACAAAGCCAGAAAACATGTGCATAAAACTGTTTCTGCATTCCTCAGAGACCCCAAAATGGGCTCTCTACAACAACAAATTACACTTTGGGATGGAGGGTATCTGTAGAAATGATGGTGTTCACTTGACAGAGAAAGGCAACAGGGTGTTCCTCAGGAACATCAAAGACTGCATCCTGTATTGTGTAGTTATCATCTACACATCATAAACACAAAGGCTCTTTTCAGAGCCAACCCTTTCACTAAAGACAGTATTTTAAAATTTTCAATTGCAATTCCTTAAATCTCATGCGGATCCATTGTGGATTCACAAACCAAAGGCACTCACCAAATACACACTATACTAACACTACAGAATGTCTTATTGGATAGGTCAGTGGTTCATCACTCTAACAGTGTGTGTCTGGGTCTGTGAGTGGGTGTGCGAGAATCTGAGTGGGTCTGCGAATGGATGTCTGACTGTCTCTGTCAGTCTGTGAGATGGTGTATGACTGTGTGTAAGGAGGTGTCAGAGTGTTTGTGTGTGAGTGTGAGAGAGTTTGTATGGGCGTCAGAGTGCCTGTCTGGATGTGTGAGTGTCTGTGTGTGTGTGTGTGTGTGTGTGAGTGTGTGCGAGAGTGTATGGGCATCACAGTGGGTGTGCAAGTGTCTGTGTGTCACTGGGTGTGAGAGTGTTTGTATGGGCATCAGAGTGGGTGTGAGCGTGTGTCACTGGGTGTGAGAGTGTCAGTATGGGTGTCAGAGTGAATGTCTGTCGGGTGTCACAGTGGGTGTAAGAGCGTCTGGGTGTGAGAGTGTCTGTTTGGGTGTGTCAGTGGGTGTGTATGGGTTTCAGAGTGTGTGTGAGAGAATATATATATTTTATGAAATTAGACAATTATATAATATATATTATAATTTAGACATTGTCCCTTCTTGAACTAATAAAATGTATGGAGTTTAGGGGTAATTGGGACTTTGCGCATAGGGAGGTGTTTCATGGTATTGTTGACATCTTAAATTGTATGATCACAAGCATTCATCCACAATGCATTAATTGGGGCATTATGTTTGTTTTTCTTTAATTTATATATATATATGTATCTTTGGAAATTAAACACGTGTAATCTGTCTTCCTTTTATCATGGAAAATCATGTTTTGTAATTACTAGTCTTTCACTTGTGTCTATTCAGGAAGGAGCCGGCTGAGGTCCATCTTCTATGTTTACACTAATGAACTTTATATGTGGGTGTTTTTGTTGTTGTAACTTGGCTTGTGAGAAAGACCGTTACGGTCGAAACGCGTCGCCAATAACATTTGATTTTTTCACGATCCCTGGACTGCGAGTCTTCTTTTTTGCGCGCTGACTGGCGCTGGCGAAAATTCAACCATATATATATATACATATATATATGTTTTTTTGACAGCTTGGCGGATCTCGCATATGGCAAAAAAATGATTTCCTGCCATTTTACTACCCATTAAACATGCTTTCTCCTCATTTATAACATGCACAAGGGGTCGGGAAAGCTATCACCTGACCCCTTCATTTAGTATACAAGCGACTTTTCAGCCCCAGGGACTGTTTCCCAATATATAAAATGGCAGCCACAACTTTTCTGTCAAGTTCCGGCCAGTCGATCAGGACCCTGCATTGTTGCGCAGAGCCCCATATTTACCACAGGTGGATCCGCGGAGGGTCCACGTCCCTAGATATATAAATTTGGTTTTCAGTTAATATCTCTAAAACTACTGAACGGATTTACACAAAAAGCACGCTTTCTTGACCAACAGCTAGCTTTCTGCCAATTTTGGTGTAATTCTGCTTAGTGGTTTGGGCTGTAGTCGTGTACAAAATACCTAGGGGAAATTGCATGGGAAAAACATATTTTGGGTCTCCCCCCCCCCCCTTTTTCTCCACCCGAGACTTTCCACACAGCAGCTGAACGAATTAGCGTATGAGTTTTGAAAATTTTGTGAAGATTCATCAAACGGTGCCGAGGTTATTGGCCAAACAAAAAACACTATTCCTGTGGAAACTGGCTCCTAACTATAACTACCTACTGGTGACCGCCAGGTAATATATATGTATGTATGTGTATATAAATATATAGATAGATATATATATATATATATATATATATATATATATACATATACGCATCCATATACATATACATATGTATATGTAAAGAGGGGAGCAGGCGAGGGTAGGAGATTGAAATGACAGGGACTACAGATGAGGGGGCATTCCTTGAGAGGAATCAGGACAGCATATTGATGGTAGAATGAAAGAAACTCTGTGGAATGGTACCCTGTGGATATCATTGAAGCCTATTAGAGGGATGCTTGGAGAAGCCTCCTAGACCAAATAGGGGTGTCTGCATGAAGACATTCCATGCTGACTCCTTATTTGAAAAATTTACAAGTGGTCCCACAAGCTAAAGGGGGAAATGGCAAATGTGACATAGGGAAACTAAAAGTCACACCCACTTTATTTCCCTAGCTGCTTGGACTTCTGTATGTGCAGAGGTGTCATGCATTGAGGAGTCCTCTTTATAGCCCTGAAGGCTGGTGCTCAGGCAAAACATCCAGGGGGCTGAACACGAGTGAGGATATGTACACTTATTTATAGTAGTCCATATTGGTGACACTAACCCATAGCACCCGAATCTCTAACTTGTACAAATATTGAAAATCAATTTCTTTGTTTATAATAATTTCTTAGTTGCAGAAGGTGGGGGGAATTTTACAATCCAAAACAAATTCTCCAACCAACTCTCAATCAATTATCAAATAATATTTTTCTATTAAGTTTCTTAAATTACCTGATTTTAGCCATTTTTACTAATTTATCTGTTTTATTCGGTTGAAATGATTTTATATAATATAGAATATTGTATATCCTCATTTGTGGGAATCAACTATATATGACGGATAGGTACTATCAACTAATGGCATTGGATTCTTTTACCTGCCGTGACAACAATCTAAAGCACTAATACTCATAGTACGGCCCGTGGGCCGCCAGCGGCCCGGCAGGCCTTCATTGGCGGCCCACGGACCTTGCCTTGCAGTTTCCACGGCCCACAGTAAACACAGAAGATGACCGCAGGAGCATACGTAGTGAATACGTATTAAATAGGTTTTCACTACGTATGCTCCTGCGGCCTTCTTCTGTGTTTACTGCCGGCCCCTGTGACGTCAGGGCACCTTCAAAGCTTCACAAAGGGCCCTTTAAAAGTCAGCTGTAAGCACTTTCACAGCAGACTTTTAAAAGGGCCTTTTGGGAAGCTTCCTAGTTTGGACAAAGACAGATAGAGGCGCAGAGACAGATAGAGGCGCAGAGACAGATAGAGGCGCAGAGACAGATAGAGGCGCAGAGACAGATAGAGGCGCAGAGACAGATAGAGGCGCAGAGACCGATAGAGGCGCAGAGACCGATAGAGGCGCAGAGACAGATAGAGGCGCAGAGACAGATAGAGACAGGGTCAGACAGGGACAGACCGGGACAGGGACAGACCGGGACAGACCGATAGAGACAGGGACAGACAGAGACAGGGACAGACAGAGACAGGGACAGACAGAGACAGGGACAGACAGAGACAGGGACAGACAGAGAGGGGGACAGACAGAGAGGGGGACAGACAGAGAGGGGGACAGACAGAGAGGGGGACAGACAGACAGAGACCGGCAGAGACAGGGACAGACGGGGACAGACGGGGAGGGACAGACAGATAGAGACAGAGACAGGGACAGGGACAGACAGACATGGACGGGGACAGACAGAGACAGGGACAGACAGAGACAGGGACAGACAGAGACAGGGACAGACATGGACGGAGACAGACAGAGACAGGGACAGACAGAGACAGGGACAGACAGAGACAGGGACAGACGGAGACAGACAGAGACAGGGACAGACAGAGACAGGGACAGACAGAGACAGGGACAGACAGACAGGGACAGACAGGGACAGACAGGGACAGACAGGGACAGACAGAGACAGACAGGGACAGACAGAGACAGACAGGGACAGACAGAGACAGGGACAGACAGAGACAGGGACAGACAGAGACAGGGACAGACAGGGACAGACACAGACAGGGACAGACAGAGACAGGGACAGACAGAGACAGGGACAGACAGAGACAGGGACAGACAGAGACAGGGACAGACAGAGACAGGGACAGACAGAGACAGGGACAGACAGAGACAGGGACAGACAGAGACAGGGACAGATAGAGACAGGGACAGATAGAGACAGGGACAGACAGAGACAGGGACAGACAGACAGGGACAGACAGGGACAGACAGAGAGAGGGACAGACAGGGACAGACAGGGACAGACAGGGACAGACAGGGACAGGGACAGACATGGACGGGGACAGATAGAGACAGGGACAGACAGAGACAGGGACAGACAGACAGGGACAGACAGGGACAGACAGAGAGAGGGACAGACAGGGACAGACAGGGACAGACAGGGACAGACAGAGAGAGGGACAGAGAGAGGGACAGACAGAGACAGACCGAGACAGGGACAGACAGGGACAGACAGGGACAGACAGACAGGGACAGACAGTCAGGGACAGACAGGGACAGACAGGGACAGACAGAGACAGGGACAGACAGACAGGGACAGACAGAGACCGGGACAGACAGAGACCGGGACAGACAGAGACAGGGACAGACAGAGACAGGGACAGACAGAGACAGGGACAGACAGAGAAAGGGACAGACAGGGACAGACAGAGACAGGGACAGACAGAGACAGACAGAGATAGGGACAGACAGAGACAGACGGAGACAGGGACAGACGGAGACAGGGACAGACGGAGACAGGGACAGACAGACAGGGACAGACGGGGACAGGGACAGACGGGGACAGGGACAGACGGGGACAGGGACAGACGGGGACGGGGACAGGGACAGACGGAGACGGAGACAGGGACAGACGGAGACAGGGACAGACGGAGACAGGGACAGACGGAGACAGACACAGACGGAGACAGACACAGACGGAGACAGACACAGACGGAGACAGACACAGACGGAGACAGACACAGACGGAGACAGACACAGACGGAGACAGACACAGACGGAGACAGACACAGACGGAGACAGACACAGACGGAGACAGACACAGACACAGACGGAGACGGAGACAGACGGAGACGGAGACGGACACAGACGGAGACAGACACAGACACAGACGGAGACAGACACAGACGGAGACAGACACAGACGGAGACAGACACAGACGGAGACAGACACAGACGGAGACAGACACAGACGGAGACAGACACAGACGGAGACAGACACAGACGGAGACAGACACAGACGGAGACAGACACAGACGGAGACAGACACAGACGGAGACAGACACAGACGGAGACAGACACAGACACAGACGGAGACAGACACAGACACAGACGGAGACAGACACAGACACAGACGGAGACAGACACAGACACAGACGGAGACAGACACAGACACAGACACAGACGGAGACAGACACAGACGGAGACAGGGACAGATGGAGACAGTTTTTTTTTCTTGCCCTAGCCCCCCCTCCCCCACTGACCCTGCGCCACCGGTGCGGCCCGCGGCCACAAACCACACTCTAAATTTGGCCCCCGAGAGAAAGTTTGTGAGTACCCATGATCTAAAGGGTACTATATAAGACCAATATAGTTGCATTAGTCATACATATAAGAGAAAATTGCTGCTATACCTTTCGAATATGAATTTTGCACACAACTATGCACATTTGCACATAAATAGTTTTAAAGACTTGCACTTAGATAGGGGGTACTCACGCACTAAGCACTTTATTTTAATAATAGCATTGCATATGTATGAACGATGATTACATAACTAGTCAATAGGGTAAACAATTAATTTTTGTCTTCACACAAATATTATTACATAAATATAATGATTTTAAACATGTTGACTTAATAATGTTTTAATTTGAAAAAATATTATAGTATGTTTTTATTGAATAACATCAATGCATTTAAGCATACATTGCAGAAGACAGTATAGTATGTTTTCTATGTTTATCATTGCTGCTATTTTGCACTGTCACTTTAAAAGGGGAGCTTCCACCCCCAGGCGCTGTCATGTGATCAAGGCCGGGAATCGGCCGAAACGCGTCATGGCGGCATGGTGTTGTACTAAATAAACACTAATTGCACTGAAAATTGGGTCTACTCTCGTTCTTCGAGCAAGAAGTATTGGGCGAGCTTTTCTGGATATATATATATATATATATATATATATATATATATACATATACGCATCCATATACATATACATATGTATATGTAAAGAGGGGAGCAGGCGAGGGTAGGAGATTGAAATGACAGGGACTACAGATGAGGGGGCATTCCTTGAGAGGAATCAGGACAGCATATTGATGGTAGAATGAAAGAAACTCTGTGGAATGGTACCCTGTGGATATCATTGAAGCCTATTAGAGGGATGCTTGGAGAAGCCTCCTAGACCAAATAGGGGTGTCTGCATGAAGACATTCCATGCTGACTCTCCTTATTTGAAAAATTTACAAGTGGTCCCACAAGCTAAAGGGGAAATGGCAAATGTGACATAGGGAAACTAAAAGTCACACCCACTTTATTTCCCTAGCTGCTTGGACTTCTGTATGTGCAGAGGTGTCATGCATTGAGGAGTCCTCTTTATAGCCCTGAAGGCTGGTGCTCAGGCAAAACATCCAGGGGGGCTGAACACGAGTGAGGATATGTACACTTATTTATAGTAGTCCATATTGGTGACACTAACCCATAGCACCCGAATCTCTAACTTGTACAAATATTGAAAATCAATTTCTTTGTTTATAATAATTTCTTAGTTGCAGAAGGTGGGGGGAATTTTACAATCAAACAAATTCTCCAACCAACTCTCAATCAATTATCAAATAATATTTTTCTAGTAAGTTTCTTAAATTACCTGATTTTAGCCATTTTTACTAATTTATCTGTTTTATTCGGTTGAAATGATTTTATATAATATAGAATATTGTATATCCTCATTTGTGGGAATCAACTATATATGACGGATAGGTACTATCAACTAATGGCATTGGATTCTTTTACCTGCCGTGACAACAATCTAAAGCACTAATACTCATAGTACGGCCCGTGGGCCGCCAGCGGCCCGGCAGGCCTTCATTGGCGGCCCACGGACCTTGCCTTGCAGTTTCCACGGCCCACAGTAAACACAGAAGATGACCGCAGGAGCATACGTAGTGAATACGTATTAAATAGGTTTTCACTACGTATGCTCCTGCGGCCTTCTTCTGTGTTTACTGCCGGCCCCTGTGACGTCAGGGCACCTTCAAAGCTTCACAAAGGGCCCTTTAAAAGTCAGCTGTAAGCACTTTCACAGCAGACTTTTAAAAGGGCCTTTTGGGAAGCTTCCTAGTTTGGACAAAGACAGATAGAGGCGCAGAGACAGATAGAGGCGCAGAGACAGATAGAGGCGCAGAGACAGATAGAGGCGCAGAGACAGATAGAGGCGCAGAGACAGATAGAGGCGCAGAGACAGATAGAGGCGCAGAGACAGATAGAGGCGCAGAGACAGATAGAGGCGCAGAGACAGATAGAGGCGCAGAGATAGAGACAGGGTCAGAGATAGGGACAGGGTCAGAGACAGAGACACAGACAGGGACAGACCGGGACAGACAGAGACAGGGACAGACAGAGACAGGGACAGACAGGGACAGACAGAGACAGGGACAGACAGAGACAGACAGAGACAGGGACAGACAGAGACAGGTAAAGACAGAGACAGGGACAGACAGAGAGAGGGACAGATGGGGACAGACGGGGACAGACGGGGACAGACGGGGACAGACAGGGACAGACAGAGACGGGGACAGACAGAGACATGGACAGACAGAGACATGGACAGACAGAGACATGGACAGACAGGGACAGACAGAGACATGGACAGGGACAGATAGAGACAGGGACAGACAGGGACAGACAGAGACAGATAGAGACAGGGACAGACAGGGACAGACAGAGACAGACGGAGACAGGGACAGACGGAGACAGGGACAGGGACAGATAGAGACAGGGACAGACAGGGACAGACGGAGAGAGGGACAGACAGGGACAGACAGAGACAGACAGAGAGGGACAGACAGGGACAGACAGACGGGCAGAGACAGGGACAGATGGGGACAGGGACAGACGGAGACAGGGACAGACGGAGACAGGGACAGGGACAGATAGAGACAGGGACAGACGGAGACAGGGACAGGGACAGATAGAGACAGGGACAGACAGGGACAGACAGAGAGGGACAGACAGACAGGCAGAGACAGGGACAGATGGGGACAGGGACAGACGGAGACAGGGACAGACAGGGACAGACAGGGACAGACCGGGACAGACAGAGACAGGGACAGACAGAGACAGGGACGGACAGGGACAGACAGGGATGGACAGGGACGGACAGGGACATGGACAGAGACAGACAGAGACAGGGACAGACAGAGACAGACAGAGAGAGGGACAGACAGGCAGAGACAGGGACAGACGGGGACAGGGACAGACGGAGACAGGGACAGGGACAGATAGAGACAGGGACAGACAGGGACAGATAGAGACAGGGACAGACAGGGACAGACAGAGAGAGGGACAGACAGAGACAGGGACAGACAGAGACAGACAGAGAGAGGGACAGACAGGCAGAGACAGGGACAGACGGGGACAGGGACAGACGGAGACAGGGACAGACGGAGACAGGGACAGGGACAGATAGAGACAGGGACAGACAGGGACAGACAGAGAGGGACAGACAGACAGGCAGAGACAGGGACAGATGGGGACAGGGACAGACGGAGACAGGGACAGACAGGGACAGACAGGGACAGACCGGGACAGACAGAGACAGGGACAGACAGAGACAGGGACAGACAGGGACAGACAGGGATGGACAGGGACGGACAGGGACATGGACAGAGACAGACAGAGACAGGGACAGACAGAGACAGACAGAGAGAGGGACAGACAGGCAGAGACAGGGACAGACGGGGACAGGGACAGACGGAGACAGGGACAGGGACAGATAGAGACAGGGACAGACAGGGACAGATAGAGACAGGGACAGACAGGGACAGACAGAGAGAGGGACAGACAGAGACAGGGACAGACAGAGACAGACAGAGAGAGGGACAGACAGGCAGAGACAGGGACAGACGGGGACAGGGACAGACGGAGACAGGGACAGACAGGGACAGACGGAGACAGGGACAGACGGAGACAGGGACAGACGGAGACAGGGACAGACGGAGACAGGGACAGACAGGGACAGACAGAGAGAGGGACAGACAGAGACAGGGACAGACAGAGACAGACAGAGAGAGGGACAGACAGGCAGAGACAGGGACAGACGGGGACAGGGACAGACGGAGACAGGGACAGACAGGGACAGACAGAGACAGGGACAGACGGAGACAGGGACAGACGGAGACAGGGACAGACGGAGACAGGGACAGACGGAGACAGGGACAGATAGAGACAGGGACAGACAGGGACAGACAGAGAGAGGGACAGACAGGGACAGACAGAGAGAGGGACAGACAGGGACAGACAGAGAGAGGGACAGACAGGGACAGACAGAGACAGACAGAGAGGGACAGACAGACAGGCAGAGACAGGGACAGATGGGGACAGGGACAGACGGAGACAGGGACAGACAGGGACAGACAGGGACAGACAGGGACAGACAGGGACAGGGACAGACAGAGACAGGGATGGACAGGGACAGACAGGGACAGACAGGGACATGGACAGAGACAGACAGAGACAGGGACAGACAGAGACAGACAGAGAGAGGGACAGACAGGCAGAGACAGGGACAGACGGGGACAGGGACAGACGGAGACAGGGACAGGGACAGATAGAGACAGGGACAGACAGGGACAGACAGAGAGAGGGACAGACAGAGAGAGGGACAGACAGAGACAGATAGAGACAGGGACAGACAGGGACAGACAGGGACAGACAGAGACAGACGGAGACAGGGACAGACGGAGACAGGGACAGGGACAGATAGAGACAGGGACAGACAGGGACAGACGGAGAGAGGGACAGACAGGGACAGACAGAGACAGACAGAGAGGGACAGACAGGGACAGACAGACGGGCAGAGACAGGGACAGATGGGGACAGGGACAGACGGAGACAGGGACAGACGGAGACAGGGACAGGGACAGATAGAGACAGGGACAGACGGAGACAGGGACAGGGACAGATAGAGACAGGGACAGACAGGGACAGACAGAGAGGGACAGACAGACAGGCAGAGACAGGGACAGATGGGGACAGGGACAGACGGAGACAGGGACAGACAGGGACAGACAGGGACAGACAGGGACAGACCGGGACAGACAGAGACAGGGACAGACAGAGACAGGGACGGACAGGGACAGACAGGGATGGACAGGGACGGACAGGGACATGGACAGAGACAGACAGAGACAGGGACAGACAGAGACAGACAGAGAGAGGGACAGACAGGCAGAGACCGGGACAGACGGGGACAGGGACAGACGGAGACAGGGACAGGGACAGATAGAGACAGGGACAGACAGGGACAGATAGAGACAGGGACAGACAGGGACAGACAGAGAGAGGGACAGACAGAGACAGGGATGGACAGGGACAGACAGGGACGGACAGGGACAGACAGGGACATGGACAGAGACAGACAGAGACAGGGACAGACAGAGACAGACAGAGAGAGGGACAGACAGGCAGAGACAGGGACAGACAGGGACAGACAGGGACAGACAGAGACAGGGACAGACAGGGACAGACAGGGACAGACAGGGACAGACACAGACAGGGACAGACAGAGACAGGGACAGACAGAGACAGGGATGGACAGGGACAGACAGGGACGGACAGGGACAGACAGGGACAGACAGAGACAGACAGAGAGAGGGACAGACAGGCAGAGACAGGGACAGACGGGGACAGGGACAGACGGAGACAGGGACAGGGACAGATAGAGACAGGGACAGACAGGGACAGACAGAGAGAGGGACAGACAGAGAGAGGGACAGACAGAGACAGGGACAGACAGAGACAGACAGAGAGAGGGACAGACAGGCAGAGACAGGGACAGACGGGGACAGGGACAGACGGAGACAGGGACAGACAGGGACAGACAGGGACAGGGACAGACAGGGACAGGGACAGACAGAGACAGGGACAGACAGACAGGGACAGACAGACAGAGAGACAGGGACAGACAGAGAGACAGGGACAGACAGAGAGACAGGGACAGACAGACAGAGACAGGGACAGACAGAGACAGGGACAGACAGAGACAGGGACAGACAGACAGAGAGACAGGGACAGACAGAGAGACAGGGACAGACAGAGAGACAGGGACAGACAGACAGAGACAGGGACAGACAGACAGACAGGGACAGGGACAGGGACAGACCGAGACAGACAGAGACAGGGACAGACAGACAGACGGAGACAGACAGAGACAGGGACAGACAGACAGAGACAGGGACAGACAGACAGAGACAGGGACAGACAGAGACAGACAGAGAAAGAGACAGGGACAGACAGAGACAGGGACAGACAGATACAGAGACAGACAGACACAGACGGAGACAGACACAGACGGAGACAGACACAGACGGAGACAGACACAGACGGAGACAGACACAGACGGAGACAGACACAGACGGAGACAGACACAGACGGAGACAGGGACAGACAGAGACACAGATGGAGACAGTTTTTTTTTCTTGCCCTAGCCCCCCCTCCCCTCCCCCACTGACCCCGCCCCACCGGTGCGGCCCTCGGCCACAAACCACACTCTAAATTTGGCCCCCGAGAGAAAGTTTGTGAGTACCCATGATCTAAAGGGTACTATATAAGACCAATATAGTTGCATTAGTCATACATATAAGAGAAAATTGCTGCTATACCTTTCGAATATGAATTTTGCACACAACTATGCACATTTGCACATAAATAGTTTTAAAGACTTGCACTTAGATAGGGGGTACTCACGCACTAAGCACTTTATTTTAATAATAGCATTGCATATGTATGAACGATGATTACATAACTAGTCAATAGGGTAAACAATTAATTTTTGTCTTCATACAAATATTATTACATAAATATAATGATTTTAACCATGTTGACTTAATAATGTTTTAATTTGAAAAAATATTATAGTATGTAACATCAATGCATTTAAGCATACATTGCAGAAGACAGTATAGTATGTTTTCTATGTTTATCATTGCTGCTATTTTGCACTGTCACTTTAAAAGGGAGCTTCCACCCCCAGGCGCTGTCATGTGATCAAGGCCGGGAATCGGCCGAAACGCGTCATGGCGGCATGGTGTTGTACTAAATAAACACTAATTGCACTGAAAATTGGGTCTACTCTCGTTCTTCGAGCAAGAAGTATTGGGCGAGCTTTTCTGGATATATATATATATATATATATATATATATATACATATACATATACGCATCCATATACATATGTATATGTAAAGAGGGGAGCAGGCGAGGGTAGGAGATTGAAATGACAGGGACTACAGATGAGGGGGCATTCCTTGAGAGGAATCAGGACAGCATATTGATGGTAGAATGAAAGAAACTCTGTGGAATGGTACCCTGTGGATATCATTGAAGCCTATTAGAGGGATGCTTGGAGAAGCCTCCTAGACCAAATAGGGGTGTCTGCATGAAGACATTCCATGCTGACTCTCCTTATTTGAAAAATGTACAAGTGGTCCCACAAGCTAAAGGGGGAAATGGCAAATGTGACATAGGGAAACTAAAAGTCACACCCACTTTATTTCCCTAGCTGCTTGGACTTCTGTATGTGCAGAGGTGTCATGCATTGAGGAGTCCTCTTTATAGCCCCGAAGGCTGGTGCTCAGGCACTGGGGTGGCCTGGATTAGCATTCCAGGGCCTCATACTCGCCCCGTAGGTTGCTAAGAGGCTCTCTTGTAAAGCCTCTATGCTGTTTCCCAAAGAGTACTTGGTTGCATTTTGATAGACCTAACGCCTCTAGTTACTATCTGAAGGTACAACCATATTGATGCCATTGAATCAACAGCTGATACAACTCCAAGATGAGTTAAATGTATTTTATCCCTGCTTAAGTCGGACTAATCTGGCTGTACAACTATTTCTACCTTTTGAAGTAAAATAATTTTTATTGATATATAATCAACTTTTATTTTCTTAACCCAGTCATACCTTTAACTGGAAACCTAATTGTTCATATCAATTAAATTTAGGGGCATATTTACAAAAAAATCATGCAGCGCAGCAAGTTACCTTGCTGCACTGTGTGACCAGAAAAGGGCAGGAATGCACAGTATTTAAAAGAATACGATGCATTCCTGTCCTTTCCCCAGCGCTGGTGCACAATGGGCTGCCTAGCGCCAACGTAGGCACCCTTGCACCATGTTGCGAGGGTGCCTGCGTAGCATGCAGGATTTTTTTGTGAGAAAAGGGGTACCTTCCTGCACAAAAAACAATCCCGAGAGGCTGGTTCCTCTTTCTGTGTGTGCTGCAGAATGCAGCGCACACACAAAGAGGAAAAAACGAGGAGAAATAAAGATATTTCTCCTCGTTATGCCTCTCCTGGGAGGTGTATCTTTTTGGCACATTCCCAGATTTATCTGTTCTTGTAGATCTGGGAATGCATCAAAATCCATGGATTTTGTGTGGGAGCACCCACACAACATCCATGGAAACGCCTCCTTAGCGCAGAGTAATACAACGCAGCACTTTGCGCTGCGTTACATTACTCGAGACTTATGAAGCCACACAGGGCCACGCAAGGTGGCCTTGCATGGCTTCATAAATCTTTTTGGAGTTGCGTCACTATAGCACCACGTTGTGTGGGGCAAGAGCAACGTACTGGGGCTCGTAAATATGCCCCTAAGTATCATAAATATAATGCATTGAAGCCTGCAATCCATCCTTGTATAAAAACATGCATCTAATTTCTTATTCCGGTCTAGCTGTTTCATCACATAATAAAATAAGAAAATGATGTCGCCTCTCAACTGTAATCATTTTTTGCAGTTGAGCTGTGACATCACAAGGTCTCCTGCAGGAGTCAACAGCCAGAGTGAAATGCAGGTCAAGGAGGAGGCTTAGAATTGCAATGTAAACAACGAAAGGTTTCCAAGTCTTCTCATCAGTGTACCTGCAATGAAAAGTCATTAGCAGAAAGGAGACATTTGTAGCAACATGTTTACTTTTTATACAGTCTCAGTTCATTAACCAAAAGCATTAATCTCTGCCTGTCACCACACACTCTTACTGATACCGATTAGGAAAGTGACAAATTAAACTGCTTATTTTAGAGGTTTGCAACAAGTCACCCTCTTCCTACCGGCATGTTTAATTTTAAACAACAGAGTCCAAATGTATTGTACATTTTTGCAACCATACACTCAACTGAAGGAGCAAGAGGCTAAGGATTTAAGCTTTTGGGGGGATGGGTAATGGTAGGACCTTGTATTATAAGAAGCAAAATACCCTGTTTCGTAACTTAAAAGGATATTGTAAATCACCTCGGATTTCCATGCCTTCAAAAAGGAATTTAGTCTTCTGCCTCATTCCACTGCATTATTATGCAGCTCCGCTAGAACTTGCAGTTTTATGATAATGTATGGCAAAGGGTACTTTATACCTTATATAATCCATTGGATTCTGCAATCCCTGTGCAAACGCCGGTCTCTAATTTATTTATAACCTGCGACCTGTGGTGGACCCAGCAGTGGCGTAACGTAAGCCTCTGCGGTGCAGGCCCCCGAGCTCCAGGGGGCCCTCAGCAAAAGTGCTAGGTGGGGGGGGGGGCTTCCATGTACTTTGCTAGGGGGCCCCTCAAGCTTTGTCACGCCACTAGGACCCAGTCACCAATTATAAAGAAAAGACATCAGTGCTCAACTGTAATAAGCTATTACAGTTGAGTTCTGACGTCACAATGCCTGCTGCCAAAACCAGAAGCAGAGGTGAAAGGAAGTTAAGGTCATGGAGCATAAATAAAGTAGCTGTTTTAAGAAACGATAACGAAACCTTGCTTTTCTTTCTTCTGCTCTGTTTTTCTAGCTTGCAGTGGCAAGCAGAAAGAAAATGGTTATTTTTTGCACTCCTTGGATAATTATAAAAAGTTAGAATCTTTCTGCATGTTTCTACACATTCCGAGCTACTGCAGCTTTTTTTTTTTTTAACTGACGTATTAATATCTTTTTGCAGCAAATATCGAACAGGTTTTTGATGTGTTTCATTTTGCACTAGAGATTCTATTTTTCTTCATGTTTGCAAACATTCTCTTTCTTTCATATGAAAGAGCTACACACCAAGGTTTTAAGGGGTTTGCAGGAAAGGTGATGGTGTGACCATGAATTATCTGGGATAAAGTACCCCCTGACGTACATGATAAGGATATTGCAAGTCTCCTTGGAGTTCCAAAATCTTATGAATGAGCTCGGCCTACATCTTCGACGCATTGCTTTTCTTTCTTCTGCTCTGTTTTTCCAGCTTGCATTGACAAGCAGAAAGAGCATGTTTATTTTTTGCACTCCTTAGATAATTATAGAAAAGTCTGCCTTCTTTCTCTATATGGTTATTGAATGTCTAGGTGACTTGCAATATCCTTATAATGTATGGTGGGGGTACTTTATCTCTTATATATCCTTAACTTAACCCTAATACTAATCAGTTTAAAAAAAATATTTACCCTCAAAGCAATAATCAATTTAAATTAGATGACATCGAAATTAAATAAATATCCATAATCTAACCGTTCTACTAACATGAAACCTTAATTTAAATAAAATGAACTTAAATTGTATAATTATCCTTAAAATAGCCCTAATACTTACCCTAACCTTCAAAGTAAATGTAATTAAACTAAATGAGCAGTCCTTATTTTTGTATTTTAATAAATATTAAATTCTAAGTTATAATGTAACTTATATTATCTACCCTAAATTAAATGTTTTGTATTTACCTAATGGTATTTAGTGCTCTTTACTCTAAGGGTGTTGATGCAGGCTAACAGTTTATAGAATTGTTTACTGTAACATGTTCAGTGGAATGATGTGAGGACACCTGTTTTTTGAAGGGTGTAACTAAAATATGTGTTTGCCGATACTGGTTTGAAACAACTGGACTAAAATCACACTGCCCACGAGTGACAACACCTCACACAGCACCCCAGTTGTAGCTTTTTACAAACTGCCCACCAGAGCCAACTCCTCATACTACCAGTGCTTTGAGGTCCCTGCCACATTAACCCCAACCCTCCTCCCACCTCTCTCTCTCTATATATATATATATATATATATATATATATATATATCTGTCTCCTGGTACCCCTCACTTCCACTTCGCTTAAGCTATTTTGTTCCTGGAAATGCCTAACATTGTGATCTTGCCTTCTTTCATCCCACCTCACAGACCCAGCAGCTGATGGGAGACCGGGCCGGGGAGCATTCCCCACTAGAGCGGGACAGCCTGATGCAGTCCGATGAGGCCAGCGAGAGCTCCCGGAAGACTTGGACTGCTGGTTCATCGCAGCGCAGTTCCCGCCACCTGGATGAAGAGTACTCCGATGCCTACCCAGATCTCTACCAGCCCCACCGGCAGCACGACAGCGGGCTGCATGGCACCAATGGGCATGACTCCCAGGACCGGCTGCTGGAGCGAGGCTCCGAACAGGACCACAATGAGAGGAACTGGCAACGTAACCGACCTTGGCCCAGGGACAGCTACTGATAACCTATCCCAGCCCTGATACCCCGACCCAGAACGAAGAACAGGCCAGGGATAGCTACTAACAACCCAGTCTCCCAAACTCAGACTGGAGTAAGGACCAGAGACAGCTACTGACCGTCCACACCCAGACGAAGAAGGGACAGGTCATGACCCCGAGACAGCTACTGAGAACCCAGCCATATCCATATTGTGATCTGGAGTTAGGAAAAAATCCACGGACCAGGGACAGCCACTAATAGCCCAGTCCTTGACAACATGACCCAGAGCAAGAACCAGGATAAGGCCAGGGACAGATATTGCTAAACTACCTAGACACGATGATCAAGAGCGAGAAACAGGCTGCATGCCAGGGCAGCTACTGTTGTCAAAGCTCAAGACACACTGATTCACTTTAAATAGCAGGCCACGGGCAGGGCATGGCTACTGATCACAGGGCCCGACACACTGACGTAGAGTGATGATTGACCAATGAACAAGGCACACTGCTGATAACCCAGATAATGATACACTGGTCTAGAGCTAGGAATAAGGCCAAAGGCCATGTGCAGCTTGAGATAACCTAGCCCCTGAAGCCCTCACCCAGAGCGAGGACAGGCTTAGGCCATGGACAGCTGCAGAGATCCCCTCAATACCCCTACCCAGAGATTAAAGCAGTCCATGACTCAGCAGCAGCTTCCGATAACCAAGAAAACCGACTTGGGCCCAGGACAGCTTATAATACATCCTTCCCTCAAACATGCCCTAGTACTCTGATCCAGAAGACGAAAATTGGATAGGAACTCCCAGCTGCCAAGACCTCGTGGTTACTGTAGCTTCCTGTCGGCAGGAAGGAGGCCAGGGCCACAGAGGACGCCGGCGGGGGCAGCTTAAAGTGTAGGCTTAAGTGGAAAAAGTGCAGACTGGGGCACCACAGACTTAGGCTGAAGGTGCAAAGTTAGCAGGTTAAGCTAGCACAAAATGCCAGATGCCACCGCGCAACATGCAAGTGGAAGGGGCACAAGATGCAAAACTAAGGTGTACATGGTCCAAGCTGAGATGTTACAGGGCACAGACTAGAGAAGCAAAGGATATACCTTCTGAGTCACCACAGGGCACAAGCTAAGGGGGCACATGTTGAGACAGCTTATGGTACAGCTTAGGACCCAAGATGATCCCACATGCACGCAGTATTGTCCATTCTGAGCACAGACAAGTGAAGGAGGAGCATAGCAGCACAGAGAGTAGTGATTCAGCAGCGTCGGGTACAGGACGAAATATTGTGCTGGCTGCTGATGCACAAACACTGGCAGCAGGGAAGGACACAGGCGTGGGGAGTTAATGCCAGAGAATGGCATCATCCCATCTGCTTATGGGTGCACAGAATGCATGGGCCTTAGGGCACATGCTGGTCTGAGGAAGAGCGTGGGCGCAGCTGCAGCATTCTCATACTACTTAGATTGATGTAGCTATGGTAAAAACTGTAAACAGATCTAGCCGTCCCAAAAAACTATGGTTCAATATGACAGTAACCAGCGCCCGCAGCATCTCAGAATTCCATCTACAGGGTAAGAGATATGCATTCTATGCACAAGCCATTTTGTGGCAGCTTCCAGAGGGTAGTTTCCAGAGGTTGTGTTGCAACAACTCAAAGCTAGGTCACCTGAAACATTTTTAGTCAGTAACTTGCAACAATTCAAAGCTAGGCCACCTGAATCATTTTTAGTCAGTAACTTGCAACAATTCAAAGCTAGGCCACCTGAATCATTTTTAGTCAGTAACTTGCAACAATTCAAAGCTAGGCCACCTGAATCATTTTTAGTCAGTAACTTGCAACAATTCAAAGCTAGGCCACCTGAATCATTTTTAGTCAGTAACTTGCAACAATTCAAAGCTAGGCCACCTGAATCATTTTTAGTCAGTAACTAGAATAATACTTTCTGAATGCTGTTCGGAGACTGGTTTCCACAAGGCTGGCCTCTCTCTAGAGTGGCATAGTGGGCCAAAAAATAATGGATTGGAATGCAGCCCCAAATAATTACCAATGGCTGAGATTAATTTAAACATTCCACCAATCACTTTTTTGTTTTTTTGACAGAATTTGTTTTAAGTTCGGAGTGCTGTCAGCATACAGAATCTGGCTAGGCACGACTGATGTCATATTGGTTGGCGTGACTGATAGACAATATACCTGGCAGTACTCATAGTCTTTCAAAGACACGCCGAATAAAGCCTAAATAAATGGACAGGGTGGTTTGCTTTTTATGGCTAGCTTGTATTATCTGGAGAAGGAATGAATATATTAGGTGCTGCTGCTGCAAAACTCTCCTGGTAGTGGCTGAAGGATGGCAACCCGGGCTGAGCGAGCGGATACAAGAGTAAAATGGCATCATATTGATGTATGGTCAGCCTGTGTGCACAATTCGAAGCCCACCAACCCAGTCTGAGCAGGTGCATGGGCAGAGCAGCAGAACACCAGTCTGTGCTCCTGGTGGAACCTCATTAATGTGGAAGACAGGGAAGGGATAAACTGATCTGGTGTATTTCTAGCTATTTGTGGCAACCCTCGTGGTGGCTCTGTATCCGTGCTGTACCTCACAGAGACTGTGCAGGCAGATTTAACGCACCGGAGGCAGGCGTGGGCCTCTCTGATCGAGATTTGGAATCCAGAGAAGATGGTCCTTCACCTGGGGACTCGGGAGACAGAGTAAATCTGCACTGATTACAGGGGGCAGCAGCTAGATGGGGCAGAGCCAGTCAGCAGCTTGCACAAGCCCTCAGGGCCAGCTGAAGGACTCCTGCTTAGTACCTCACAAATGATAGCAAAGGGAGTAGTGTCTGAGTGCATTGAGGTGGAGAAGGAGGACAGCAGCACATGGAGCACAGATACAGTCTGAGCACAGCCTGACACAAGATGGGGATACTACAGGGAGTATCATACTAGCATGCCCCTATACTGGAGACTGATAACACAGAGTTGTGTCAAAGCAGAGTCAGAAATACAGACACACAAAATGTACAGCCTGCGTGCAGGGTAGAGACAAGGCAAGATACTCAGAGGTGTAATCACAGAGACTGGGATTGTGGGTATTCAAACCAGGCATGTCAAGCCGAAGGTATGTGTCCACCATCAGAAAGACGTGGCCTTGCTGCCCTTCCACATTAAAAGCACAGGACAGAGTTTCTTAGCCACGGATCTCAAACACATAAGAACCCCCAGAGAGGCCTGAGCTCAGGGACACTGCAACATCAGAAGGGCCTCCACAGCAGTATTCAAACTGCCGCCATTTTATCACACTGGCCTAAAGCACATCGAGTTGGTTCTCCTTTGCCTTTCTCTCTGTGGCTCATCTTCTTCTACCACTGTAATGCATGGGAATGTTCCACTGCCTAAAGAAGGTAGACTGGAACGTGCCTTTGGCTTCATGGAACAATTGCCTCAAACTTTCCCCAAAACCGCGGCACAAAGGAGCTGCTTTCTCTAATAAGGCAAGATGTAGGTGCCCTTAACAAAATGCACTAAAAAGGCCACACCTAGATAGTGGCAAGCTCTCCCCCAAACTTGGTGCAGTGGATCACTCTAAACTTCACAACCGCACAATCCAGGTTTCTGCACCTGCCCAAACCATATGGCACAAAGAAATGCTCCCCACCATGACTCTGTGGATAGCTCCACTACCATGGCCAAGGCACCGTAGAAAGCTTCATAGGCCACAAAAAACATAACTCAAAATTTTTGGTTTAATGAAAAGATTTAAGTTGTTGCCATTTTTCAGTAAGTTTGAGCGGTGGAGTGAGAAGGAAACAAGCACTTAGGAACTTCCACATATAATGCTGCAGAAACACCAACCTCATTTAACACATTAGTACGCCACCTTGCCCACCATAGTACGACGACGTTCTCAGTGGAATGCACTATTTCTTACATGGCAAAGTGGATTCCAATGTAATACTCTTCAATGGTGCACAGTAGAGGAGTGTTTGATCTCCTCCCACAAGCACAGTTGTATGATTTTGTACCCCACATGGTACAGTGGGTACTTATTTAGCCATTCTACTACACACTGGCAGGGTCTGTTAAGCCACCCCCACAAGGGACAGGCTCTTTAACACTATTGTAGTGTGGCATACCTCATTTCTGTCTAGCTTGACACAAATGAATGACCCATCCCCACCACTGCGCAGATTGCACAGACGAGATCTTACTTACCCGTACACTTCACAGTAGTATGCTCTATTACCCGTGATTACAGGGCAGCATACTTCAATACCCCTACCATTGCAGCGGCATGCTTCGTTTCCCCTTTCCAAGCACGGTGGGCTTTGTTGCCCCCCCCCCCTCATTGCACAGTGGCATGCTCTAATACCCCCTCTTCACAGTGATGTGCTTCATTATCCCCCTCATTGCACAGTGGCATGCTCCATCACCTTCCTCACTACAGTGGCATGATCCATTACCCGCTCATTGCACAGGAGAATTGGGACTAAGAAGTAAGCATGGGCTCTGTTGGGCAGGTCGACCACTGGTACAGTCCAATCTTCAGGCAGGGCATGGAGTTTACTCCCTTGAACTCCCCAGCCAAGCAAGCCATAATGCATCCTGTGATCACCCGCGACATCAGTCCCTATGAAGCTCAGGTTACTTGGCGCCATTGATCCGGATGTCATCAATGTTAGTTCATGCGCAGAGACTTCTGAGGCAGTGGTGAGATCGATTACAAACCATTAAAATTTCCCTAGTTCTCATGACAGCATTTATTGTCGAGATGTTCATGTTGAGCATGTAAATAAGACATTTATCAGCTTGATTATCCCACATTCACACGTACACAACCATACCATTAACATCTCAACAGGTTTGCTGAGAGTCTTGCTTCACTTTCAAAAATCAGTGTTGGGGTGGCACAAATCAATCATGGGGGAATGTAAGCTGGCCGGTGGTTGCGCCCAGGAAACAAGCGTTCCAACCACCAGAAGACGACGAGGGATGGAACTATTCTGGATCTCTAAGATCCTCTTACTGAAGATGCTTCGAAGCAGAGAGGAGAGCTTGTTATCACCTTCACCAAGACACGAAAGACAACGTAGGATTTAATGCTGTGAACACGTTATTAAAGCACTATACGTAGTCAAGGGCTGGAGCCACAGACTGTCGGGTGGGAAAACTCGATTTGTAGGGCTTGCCTTGGAAATGTAAAGTGATAGACAATGACTAGTCTAGCCTGTTGCTTACATTCAACGTGTGATATTAGAAGAGTGGGTGGCTCTTCTACTCTGCTTTGTGATGTGGCACCACTTTAGATAAAAGGCTCTAATTAAACATATTCTATGATCTATGATTTCAATTCTACCATTACTAAGTAACGTTAATAACTTCATTTTTTTATCTGTAAAGTACTTTTGTTGTATGAAAGTGGGAGTTATAATTTGTTCCTGCAATGTGTTTTAAACATTAGGTTAGGTAGTTTGACATCAGCTACTCGTTATTTCAGAAGAGCCTCTACAGATACTGACATACAAACGAGTGGAGGATTGCTGTCTGGTAACTACAAAATCATCTTGAGGACAGCCAGGGAAGTACTTCTCACTGACTTAATTATATCTGAAGATTTTTGTACCAATAATTGAAGTGGGTGAGTCTTAGCCTGGGGACTGCACCTTGGACACAAGTCTAGTATGTTACGATGAGGTCTATCCACTGTTTTCTGACCCAATACAAAAGTGTACAAAAGAAGATCACTGCTTGTGCACCAAAGAGTGGAAGGAGAGTCATTGTTCTTCCCATCCTGCTCCAGCAGAGTGAGAAAAAAGTCCTGCTTCTGCTACTATCAATAAATATAGCGCAGTAAAGATGGAGGTCTGGAAAAAAAGAGTATCTGGGGACTCTTCGGTTTGAGGCTTTGAGCGTGGCTATGAAAAAAACATTTCTGCGAGACCTTGATGGGCTTTAAAAGTGGGGGCAATGTTGCCCTGAGGTAAATGTCCAGTGCCCCACACTTTTTCCAATAGTAAATACTGAAATTCTATATGGAGGTGACTTAACCCCCGCTCAAGCTTTACGGGCAGTGGGCACAGGCGATCAAGTACCAAAACCTACAGCCAGACATGAAGAACCCTTGTTAAAAAAAATGGCCTTGCAAGAAAGTAGCTGCTTCCTTGCAAGGCTGTGTTCACTGCAGCAATCGAGAAGCTCAAGACCATCCTAGTTGGCTAATTTGCATTTAGACCAGCACCAGGAGATGCTCCAAAGAGAAATACTGCTATAAAGGCACAGTCAGCCAATAAGGAGCGCTTATGAATAGAAAGTCAGTCAAGATCGTTGTTGACATGTTGCCCCTCGCATCCTGACACGTTTGCCAGACATGTCCAGATGAGTGTGTGTGGGTGGTGATTGCTTTTGGTGAACTTTGCGATGCCAATGCCTCCCCTTCAAGGGGACATGGAGCTGGTCGACAACATAAGGGGTATAAATATGGGAGCAGAGAACTCTTACTCTGACACATGAACAAGCAAGGGCAGACTTAAGAGATAGGTGGCAGTCCTGCTCCAGCTCAGGTGCTCTTGAAAAAGAAGCTAGCATGAGGCTGCTACGAAGTATCCAAAAGAGAATGGACAACCGCACTTTGGAACAAATGAGCTCATGGTGTGGTGTAAGGTTCCCCGAAGCAACGGCCCACAATGTAAGGCAAAGCAAACACCATTTACCTGCTGTGGCAAGCACCTAAACTCAGATCTTCTGTAGATAAAAGAAAATGATTCTGGTCATCTATGATCCACTTTGATGTTGAGAACCCAAAACAGCTAAATAAGATCAAGCAGGTACAGCCCTGCCAAGTACCACGCACCAGGGGTTAGACTACTGCATTTTAGTGTTGATGTCGGCATCACTGCACTAAAATGTATTAGTCACGCATTTAGAAAACTCCTCTACACTGTGGAGATCAATGAGACACTGCTGTTATGAAAGCAGCTGAGAGCGACGCTTGCTGCGCTCTAGCTGCTCAAGGGATTCACATTTTACTAGCCTGCTGGCTGGGCCTGGGGAAAGTGACTGACTCGTTTCTATGGTGACCCGAGGCAATCCTAGACTTCTAGTTACATTGTTTCCTCTACTGGGCTGCAAGAAATCAAGGTGTCAGCTGCAGACTAGGCCTCCCTGGGACTCATGTGGGACACTGGATCATCCAGCAGCTTGGGGGGCGGGATGTATGCACTAAAGTTAATGCTTCAGAGGTAAGGCAAAATCTTATCTAATTAAGATATAGTAAAATTAATATTGCCACCCTCAGACAGTACACACACTCGAGACCGAGGGCTAAACTGAGAGTTCACAAATGCATGACGAAACGGGAGAAACTGACTCCTCGGGTAACGAAGCCCCACCTGGTGGCAGAACCAGGGCTATAAATAACTCCCACAGAAATGCATAACATCGTCAGCCTGAGCCAGGACACATACAATAAGTGGAGTTGCAATTGAATGGCCGCAAAACTACACCTTCCGGTATGCACAGTGGCGATGAAATTGATTGATCGTCGGATAAACTCAAAATCGCTGCAGACTAATCTTAAAATGTACAGACGTCACTGTATTCCTTAGCAAACTCCGGCACTCCGCACTGAAGGAATCTAAATTAGCAAACAGCAAGCACTCGGGATCCCGGCACCCCTACTGCATAAGATCCAGTGAATGTTTTTATTTTCCAGTGCCTTGCCTGCCCAGACGCACGGCTCGCACATGACACTGCCCAGTCCTCAGGTGGTCGGAGATAACGGGCAGTGCCGGTGGGAAGGCAGAATACAGTGCTTTTATTACCCGGCACATCGTGTGACATGCTGCATGGCACTCGATTCACTTTGTGTTTCTGCTGGCGTGTTTCGGAGTGCATAGTGTGGCACCGATATGGGGGCACGTATATTGGAGGTGCTTGGTTATCTATACAGGTTCAGAGACAGGCTTGAAACATCGCTCGGTGAGCTAGTACCTGCACTTGGGCAGTAGGTGTTGAAGTAAAATGCGAAAGCAGATGCAGTCAAGCATGCGGGTACCTTCCTTCCCTGTTTGTTAACGGAAGGTGTCTGTTTTACTAAGATGTAAGTGCTTGAAAGGTCCTTCATGCTTTCCGGAATTCTATATGCTTCTGAATTATTCTGTATGGTGGGATGAACTGAGTTCCCTATATGAGCATTGTGAACTGTGAAGTTGTCTCCAGCACACTTTTTATTTTTTTGCAGTTTTTTATAGCATGAACTGGACCCGAAGGTATTGGAGCGCTTTACATGAGCACCATTACACAAGGACACTGCACTATTCAAGACCAAACCTCACTCACTCGGGGTTTGACACTTCTTCACTCAGACTCGTTTTCCCACTGACGCATTCCCTCTCCTTCACCCACCCCATCACCCACCACTCCGATCCCACTTAGTTACTCTCACCACATCACCCGCTCTGCCTCACCCACTGTCTGTGAGAAAGTTCCTCTTTTGACATGGTTAGCCCCCCACTTTTTGCAAGGAAAATTATGTAGTTTCGATTGAAAGTGCACAGGGTCCCTGCCAACCAGGTTCCCTGTGCCAGAGCTCCTTCCCTAAAACTGTACCACAATTGGCAAAACTTCAGACCCCCCCTGTAAGTCCCTACTAAATGGTACCCCTGGTACTAAGGGCATTGAGACTGAAGAGGGTCCCCTAGGGACCCCTCACCAAGGCCATGCAAACTGCCACTGCAGCCTGCATGCCTTGGTGCAGAGAAAAATGACAAAGTCGACATGGCACACTGCCTAAGATATAGGTATGTCACCCCTCTCGTAGGGCTAACAAGCCCTAAGGCAGGGTGCACTATATCACAGGTGTAAGTATATCTGCATGAGCAGATATGCCCCTACAATAGTTAAGTCTATTCTTAATATCGTAAGTGACAGGGAAGCCATACAGAGTACATGGGCTGGAAACTCGACAACCTGAGTTACCCAGCACCATGATGACTTCCCTGAACCCAGGAGTGTTTGGTACCAAACTCCTCTTAATAAACCCACACTGATGCCAGTGTTAGATTTATTAAAACATGTACCCTGGTGTGGTCTCTGACTAGCTTTAGGCAGCCTGCAACCACCAGACATGTTTCTGGACCCATAGAGTGAGAGCCCTTGCTCTCTGAGGTCAGAAACAAAGCCCATCCTGGGCGGAGGTATCACACCTCCTCCCCCAGACATGCACAGTGTGCGAGAGGGAAACTTCAAAGGCCTTGCCACCTTTATAATGTGACCCCAGCTTCTGCTGCTAGCAGCAGATGGCAGCTCCCAGTTCAAACCCCCACTTTTGGCAGGAGAACCGACTGGAAAACCTAAGTGAGAACAGGAGGTGTGCCCCCCCTTCGCCAACTCCACCCCTCAGGTGAAACACATTTTTCAGTGCCCACCATCTTGAAGATGGTGGGACTCATCCAATCGGGGCTAGGACTAAACCCCTCCCCCACTGGAGGGTGGCATAATCGGTGTAGACACCCCAGGTAAGGGACCCATTGGTCCCTACCTGTTACTCCCCTGTAACACCCTAAATCTAGTATTTAGGTGGCACCCCAGACCCTGGAAGTGAGATTCCTGACGACCTATGAAGCCCGGACACTGTAGAGCCACTACAGCATGAAAGAAGACGGACCAGTGACTGACTCGGCGCCAGCCCTGCAGGCCTGTCTGCTGACTTTCGCCCCTGCCACAAAATTCGACTCGTCCTGCAGACCCAGCGACCTCCGAAACCCTGGGTGGACAGCCTGCCTTCAATAAAGATCAAGAACTCCAGAGGACAGCGGACCTGTCCACAAGAAACCAACAACCAAGGACTTTTGAGCCCTGCGGGACCACAAAACCCAATCACCGGACCCACCTCTGCACCCGACACCTCCAGCTCGAGTCCACATGGCCCACCAGTCCTAAGAATGTTCCCTGAGCCTAAATCCATCGAGGGTTGACCCCCTCCTGTAGTGTCGCCATGCCTGACCTGGCATGTGACGTCAGGGCCAGGCATGGCAGGAAAGGGAAGTCAAGGGGGAAGAGGAGGAGTTTCCAGAAAGGGAATAGGATTGAAGAAATAAAGACGTGCCTTACCGCTACTTGCTGTCGTCCGTTTCTTTACTGGGAACGTGAAATCTGGCGACGAGGGTGGGATCCGTGGTCCCCCTCACCTTCTGCTTGCTGACGACACCGCAGTGCCTGCCAAGGGACCCGCCGGCACCCTCGTCATTGACCCCAGGCGTGCCTCGTTGCGGCTTGAAAGGAGTGCCCGCCCTCGCCAGTCCGGCTGTCTACACCCGCGGCTCCCGCACCGGCGTTGAGAGGTACGTGCATTGCTGCAGTACTCCACGCCACCTGCGCTCCGCACCTTCTGTGTGCCTTCGCAGCGCCGGTGCTCCCAGTACGGTCCTGGTTGAGCCCACGCAAGGCAGTGAAGTGCGCGCATGCACACAGATGTCCTGCTGAGCCCGGAGTGCCGGAGCATACGGCTGGGGCCCCCACTGCCTGCATGATCCTGGCGGCTGTAAAAGAAACTGGCACCGCCGGTTTGAATTGGGGCAAAAGGAAAATCCTGCTGTTACGTGTATGAGGCCGGCACACATCTGCTTCACCCGGCGGCCATCTTAAAATCAGGCACTCATCATTACAGAGTCCAGGCGCCCACTTTGGCGGCCATTTTGAAGTCAGGCGGGGGGGGAAAACGAACAAAAGAAGGAAAAGAAGCCTGCTGATCCTGACAAACAGTGAACTGCAACATCTTTCTACTCACTACTGCTGCCCACTGTATTCAGCACTACCAGACGCCAACTACCTCCTGAGCCAGACGGAGAGAGAGTGACATCAGCTGCGTGTTGCCATGTCCACGCGCCCAGATTCTTCGCAGAATGCGCAAGCAAGTCCAACACGGAGTACACAGCCGGACCAGTGATGATAGGAGCATCATTCCTGCGCCCTCCTGAACCCCTGACGCTGACGTCTGGAAACCGCATGGGTCCCAAGTGGCAAAGCTGGTTCGAGGACTTTGAGGACTTCATGAAAGGATCACAGGTCAGTGACCCCGGACAACAACTCATTGCTTTGCGCAATTTAGTGGGCAAGGACGTCGGAGAAATCATCAAAGAACTGCCACCGATCATCTCTGCTTCGTATGCCGATGTAAGGAATACGCTAAACCGAAAGTTCCTCCACAAGCGGAATCTTGACTATGAACGCTACACCTTCAATCTAGCGTCTCAAGAAAAGGATGAATCAGTGGGCGACTTCATTTCACGCCTCAAGCGCTTAGCCCGATATTGTGAATTCGACAATTTCAGCACTGAAGACGCGCTTCACCTACGGATCATAGAAGGTTGCCAGTCGGAGTCATTGCGTCGTCGTCTGCTGAAGAAGCATTACTCCCTAGACGACATTGAGGAACTCACGCGAATAAATGACCAGGCTGAAGACAATGCAAAAAAGATGGAAGCTAGCAAGACGGAGAAACGGGAACAAGCCTTCCGACTACATTCCCAAACAGACTCAAGACGCCGACCAGACCATCAGAACACACCTAAACCCACGAGTCAAACTCGCAGTGGAAGCAAGAACAGCAGCACCAAGAAGCAACCATTACAGTGCTATCGCTGTGGTCAAGATTATCCCCACACCGGTTCCTGTCCCGCCATGGGGCAACAGTGTCATCGACGCGGAAAAGACAATCATTTCGAAGCGATGTGCCAGACCTACCGCAAGAAGTCCCTGCCGACTAAACGAACCACGGGTCCCCGTCACCATGCGAGGGCAGTGCAAGGGAGAAGAGATCGATCCACAAGCTCATCAAGATCCAGTGTTCGGTCACACTGTTCATACCGATCCCGACGATCGTCATCAAGAGAATCATCTGCCCTCACTCCGATATCACAAGACAGTGATGAGTACGTATGCATGGTAGCAGATCCGGACCGGCTAAAAAAATACCCCAGGTTGCACATCCAAATGGGAAATCACCCCGCGAAGTTTGTTCTAGACACCGGAGCGTCACTCAATTACATATGCACGACTGAATACAGGAAGATGAACCCGAAGCCAAAGTTAGAGCCTGCCGCCGTGCATGTCTACACGTGGATGTCCAAAGAACCGCTGCCGTGTCTAGGACAATTCCGCACGTCCCTGACATACAAAGACAGGACAGTTCACGCACAGATACATGTCATAGAAGGCCCCGAAGCGGCTGACTGTCTCCTCAGCTTACCCACAGCTGAACGGCTGAAGCTAGTAGAAATTCTATACAAGGTTGACGATTCACCTGACATCATCAGCAAATTTCTGAAACTATTCTCCGGCCTAGGAAAGCTAGCTCACTTCAAAGTCCGATTGCACATCAACGAACAAGTGACACCTGTAGCCCAGCACCACCGGAAAGTACCCTTCCACCTCCAGCAAGCGGTGGATGAAGAGTTGCAAGACTTGCTGAAAGCTGACATCATCGAGAGGTCAACGGGACCTACTCCGTGGGTGTCACCAGTGGTGGTTGTGCCAAAACGAGGACAGGCAAATAAAGTGCGTCTCTGCGTGGACATGCGAGCCCCAAATACAGCCATTGAAAGGGAGCGGCACCCAGGACCCCATATCAGCGACATGATTACTCGCTTGAATGGAGCAACAGTCTTCTCCAAACTAGACCTGACTAAAGGGTACCACCAGCTGGAGCACCACGAGAAGTCTAGATACATCCCCACTTTCACTACGCACCAAGGACTCTTCAGATATAAGCGTCTCAATTTTGGAATTTCCTCGGCGGCAGAAATATTTCAAGAAGCAGTGCGGCGTGTCATTCAGCACATTCCGAACGCATTCAACTACAGTGACGATATCCTGGTCTTTGGTGAAACACGCAGAGAACACGACAAAGCACTTGACCGGGTATGTCATGCTCTTCTCAATGCCAATCTCACGCTCAACAGTGACCAGTGTGAATTTCACAAGTCAACCCTAAAATTCTATGGCCACATCTTTTCCAAAGATGGAATGCGACCGGACCCTGAAAAAGTCTCTGCACTATCCGACACACCACGCCCCCGGGACGTCCGTGATCTACGATCCTTCCTAGGTCTGGCTAGCTACTGCGCTCGATATATCAAGGACTATGCCACCATCAGTTACCCACTGCGGGATCTTACGAAACAAGGTCAGAGCTTCCACTGGTCCGCCAAGTGCGAGCACGCTTTCAGTCAAATCAAAACAGCCGTGAGTTCGGCTATCAACCTGGCATACTTCAATCCTCGGAAAAAGACAGAAATAACAGTCGACGCAAGCCCTGTAGGGCTTGGAGCCATCCTCGCTCAGTATGATGCTGAAGGAGAACCTCGTCACATCGTAGCATATGCTAGTCACAGCCTTACTGACACCGAGAAGGCTTATTCGCAGCCCGAAAAAGAGAGCCTGGCGGTTGTGTGGGCGTGCGAGCATTTCCATCTGTTCGTCTACGGGAAGCATTTTATACTAATCACCGATCATCAGGCCCTCCTCACAATCTTTGGGAATCCCCGCGCAAAGATGCCACCACGAATCGAACGGTGGGGGATTCGCCTCCAAGACTACACGTTCACCATTATTCACAAACCTGGGAAGGCGGAGAACCCAGCAGACTACATATTGCGACACCCCCAAGTCTCGACGCGGTCAAGATGCTCGCTGGCAGAAGAATACCTCCATTTCGTCATCGATCACGCACAACCACCCGCTGTCCCACTAGAAGCCATCATAGACGCCACCGCTAAGGATGCCACGCTCCAGAACATCATGCGTCGTATCCGCACAGGCTCGTGGAGACACCTAGAGAATGTACCAAATGATGCCACAGTCAACATGCAAGAACTTGTGTCATTTCAACATGTCAAAGACGATCTTACGATTAGTGCTAACGGGCTGGTACTGAGAGACAGGAGAATTGTCATTCCCCAACAATTAAGGCAAGAAGTTGTCAACCTAGCGCATGAAGGACACAGAGGCGTGGTGGCAACGAAGAAAGCACTACGGGAGCGAGTCTGGTTCCCGTTCCTTGACCTCCTGGTAGAAGCCACACTTCAAGACTGCCCCCAATGTCAACTAGTAGGGCGTGAAGAACCACACTCTCCGCTTCAAATGTCAGACCTTCCAGACAGTGTGTGGCAACAAGTCGCTATTGATTTCTTCGGCCCACTGAAGTCTGGGAAATACATCATCGTCATCATGGACCAGTACTCCAGGTTCCCGATTGCATAACAGGTATCATCCACGAGGGCAGCCGCTGTCATACCCGTCATCGACGAAGCGTTTGCTGCATGGGGAATCCCAACTGTAGTGAAAACGGACAATGGGCCACCGTTCAATGGGCACGAGTTTGCAGAGTTCGCAAGCCATCTAAACTTCAGACACAGGAAGATCACTCCCATGTGGCGTCAAGCCAATGGGATGGTCAAAAGATTCATGGCCACGTTGAAGAAAATGATACAACAAGCCGAGCTGACTCAACGTGACATTCAACCAGCGCTTAATAAAGTACTACGGGCATATAGGACCACGCCACACAGCACTACCAACAAGTGCCCGGTCACCCTGATGCTCGGAAGAACACCACGCACCAGAATTCCAACTACTGATCTCGTCACACAGTCCAACTCCCCGACTGTGGATCACGAGACGCTAATGAATATTGACAGGACCAAAAAGGCGAAAATGAAAGAGTACTCAGACAATCATCGTCACGCCAAGGCATCCGGCATTCAAGAAGGAGATTGGGTGTTGGTTAGACAAGAACAAAAGACCAAGGCGGACAGCCGTTACTGTACTCAACCCTTACAAGTGATGAGGCGGAAAGGAACTATGATCACGGCCGCCTCTGAAACCAAGAGAACTACCCGAAATGTGTCGCATTTCAAGAAATGCAACCCTGCAGCATATACCCAAACGGCAGAACCAGAATGGGACACGGACGGATCGAGCCGAGAAGCTGAAGACCAAGAAGAACCCCAACCTACAGTGAATCGGCATGATCCAAGAGAGGGACGCCCCTCTCGCCGACCGCAGAGGACCACCAGGAGACCTGTCCGGCTCATCGAAGAACTCTGAGCAAATAGTCATGGAACACTTAAAATAAAAAGGGGGGAGATGTAGTGTCGCCATGCCTGAACTGGCATGTGACGTCAGGGCCAGGCATGGCAGGAAAGGGAAGTCAAGGGGGAAGAGGAGGAGTTTCCAGATAGGGAATAGGATTGAAGAAATAAAGACGTGCCTTACCGCTACTTGCTGTCATCCGTTTCTTTACTGGGAACGTGAAACCTCCTGGGCACCTCACAGATGCCTGCAGCCTCATCCCAAAGACCCCCCTAACCGCGACATGCTTCGGTAAGCCTTTTCTGACGTCCAATGACACCCCTGCACCCGAAGGCCTTGGGGAGCTCGACCAGTGGTGTCCCTACGTCCCCAAGCATCAGCACTTACCTAGGCAGCTGTTGTTTTTCTTCGTCCGGCTTCCTAGCCAGAGCCTGCAGTATTTTTCCAAAACCGATCTCCCCCATTGGTTTACATTGGGTGCCCATGCTGTGTTGGAGGCACTGCACCCGGCCGCCCCTGTGCTGCTGAGGGTGTATTTTTGGTGCTGCCCTGTGGCCCTTCCAGTGCTTGCCTAAACCCCCAGAGATTGACCCCGACATCACTTTTACTTACAAGTAAACAGCGCATCTTTGATCACCCCCCTCCCCATCTCCATTGGTTCACATTGGGCACCGACTCCGAATTCAACCTCTGCACCCGGCCCCCCCGCGCTGCTGGTGGTGCAGACTTGGTGCTAACTTTTACCTTGCCTTGTGTTGACCTGAAACCCTCAAGACTGGATTTGTAAGTTGTGTACTTTCATACAAAATTGCATTCTTGTTTTCCTCCCATGGGTTAACATTGCTGAACTAAAAATTGGAGTGTCCACTTTTTAAAGTGAAAAGTATTTCTGATGAAAAACATACTCACCTTTGAACGTAGATCTTGGTCTTAAACCTAGAAAGAAGCTTATTTTTCTAAAATTGGTATGGATCTCCTTTTTGAGTTGTGTGTCATTTATTAATCACTGTGTGTATAACAAATGTCTTACACTCCTTTGTGTTAGGCCTAAGGCTGCTTGACCACACTACCACAAATACAGCACTTTGGGTTTGCATAGAAGCCCTGTAGACTTCTGGGGGAATCTCTGTACTCTTTACATGACTTAACCAATTATTGGTATATCAATCAAGAGCCAGCTTCCTACACTATCCCACTCAGTTACTTGCTGTATCACTGCCTCACTATGTCACTCTCTCCGTCCCTTGCCCACTCACTACATCACCTACTCAATGCCTCATTCACCTATTCTGTGCCCCAATCACTAACTCCATCTCACTGCCTCATTCAAACATGCATACGCTGCCTCGCTCAGCCATCCCATATCTTAATCATTCACTCCATTCGCTCCCTCATTTGACCATGCATACACTGCCTCAGTCACTCAGTCCCTCCTCACTCACTCCCTTCACACTTGTTGGCTCACTGATTCACTCGCCCACACCCAGCTTAACTCAGCCCATGGATGGCTGAAAATGTCAGACATGAAATGGGACTGGTTAGAAGCTATGCACATAAAGTAGAAGCCTATTTAATTATTCATTTGTTTATATACTTGATGTTGGATGTAGCTCAGACCAGGTCATACAAAGTGTATATGGAGCAGAACACAGATCAGTGAGTTCCTGTAACCAACAGGAGCAACAATAACATATGGGGACGGTGTGCCATAGGGTGGTAAAATAAATGAACATGGTCTGGGATGAAGGAGTCGGGAGGCAGCAGGTGGTGTTGGAATAGACAGACCACTGCAGTGGCGTAACGCAAAATGATGGAGCCCCGCTGCAGAATCTCATGAAGGCTCCCCAAGTCTCTCATATTTTATAGATATTCGTTGGGTCTGGACACAGAATTTGGCCCATAGAAGGTTTGAACTTTAATAAAAGTAGCTTCCTGAGCATTTTTCCAACTTGATGTTAGCATCTGTAAAGCAGTAGCTATTGACATGTCAACAAACTTCCCCACTGTAGCACAATTATGCCATAAAGTAGAGGAACCACCCAAAAAGACATATAATCTGTCAAATGGAGAAGTAATGGAACAGATGGTCATCTGGTGTCCCAAACATGTGTCCAAAGGTGAGCAATCAGGGGAACATTAAAAAAACATATGAACAATATCACTATTTTCCTGGTGACAAGTCCAACAATGATTATTTATGGATAATATGTATCGGTATAAGGAAGAGGAAGTGATATGTTACCTGTTACAAAAGAAAAATAATGTCTGGAGTGGTACTTGATGAACGAGAAGTGGTATGTATTATAGCCCCAATTTTTTGCCATGTCTGTACTGGGATGGAGTGTTGCAGATTCATTTAGCATTGGGTTTCGAGATTTGTTTTTGATCTATCTAAGGAGTTGTGAAGGTGATTAGCCAAATGTGTATAAATGAAGAATGCCTTATCAGGAATAGTGGAATAGAATGCAGAAGAATTGTTATCTTACATTTGTGTTGAGAATGTGTTGAATAATGATGATTGTAGAAAATAAGTCTTAAGCCGATTATAATTTGGAAGGGAGTAGGTGGGTAAACCAAATTGAGTCTTAAGTGCAGAAAAAGGAAGAAGGCCTGAATCAGAAAGGACATGATTTACTGAGATGATGCCTTCTTTAAAACAGTCTCGCCAAAATATAGTTGGTTTGTTTTAAGGTTTTTATTATACCAAAGAGGGGACGACAGAAAACTGTCATAATCAGACCACAATTGGGTCAGAAGAGGCTTTGTAATGGAGACAGAAAAAAAGAAGAGGTGAAGAAAAGGATCTAGGAGGTTGCAAGAGATGTGCCAGATGATAGAAGGAAAAGGGGCGTAAATAGAACTTTCTAGCCGTTGCCATATATTGGGCATGACTCCATGATCCTTATGCAAAGAGGTCCAAACTTGTTTGAGAGTATAGGCAGAGTGATATGTCTTAAAATTAGGGAAATTCACTCCACCAAGGGCTTTAGGTTGTTGTAATCTTTGCAACGAAATGCGTAATTCCTACCTTTCCGCAACGTTCCTCATATCCTCATAGAACTATTCAGAATTGGAAAAATTATTGAGGGAGCTTCACTGTTAACATGGATGAGTAGATGCTAATTATAAGCAGCATCTTAATTTTAATGGTGTCTAATCGGCCCCACCATGACAAAAATAGTGGAGACCATTGGTCGGAAAGGGTAAGTAGTTTTTTGCTGAACTGTTGACACATTGATCCGTATAGTTTCTTGTAGGGTAGAGGAATATTTAATACCTAAATATTGGATGGAAGTAGAGCACCAAGTGAAACCTGAGTCTGTAACTACCCCTTTGAGACCGTATATATTGAGGGGAAGTACCTCTGATTTATCAATATTTAATTTATATCCTGAAATTGACGAATATTCATTTAATATTGGAAAAAAATCCGGAATAGTGTGGATCGGATCAGAGACATAAAGAAGGACATCGTCTGCATAGGCTGTAAACTTAACCTCAATGTCTTTATAATTGATGCAAGAGAAAGTGCTTGCTTGGCGTATGCTTTCCAGAAACAATTCAAGAGAGAAGATGAACAATAAAGGCGAAAGAGGGCATCCATGTCGAGTGCCTCTATGCAATTGAAAGTAAGATGATTGATGGCCGTTAAGAAAAACAGGAGTGGTATAACAAGCCTATGTATTTCAAAATGGTTGGGCCGAAACTATACCATTTCAGAGATCTGAACATAACATTCCAATTCACCCGATCAAATACTTTTCAGCATCGAGGGTAATGGCTTCAGTTGGGGATGTGCATTTAGAGGCTAAATGAATAATATTTAAAAAGGTTCTGGAATTATCAGTATTTTTTTTAAATTTTATTTATAAAGTTTTATATAGCGCTGGCTAGACCCGGAGGTATCAGAGCGCTTTACATAAGGATCAGTGCGTTACAGGTTACATAGTTACAGGATCAGCGAGTTACAGTAATGTGTTGTCCTTTGACAAAGCTAGATTGCTCCATGCCAATAAGTGCAGGGATTACAATATTAATACGCAGCACCAGTGCGTTCGCTAAAATTTTTCAATCAGTGTTAATAAGAGAAATTGGTTTGTAATTACCACAGAGGGTTAAGTCTTTGTCTTTTTTAGGAATTAGGCAACACAAAAAGATGATGGACAGAATGCTGAATACTGTCAAACATTCACATCCCGTCACAGATCTGGGTTAAATCCTTCGTTTTTTTTGCTCACCATGCCACCCCAGTTTGGACCCAGCCATATGCAAATCAGTCTTGACCCTGCTCCCCATGGGAACAACCCAGCCCGAACTACCAGGCCAAGTCCTCACTGTAAATTCCGTAGTGTCTGGATGAAGAAACCTCCAAGTGTCAGGAAGGCCCCTAGAATGAACATTTCTTGTGAAGGATATGCATTTTGTTGGGATCATAGCTAGACATGGAACGGCGATCTATGAAGGGGTTTGCAATTCCCTCTCTCAATTAGATTATCTTGAGGAGATGTTTGAAACAAAGAAGAAAAAAGACCTTTAACATTTCACGAAACAATACGAAGACTACCCATCAGAAAAAGGGTAGGTATATCCACAAAACAAGTATAATATAAAAGAAAAACAGGTGAGTGAGTAAGATGCAAACAAAGATCATCCAACATAAAGTAAGTAGGAATGAATGGAAGATATCAAATGAATATGCTAGAAGGGAAATAGCTGAGAAGTACAAAAGAAAAAGGGGTGAAGAAAGAAGAGGAAAAAAATAGGGAGAGAAAAGGAGGTGATGAGAACAACAGGGGGAGCAACCAACTCCCCATAATAAGGGAAGGGTAGATGGTCAAAAGTACAAAGATTTTGACTATGAATAAAAGACAGAAAAACAATGAGCAGACAGGGTGGTGGAGCACAGAAGCAGAGGACCCCCCACACCCGGGAAGGAGGTAGTGAGAAGGGGGAAACCAACTAATAGTAAAAAGTGATAGAGAAAAGGGGTGAAAGGAGAGAGCCAAGGAGAAAACAGAGACCACGTTGAGAGAAGAAAGATGTAATAGCGCTTACCAGTACAACATTTGGGTGCATGAATGCTGTTGACTGTAACATGTAGGAGCAACAAAAACAAGAAACAACAGTACACAGCTATCCGGGGCCAGTAGAGTACATGAAACCTGTGAAAAGGAAGAAGAGGTTGATAGTACATCATGGAAGAACTGAACTCAAACTAGTCAAGGTAACCAACAAAAATATTGTGTGAACTCAATATAACTAAAGTACGAGGGAGTTCAAGTTTTGCCGAGGTCCATTGTCTCTAGTTTATGTAAATGAATGAATTGTTTCAAGTCTTCCGAGTTCTCAAAGGTGTATGACCAATTCTTATAGGTAACTTTGAAGAGGCAAGGATGTATTAGACCGTATTGTACATTCATAGATCTCAGAGTAAAGCATAAATCATGAAATTCCTTCCGTCTGAGTGCTGTTGAGTGAGCTACATCTTAAGCCATGAAAATTCTCTGACACAACCATTTCATTTGCTTGCGTTGTTTAGAGGCCGAGAGCACAGTCATTAAATCAGAATACTGCAAAACGTAGGCAACGATGAACATGGATGAGTAGCCGATGACTTGGAAGGTGAACCCACTCAATTTGCTCTCGAATGTTAAGAGGAGAGCAATCCTTGAGACCCACAATTTTAGTAATGGTGTGTTGAAGAAAATTAATCATATCTGATCCCAGAAGTCCTTCAGGTAAGCCAGAAATTCTAAGGATATTGTGCCAGTTGCGATTTTCTAAATCTTTAACATGTTTTTGAAGTTGGGAATTTTCCTTGGACATGAGGTCAACACGCACTGCCACATCCTGGGCATCACTAATCCGTTGTTCAATTTCAGATCCTCTTGAGTCAAGATTGGACTATTTCTCCTCTATACTCTGAAGAGTAGCATTTGTTTCCATGACATAAGGTTTCACGTTTTTGAGTTCTTCCATGAGATCATCCATAATAAGAGGCAAAGGAGACTTAGAGGGAGAGAGGGGGGTCTTTCTTTGCTCTCTTATTGACATTTCCGGACTGTTCTTTCCTGGAAGCAGCAGAGATAATGGGAGCAGTAAACTGCTTAGATGTGGAAGGAATTGAAATATCCATGGCAGCTGATGAAAACGGGAAGCCCGACAATAGGTGAAAGCACAGATCGAGAAGGAAAAATGGAGGGCCCCAAAAGTAATTAGTAAAGGAAGTAATTCAATGTGGTGGGAGATTGTTTTCCAGTGAGGAAAGGACAGTAGTCTAATATGGAACAAGAGCAAATATTTGAAAGTGTTTCAAAAATGCCACTGAAAAGCTGGTCTGAAGACGCTGCGAGTTAGGCAAATTTGAAAACAGTGCTCTCGCTTAACTTCCTAAGTACTCTTTTTTACAAACGATCCATGTAGCACAAACTGTAGAATTGTGCAAAAAAGTCTTTATTAATCCAATCCTTATTGCCACCTGTAGACTATAATAAGGAAAGGAGTCCTTGACTTCTCCTCCTCCCCTTGACCGTGAAAAATACTCAGCTCATTGCTAAGTTAGCGGGAGGATTCCTCAAAAAATGGAGGCAGCGACAGTCCAGAATGAGAAGCGCGTTGCATGAGTGTAAGTTATGACAAACGGACCTAAAAGGTCTAAAAACATTGGGGTATATTCACAAGAACGTGTGATAACTACCGCAAGAGTAGCGTAACGCAACTTCCAATAACGCAGCCTATCACGGGAAAATAACCCCGTCTCAACGTGGGATTCACAACAAGGCGGTAGCATGCGATAGTCACCAGATAACGCGTCAAATGCCAGCGTGTAAATCAACACCAAGCCCAAAAAATGCGAAACGCGCGAAATCATGCGATGAGGCCAATCGCGGTACAAAAAGCTGCGAAAAGCAGCCTCAGGCCTGCAACTCCCACGCGTCTGGCAGGCAATTGCACCATAAAAACCACAGGCACAACACACCAGAACAAGCCAAAGCACGTAGCAACATCCATGCACCCTGACCAAGCGCAGAGGGCAACGCGAACCCCACAACCCCCACAGACCACCAGCAAGGAACAAGTGGGTCTGGGAAGGCCAAGGAGAAAATGGAGAGGAAGACGGGGTGCAGACCGCAGGAAAACAAGACCAAGGCCACGGAGGCGACAGAACACTACCAGCAAATGACCCACAAGCAGACCGCCTGGAATGCAGTCGCAGAGCCCAGGAGGCCAATCCAGGAGGCCAAGAGGCTCCGCCAGGACGTGACAACCTAAACCAGGCACAAACCCGCTGCCAACAGGAAGGCAGCAACGGCGACAGGAGGTGGCAGTCCAGCGACACAGGAGGAGCAGGAGGAAAGCCAGGCCACAGTCATCAGTGTGGAGAGGGTGCAAGGAGTAGGGAGTACGGACACAGCTCGACAGGACCTGACACAACAACAACAGTGTGAGAAGTTGGCCTGGCATATGCTGTCCACTAATTATAGTGGGCACCTTGCACCAGTCCAAACAACCCCTTATTGGAGATAGGTTAAAGACAACCTTATTGAAAGCTATCCTAGTGGTAGCTATGGAGAGCAGCCTTCAGGCTAAGTCTTGAAGGAATGTAAAGCAGCTTGTTTTACCAGTCTATAATCTCTTGAGTGACCAAATGAAAGAGCACCACACCAGGTATATATTCAAAATATATGTATTTATTGCTAAACACACCCCTCTAGTCTCTTTATGAGGCTAGAGTTCGAAGTACATAAGTTATAAGTTATTTAAACACAGTAATAGCACAAATACACGTTTGGGCCCTAGGGGCGTACCAAACCATATACCAATAAAGTGGTATAAGAACCACGACTGAACTAGACACTAGGCCTAGAGCCTCTAGAAGTGCTTGGACCACAAGGAACCACCCAAGGTAGTGACACAGGGGACCCACGGGAGACGCGTGCAGTGTAAATACACAACCGCGATACGCCGTTGACTTCTATGGAGAAAGTCGTGATCGGGAAATTAGAGAAAAGGGACACTTAAAAGAGGACTTGGACCAAACCCTTTGAGATCTAGGACTTTGAAGAGTCTCTACCCACGGGAGCACCGGAGTACTCGTGTTACCTCACCCAGGGAAGCCGGGTGCATAGGTGCCTTTCGGGGTCGGGTTTCGTCGTCGATTCGAATGGCGATCTGCTGCAAAGTGCTGCTGGCGGCCAAGAGAAAAGTGTCCGGGTGGATCCAAGAGTGGATCGGAGTTCTGAAGAACCTGAAAGCAGAGGGGGACAGAGTCTGGGTCACTAGCCAGTGACCAGGAAGGCGATGGACAGATGCCCACCGATGTCGAGTGCTTCAGGTGCGTTGACGGTCGTCTTGACTCTTCAGCCACGAGGTCCAGGAGGCGTTGTCGGCGACCAGGAGCAGGATTCGGGCTGATACACGATGTCTGTCGAGTGCTGAGGTGTCGGCGACCGGATTGGACCCAACAAGCCTTGGCAACGGCAAGTCTCGGTGAAGATGTAGATCGTCGATGGTGCAGACCAGCAAGGTCTGTGGAACTCACCCAGCAAGGGTAAGTGAGGGCAGGCCTGGAGCAACCAGGATGCCAAGTTAGAAAAGGATTGGCCTTCGTTAAGGGCTACTAGCCAACGGGCTAGCGACCGCGAAGGAGCCTCGTGACGCCGCACGTGGATCTGGTTTACAGGACACTCGTGGAGTGGGGGCCAGTGATCTTCGGTGCAGGTGGTGCTGGAGGCTGGGGTTACTCGGAGCCCAAAGTACGACTTCTTGGGAGACCCAGAAGAGGATGCACTTGCAAATGTGCTCGGTGTCCAGGGGTCACGGTCTCAAGTCACCCACGATAGCCACGGGCCTCAGCTTTGCTGGGGACTCAGGGTAGCCTCGGGGAAGTCTGAGAATCCACCTCTGGTGATGCGATGACTTCGGCGTCCGACGGGAGCTTCAGAAATGCGAACCGGACAGATGCTTCTTTGGTGCCTGCCAAGCAGGGGAGTCACTCCTTGACCCCAAGGGAGATTCTTCTGTCCTCTAATCGTGAGTAGAGCGTCGAAGGTCCAGGATTCAGTTTCAGAGTTTCGTCCAGGTATAATCTAAAGTCCTAAGGACTGGGTTCCTACCTTTATACTAAAGATAGGGGTTGGACTACTCTGTGGCCCCACCTATGGGTGGGTCAGGGCAGAGGGGTGGCTACACCCCTTTCCCTTTGTCCAGTTCCCGCCAAAGCAGGGGCTGCAAGCCCCTGATCCGGTTTGAACTGGGGTATGCACAGGGACACCAAATGTGCCCCCCGAAAGTGCTCCCGCCCAGCCCCAATACACATTATCCTGTCTGGGGAGGTGGTCACACCTCCCTGGGACAGGAAACCTATTGTCCAGGCCTCCCCTGCCGGAGTTTCGTCCAGCAGCAGGAGGCCAAACTCGTGTCTGTGGCAGCAGCATCCATTTTGTGATGCCAGGGCTCTGGAAAGAAGTTACCGGCCAGGCCAGGGTTAACATGTCTCTCCCTCTAGAAGGGTGGAATGCTACCCCCGCCGCCAGAATTGGCGGGGGGTAGTATTCCAAGATGTTTGACACCAAACACGACATGTTTAGGTGCAGCCATTCCAAAGTTAGCATTTAACGCGAGGTTATAATGCGCTTAAGAGTATATGGTCAGGCTGCACTACAAACAGCATCAGAGAAGGGTCTCCGACCGCTGCAGAGGGGCCCTGCTCATGCAGGGGCACCCTCTCACATAGGAACCACGCACTCTGCCTTCAGGATTGATAAGGCCTGCCATAGGAGTGACTTATAGGTTTATATGTGTGTATGTATATAGTGATATAGGTAACCTATATCACAGTAAGGGGTGCATGCACCACCTTACCCAGGCTGCAGTAGCAGACCTGTGGTGTCAGTTTGGATGGCCTTCCAGGGGTGGCATAATACATGCTGCAGCCCCTGGCAGGCCTCTGAGGTACCTATGCCCTTGGTACATAGCATACCATATACTAGGGACTTATAAGGGCACTCCAGATTCCAATCAGTGATGTGCCTAAGGCACATGGAAACCATTTTACAGAGAAAGCAGATAGACTGGGGCCCTGAATAGCAGGATCCCAGTCCAACTAAGTCATAAACCAGCAAAACACCATAAAAAAAGTGGGGGCAACCATATAGTCAGATTCCACCTTCCTACATAACCCCCCCCCAAACGAAAGGAGATAAGGCTAACCTTGGCCAGTTGAGCCTTCATTGACTAAGTGGTCATATAAGGAAGCACCTGCACTAGCATGGTTGCCCCCTGTCTTATGGTCCACTAAGCAATCCCTCACCCTAAGGGTATGAGAGGGTCTCCACCATGGGGATTCACTACCTGTGGTGTGCTTAGGTAAAGTACAAGGCTGGTGAGGTGTCTGGGTAGAGAAGTGAGGCCCTAGGAATGTTGGCCTCAGCTTCCTCAGATCACTGGTCACCATGTATGCCTGTCTTTCCATGACTGAGTTGCACTTTGCTCTAAGGGTCAACCTTTGGCTGCCTACAGCTGGGGGTTGGGTCCCTTTGGATGGACTACTGGAGGGACATGGCAGGTTTGGAACCTTCTGGTCCCAGGTTTGCCCTTGCCTACCAGAGTCCTTCTGGGGGAGGTCCCTACATAGAGGTATGGGGGATCCCTCAGTGTGTAGAGGAATTTTCACCTGGCTAGGGCTACTAGACTGGGTGCCCCTAATCTGCTGATGGGGGGTTCCTCTGGACAGGGGGCCCTGGGGGTCCACTGACCTCCCTGACCTCTGCAGCCCTGGGCTGACTGAGGCAGGGTAGAGAGGGGCAGGTTACCTGCTCCAGACTGGGTACCACCTTGGAAGGGTCCTATGCCATCAGGGGGTGGTCAGGCCAGGCCTGACTACCTCTGTGGCAGTTCCTTCACTAGGGGTAGGGTCAGTTCCCTGAGGAGGCTGACCCTTACCTACTGTCTGGGGGGAAGAAGACTTTTCTTCAACCCTGGTGCTCTCTTTGGGGGAGAGTGGGCCATTCTTTCAGGCTCCATCTCTCCAAATTCTTGGGCTGGGGCTGTGGCCATCACAGCCCCACTAACCTTTACAGGGACGCCCAACATCCTAAGATGGGTTTGGTGTTCAACTTCAGCCCAGGCTGAAATTTCCAAATCATTGCCCATCAGGCAATCTACAGGTAAGGTGGGGGACACTGCCACTCTCTTTGGGCCTGTGACCCCCTCCCAGCTGAGATTGACTATGGCCATGGGGTGATCTGTTCTGACACCATCAATGTTGGTCACCTGGTACTTAAACTCAGGTAAAAACTGGTGAGGGGGGACTAGTTTCCCTGCCACCATGGTGACACTAGCCCCTGTGTCCCTAAATGCCACAGCTTTCTGACCATTAATTATTGGCTCCAATCTGTACCTGCCCAACGCTGTGGGACCCATGGTAAAGGTGGCAAATCCTATACCACCATCAGAGTCAGAGGAGTCTGTTGAGGGGTCCCTGTCTAAACTAGGGCTCCCCTCTGTTCCTCTTGCAAAAGCACCCAACTTTTTGGGTGCACTACTCCCAACTGGAGGATTACTACTGGTAGTACCAGGAGGGGTGGTAGTAGTTGTGGGAGGAACATTTTCTTTATTGCCAATCCTGGGGCAACTGGGATCAGTTTTCCAGTGCCCAGGCTTTTACAGACATGGCAATAGGGTTTCTTTTCAGGAGAGGAAGGAGTTTGGGACCCACCCCCAGAAGAGGAATTTTGGGGCCCTGTAGGGGACTTATCCTTAGATTTATCCCCACCTTTCTCTTGGGACTTAGTAGAATCTTTCTTCTGGTCACCACCCTGATTTCTAGTTTTTACTCTGGTTCTGACCCATTTGTCTGCCTTCTTTCCCAATTCTTGGGGAGAGGTCAGATCAGAGTCCACCAGATACTGGTGCAAAAGCTGGTTTTGACAATTATTAAGGATCTGCTCCCTCATAATCAAATTGTACAATCCTAAAAAGTCATGCACTTTGTTGCCATGTATCCAACCTTCCAGAGCCTTTGTAGCACAATCTACAAAATCAACCCAGTCTTGAGTCTGAGCTTTTTGGGTGTCTCTGAACTTCAACCTATACTGTTCAGTGGTTAGGCCAAACCGATCTATCAGAGCACTCTTCAAGACTGTGTAATTGTCAGCATTCTCTTCTCTTACAGTGAGGAGCTTGTCTCTACCTTTGTCTGCAAAGGAGAGCCACAAGATCGCTGCCCACTGCCTCTGGGGGACCTTCTGAACTTTACAGGCCCTCTCCAGTGCAGTTATCCATTTGTGGATGTCATCCCCACTCTGGTAGGGAGGGACAATCTTGTTTAGGTTTCTATGGTCATAAGACCTTTCCCTAGCTCTAGGGATATTGCTGCCACCATGGGACTCTAGTCCCAACTTTCTTCACTCTCTAAGGAGATCTAGGGATTCCCTATCTAAAGCCAATTGCTTTTTTCTGATTTCCAGCTGAGTTTCCTCATACTGGACCAGTCTGGCTCTCCTCTCATGAGAGGATTCCCTCCTGTGAGAGGAGACAGAGCTCCCTATAGAGGTGCCAGAGTGGTTAGACTCCTGAGAAGGAGATCTAGACTTCCTGGGCACACTCTTAATCCTTCCTGGGGGACAAAGAGGGCATCATCCTGATCATCCTCATCATCGTCCACAGGAGGGATTGGGTTATCCAGGTCAGGGTCATTGTCACCCTCCTGGCCAGTTTCAGAGGGGGCTGGGGGTATTGGTACCCCTGGCCTCCTCCTCTTCTCCTGCCCCACCCTCAGCTCCTACCCCTTCAGTCCCCAAGGGCTTACTAAGGTCATAAGCCACCAACAACTCCTTGAGGTGTTGGGTGGTGGGGCTTTGGCCTGTCCTTATTTTTCTCAAGTTACATAAAGCTCTCAATTCCAAGAATGGGAGTGTATCATACTTGGAGGGTGGAAGCTCAATGGCTTCCTGCAAGGATTCTTTGGATCCTGCCCTTAAAGACATTACTAGTGTGGTGTGGTGTATGCACTACCTACTCTAGTGTGGCCTACTAAACTCTCTTGAGTTGTAGAAAGGGTTGTGCTATCCCTTAACACACAACTCTAAGTTCAGTAGAACTTACTGTATTCTAAGCTTAAATTATATGTACCTTAGGTACCTTTAGTGGTTTTCAGTTGATCAATTCAATTGAGATTATCTGGTAAAACAATAGCAAGCTGGAATCCCACACGCTGCACACCAATGTGAGAAGTTGGCCTGGCATATGCTGTCCACTAATTATAGTGGGCACCTTGCACCAGTCCAAACAACCCCTTATTGGAGATAGGTTAAAGACAACCTTATTGAAAGCTATCCTAGTGGTAGCTATGGAGAGCAGCCTTCAGGCTAAGTCTTGAAGGAATGTAAAGCAGCTTGTTTTACCAGTCTATAATCTCTTGAGTGACCAAATGAAAGAGCACCACACCAGGTATATATTCAAAATATATGTATTTATTGCTAAACACACCCCTCTAGTCTCTTTATGAGGCTAGAGTTCGAAGTACATAAGTTATAAGTTATTTAAACACAGTAATAGCACAAATACACGTTTGGGCCCTAGGGGCGTACTCAAACCATATACCAATAAAGTGGTATAAGAACCACGACTGAACTAGACACTAGGCCTAGAGCCTCTAGAAGTGCTTGGACCACAAGGAACCACCCAAGGTAGTGACACAGGGGACCCACGGGAGACGCGTGCAGTGTAAATACACAACCGCGATACGCCGTTGACTTCTATGGAGAAAGTCGTGATCGGGAAATTAGAGAAAAGGGACACTTAAAAGAGGACTTGGACCAAACCCTTTGAGATCTAGGACTTTGAAGAGTCTCTACCCACGGGAGCACCGGAGTACTCGTGTTACCTCACCCAGGGAAGCCGGGTGCATAGGTGCCTTTCGGGGTCGGGTTTCGTCGTCGATTCGAATGGCGATCTGCGGCAAAGTGCTGCTGGCGGCCAAGAGAAAAGTGTCCGGGTGGATCCAAGAGTGGATCGGAGTTCTGAAGAACCTGAAAGCAGAGGGGACAGAGTCTGGGTCAATAGCCAGTGACCAGGAAGGCGATGGACAGATGCCCACCGATGTCGAGTGCTTCAGGTGCGTTGACGGTCGTCTTGACTCTTCAGCCACGAGGTCCAGGAGGCGTTGTCGGCGACCAGGAGCAGAATTTGGGCTGGTACACGATGTCTGTCGAGTGCTGAGGTGTCGGCGACCGGATTGGACCCAACAAGCCTTGGCAACAGCAAGTCTCGGTGAAGATGTAGATCGTCGATGGTGCAGACCAGCAAGGTCTGTGGAACTCACCCAGCGAGGGTAAGTGAGGGCAGGCCTGGAGCAACCAGGATGCCAAGTTAGAAAAGGATTGGCCTTCGTTAAGGGCTACTAGCCAACGGGCTAGCGACCGCAAAGGAGCCTCGTGACGCCGCACGTGGATCTGGCTTACAGGACACTCATGGAGTGGGGGCCAGTGATCTTTGGTGCAGGTGGTGCTGGAGGCTGGGGTTACTCGGAGCCCAAAGCACGACTTCTTGGGAGACCCAGAAGAGGATGCACTTGCAAATGTGCTCGGTGTCCAGGGGTCACGGTCTCAAGTCACCCACGATAGCCACGGGCCTCAGCTTTGCTGGGGACTCAGGGTAGCCTCGGGGAAGTCTGAGAATCCACCTCTGGTGATGCGATGACTTCGGCGTCCGACGGGAGCTTCAGAAATGCGAACCGGACAGATGCTTCTTTGGTGCCTGCCAAGCAGGGGAGTCACTCCTTGACCCCAAGGGAGATTCTTCTGTCCTCTAATCGTGAGTAGAGCGTCGAAGGTCCAGGATTCAGTTTCAGAGTTTCGTCCAGGTATAATCTAAAGTCCTAAGGACTGGGTTCCTACCTTTATACTAAAGATAGGGGTTGGACTACTCTGTGGCCCCACCTATGGGTGGGTCAGGGCAGAGGGGTGGCTACACCCCTTTCCCTTTGTCCAGTTCCCGCCAAAGCAGGGGCTGCAAGCCCCTGATCCGGTTTGAACTGGGGTATGCACAGGGACACCAAATGTGCCCCCAGTGCAGGACTTCAAAGCACCCGAAAGTGCTCCCGCCCAGCCCCAATACACATTATCCTGTCTGGGGAGGTGGTCACACCTCCCTGGGACAGGAAACCTATTGTCCAGGCCTCCCCTGCCGGAGTTTCGTCCAGCAGCAGGAGGCCAGACTCGTGTCTGTGGCAGCAGCATCCATTTTGTGATGCCAGGGCTCTGGAAAGAAGTTACCGGCCAGGCCACGGTTAACATGTCTCTCCCTCTAGAAGGGTGGAATGCTACCCCCGCCACCAGAATTGGCGGGGGGGTAGTATTCCAAGATGTTTGACACCAAACACGACATGTTTAGGTGCAGCCATTCCAAAGTTAGCATTTAACGCGAGGTTATAATGCGCTTAAGAGTATATGGTCAGGCTGCACTACAAACAGCATCAGAGAAGGGTCTCCGACCGCTGCAGAGGGGCCCTGCTCATGCAGGGGCACCCTCTCACATAGGAACCACGCACTCTGCCTTCAGGATTGATAAGGCCTGCCATAGGAGTGACTTATAGGTTTATATGTGTGTATGTATATAGTGATATAGGTAACCTATATCACAGTAAGGGGTGCATGCACCACCTTACCCAGGCTGCAGTAGCAGACCTGTGGTGTCAGTTTGGATGGCCTTCCAGGGGTGGCATAATACATGCTGCAGCCCCTGGCAGGCCTCTGAGGTACCTATGCCCTTGGTACATAGCATACCATATACTAGGGACTTATAAGGGCACTCCAGATTCCAATCAGTGATGTGCCTAAGGCACATGGAAACCATTTTACAGAGAAAGCAGATAGACTGGGGCCCTGAATAGCAGGATCCCAGTCCAACTAAGTCATAAACCAGCAAAACACCATAAAAAAAGTGGGGGCAACCATATAGTCAGATTCCACCTTCCTACTTAACCCCCCCCAAACGAAAGGAGATAAGGCTAACCTTGGCCAGTTGAGCCTTCATTGACTAAGTGGTCATATAAGGAAGCACCTGCACTAGCATGGTTGCCCCCTGTCTTATGGTCCACTAAGCAATCCCTCACCCTAAGGGTATGAGAGGGTCTCCACCATGGGGATTCACTACCTGTGGTGTGCTTAGGTAAAGTACAAGGCTGGTGAGGTGTCTGGGTAGAGAAGTGAGGCCCTAGGAATGTTGGCCTCAGCTTCCTCAGATCACTGGTCACCATGTATGCCTGTCTTTCCATGACTGAGTTGCACTTTGCTCTAAGGGTCAACCTTTGGCTGCCTACAGCTGGGGGTTGGGTCCCTTTGGATGGACTACTGGAGGGACATGGCAGGTTTGGAACCTTCTGGTCCCAGGTTTGCCCTTGCCTACCAGAGTCCTTCTGGGGGAGGTCCCTACATAGAGGTATGGGGGATCCCTCAGTGTGTAGAGGAATTTTCACCTGGCTAGGGCTACTAGACTGGGTGCCCCTAATCTGCTGATGGGGGGTTCCTCTGGACAGGGGGCCCTGGGGGTCCACTGACCTCCCTGACCTCTGCAGCCCTGGGCTGACTGAGGCAGGGTAGAGAGGGGCAGGTTACCTGCTCCAGACTGGGTACCACCTTGGAAGGGTCCTCTGCCATCAGGGGGTGGTCAGGCCAGGCCTGACTACCTCTGTGGCAGTTCCTTCACTAGGGGTAGGGTCAGTTCCCTGAGGAGGCTGACCCTTACCTACTGTCTGGGGGAAGAAGACTTTTCTTCAACCCTGGTGCTCTCTTTTGGGGGAGAGTGGGCCATTCTTTCAGGCTCCATCTCTCCAAATTCTTGGGCTGGGGCTGTGGCCATCACAGCCCCACTAACCTTTACAGGGACGCCCAACATCCTAAGATGGGTTTGGTGTTCAACTTCAGCCCAGGCTGAAATTTCCAAATCATTGCCCATCAGGCAATCTACAGGTAAGGTGGGGGACACTGCCACTCTCTTTGGGCCTGTGACCCCCTCCCAGCTGAGATTGACTATGGCCATGGGGTGATCTGTTCTGACACCATCAATGTTGGTCACCTGGTACTTAAACTCAGGTAAAAACTGGTGAGGGGGGACTAGTTTCCCTGCCACCATGGTGACACTAGCCCCTGTGTCCCTAAATGCCACAGCTTTCTGACCATTAATTATTGGCTCCAATCTGTACCTGCCCAACGCTGTGGGACCCATGGTAAAGGTGGCAAATCCTATACCACCATCAGAGTCAGAGGAGTCTGTTGAGGGGTCCCTGTCTAAACTAGGGCTCCCCTCTGTTCCTCTTGCAAAAGCACCCAACTTTTTGGGTGCACTACTCCCAACTGGAGGATTACTACTGGTAGTACCAGGAGGGGTGGTAGTAGTTGTGGGAGGAACATTTTCTTTATTGCCAATCCTGGGGCAACTGGGATCAGTTTTCCAGTGCCCAGGCTTTTTACAGACATGGCAATAGGGTTTCTTTTCAGGAGAGGAAGGAGTTTGGGACCCACCCCCAGAAGAGGAATTTTGGGGCCCTGTAGGGGACTTATCCTTAGATTTATCCCCACCTTTCTCTTGGGACTTAGTAGAATCTTTCTTCTGGTCACCACCCTGATTTCTAGTTTTTACTCTGGTTCTGACCCATTTGTCTGCCTTCTTTCCCAATTCTTGGGGAGAGGTCAGATCAGAGTCCACCAGATACTGGTGCAAAAGCTGGTTTTGACAATTATTAAGGATCTGCTCCCTCATAATCAAATTGTACAATCCTAAAAAGTCATGCACTTTGTTGCCATGTATCCAACCTTCCAGAGCCTTTGTAGCACAATCTACAAAATCAACCCAGTCTTGAGTCTGAGCTTTTTGGGTGTCTCTGAACTTCAACCTATACTGTTCAGTGGTTAGGCCAAACCCATCTATCAGAGCACTCTTCAAGACTGTGTAATTGTCAGCATTCTCTTCTCTTACAGTGAGGAGCTTGTCTCTACCTTTGTCTGCAAAGGAGAGCCACAAGATCGCTGCCCACTGCCTCTGGGGGACCTTCTGAACTTTACAGGCCCTCTCCAGTGCAGTTATCCATTTGTGGATGTCATCCCCACTCTGGTAGGGAGGGACAATCTTGTTTAGGTTTCTATGGTCATAAGACCTTTCCCTATCTCTAGGGATATTGCTGCCACCATGGGACTCTAGTCCCAACTTTCTTCACTCTCTAAGGAGATCTAGGGATTCCCTATCTAAAGCCAATTGCTTTTTTCTGATTTCCAGCTGAGTTTCCTCATACTGGACCAGTCTGGCTCTCCTCTCATGAGAGGATTCCCTCCTGTGAGAGGAGACAGAGCTCCCTATAGAGGTGCCAGAGTGGTTAGACTCCTGAGAAGGAGATCTAGACTTCCTGGGCACACTCTTAATCCTTCCTGGGGGGACAAAGAGGGCATCATCCTGATCATCCTCATCATCGTCCACAGGTGGGATTGGGTTATCCAGGTCAGGGTCATTGTCACCCTCCTGGCCAGTTTCAGAGGGGGGGCTGGGGGTATTGGTACCCCTGGCCTCCTCCTCTTCTCCTGCCCCACCCTCAGCTCCTACCCCTTCAGTCCCCAAGGGCTTACTAAGGTCATAAGCCACCAACAACTCCTTGAGGTGTTGGGTGGTGGGGCTTTGGCCTGTCCTTATTTTTCTCAAGTTACATAAAGCTCTCAATTCCAAGAATGGGAGTGTATCATACTTGGAGGGTGGAAGCTCAATGGCTTCCTGCAAGGATTCTTTGGATCCTGCCCTTAAAGACATTACTAGTGTGGTGTGGTGTATGCACTACCTACTCTAGTGTGGCCTACTAAACTCTCTTGAGTTGTAGAAAGGGTTGTGCTATCCCTTAACACACAACTCTAAGTTCAGTAGAACTTACTGTATTCTAAGCTTAAATTATATGTACCTTAGGTACCTTTAGTGGTTTTCAGTTGATCAATTCAATTGAGATTATCTGGTAAAACAATAGCAAGCTGGAATCCCACACGCTGCACACCAATGTGAGAAGTTGGCCTGGCATATGCTGTCCACTAATTATAGTGGGCACCTTGCACCAGTCCAAACAACCCCTTATTGGAGATAGGTTAAAGACAACCTTATTGAAAGCTATCCTAGTGGTAGCTATGGAGAGCAGCCTTCAGGCTAAGTCTTGAAGGAATGTAAAGCAGCTTGTTTTACCAGTCTATAATCTCTTGAGTGACCAAATGAAAGAGCACCACACCAGGTATATATTCAAAATATATGTATTTATTGCTAAACACACCCCTCTAGTCTCTTTATGAGGCTAGAGTTCGAAGTACATAAGTTATAAGTTATTTAAACACAGTAATAGCACAAATACACGTTTGGGCCCTAGGGGCGTACCAAACCATATACCAATAAAGTGGTATAAGAACCACGACTGAACTAGACACTAGGCCTAGAGCCTCTAGAAGTGCTTGGACCACAAGGAACCACCCAAGGTAGTGACACAGGGGACCCACGGGAGACGCGTGCAGTGTAAATACACAACCGCGATACGCCGTTGACTTCTATGGAGAAAGTCGTGATCGGGAAATTAGAGAAAAGGGACACTTAAAAGAGGACTTGGACCAAACCCTTTGAGATCTAGGACTTTGAAGAGTCTCTACCCACGGGAGCACCGGAGTACTCGTGTTACCTCACCCAGGGAAGCCGGGTGCATAGGTGCCTTTCGGGGTCGGGTTTCGTCGTCGATTCGAATGGCGATCTGCTGCAAAGTGCTGCTGGCGGCCAAGAGAAAAGTGTCCGGGTGGATCCAAGAGTGGATCGGAGTTCTGAAGAACCTGAAAGCAGAGGGGACAGAGTCTGGGTCAATAGCCAGTGACCAGGAAGGCGATGGACAGATGCCCACCGATGTCGAGTGCTTCAGGTGCGTTGACGGTCGTCTTGACTCTTCAGCCACGAGGTCCAGGAGGCGTTGTCGGTGACCAGGAGCAGGATTCGGGCTGGTACACGATGTCTGTCGAGTGCTGAGGTGTCGGCGACCGGATTGGACCCAACAAGCCTTGGCAACGGCAAGTCTTGGTGAAGATGTAGATCGTCGATGGTGCAGACCAGCAAGGTCTGTGGAACTCACCCAGTGAGGGTAAGTGAGGGCAGGCCTGGAGCAACCAGGATGCCAAGTTAGAAAAGGATTGGCCTTCGTTAAGGGCTACTAGCCAACGGGCTAGCGACCGCGAAGGAGCCTCGTGATGCCGCACGTGGATCTGGCTTACAGGACACTCGTGGAGTGGGGGCCAGTGATCTTTGGTGCAGGTGGTGCTGGAGGCTGGGGTTACTCGGAGCCCAAAGCACGACTTCTTGGGAGACCCAGAAGAGGATGCACTTGCAAATGTGCTCGGTGTCCAGGGGTCACGGTCTCAAGTCACCCACGATAGCCACGGGCCTCAGCTTTGCTGGGGACTCAGGGTAGCCTCGGGGAAGTCTGAGAATCCACCTCTGGTGATGCGATGACTTCAGCGTCCGACGGGAGCTTCAGAAATCCGAACCGGACAGATGCTTCTTTGGTGCCTGCCAAGCAGGGGAGTCACTCCTTGACCCCAAGGGAGATTCTTCTGTCCTCTAATCGTGAGTAGAGCGTCGAAGGTCCAGGATTCAGTTTCAGAGTTTCGTCCAGGTATAATCTAAAGTCCTAAGGACTGGGTTCCTACCTTTATACTAAAGATAGGGGTTGGACTACTCTGTGGCCCCACCTATGGGTGGGTCAGGGCAGAGGGGTGGATACACCCCTTTCCCTTTGTCCAGTTCCCGCCAAAGCAGGGGCTGCAAGCCCCTGATCCGGTTTGAACTGGGGTATGCACAGGGACACCAAATGTGCCCCCAGTGCAGGACTTCAAAGCACCCGAAAGTGCTCCCGCCCAGCCCCAATACACATTATCCTGTCTGGGGAGGTGGTCACACCTCCCTGGGACAGGAAACCTATTGTCCAGGCCTCCCCTGCCGGAGTTTCGTCCAGCAGCAGGAGGCCAGACTCGTGTCTGTGGCAGCAGCATCCATTTTGTGATGCCAGGGCTCTGGAAAGAAGTTACCGGCCAGGCCAGGGTTAACATGTCTCTCCCTCTAGAAGGGTGGAATGCTACCCCCGCCGCCAGAATTGGCGGGGGGTAGTATTCCAAGATGTTTGACACCAAACACGACATGTTTAGGTGCAGCCATTCCAAAGTTAGCATTTAACGCGAGGTTATAATGCGCTTAAGAGTATATGGTCAGGCTGCACTACAAACAGCATCAGAGAAGGGTCTCCGACCGCTGCAGAGGGGCCCTGCTCATGCAGGGGCACCCTCTCACATAGGAACCACGCACTCTGCCTTCAGGATTGATAAGGCCTGCCATAGGAGTGACTTATAGGTTTATATGTGTGTATGTATATAGTGATATAGGTAACCTATATCACAGTAAGGGGTGCATGCACCACCTTACCCAGGCTGCAGTAGCAGACCTGTGGTGTCAGTTTGGATGGCCTTCCAGGGGTGGCATAATACATGCTGCAGCCCCTGGCAGGCCTCTGAGGTACCTATGCCCTTGGTACATAGCATACCATATACTAGGGACTTATAAGGGCACTCCAGATTCCAATCAGTGATGTGCCTAAGGCACATGGAAACCATTTTACAGAGAAAGCAGATAGACTGGGGCCCTGAATAGCAGGATCCCAGTCCAACTAAGTCATAAACCAGCAAAACACCATAAAAAAAAGTGGGGGCAACCATATAGTCAGATTCCACCTTCCTACAAACAGGGTGAGGATCCAACAGGGACTGGGGGGGACGGGGGGGTGATGGGCACAATGCCACACATGCACAATGAGGTGTAGCACACTGCACATCCACAATTACCCAGGGACATGTCCCCCATCCCCGTAGCACACTGCAGCACACACACATAGCAATCACAGCACATACCATGACAATGTGGCACAAAGTGCAACACCAACACTGCAGAACAGGGGACACAACTGGGTCCACCCAGGCGCAGAAACAGAACAATCACATTGGACAGAGCAGGGAACTGTGAGATGCACATCTACCCCTACAACCCCACATCAGCCATGTAGGCCAAATGTACACTGCCCCAACTCAAATAGCCACCACCGCCCAAACAGTCACAATGTACATTGTCACACAGTCTGCATGTCGACAAGAACAAGGCGCCAACACAATGCCAACATGCACCTCCCCTTCACAATGCAGAGGGACAAACAACACCTCCAGCAGGTCTGAACAGACAACCCATCAGTGATGCCCGAGACGAACACCACACCCCCGACGCCCTACAACAGCCCATGGACATCCCACACAACCCACCACCAGGACCAGGGAAGACCAGCTACTCAGAGGAGAACCCAGACTCTGCAACAGACCACACAGCATGAAGCACCCGCAATCACGGCTGCCTCACAACACGTCACCCAACCACACATGGCACCCCAATGCCAGGTGGCCGAACGCCAAAAGGAGGTGGCCCAACAGGTGAGGGTGTTGCCTAACCCATGGAATGCGAAGTAGAACACATACATGGGTGTCCAATACTCTTCAGGGACCACCTACACCCCACAAAGGAGACCCACACCTCCACAGAGACACATGCACATATCATGTTGAACTGGCTAAGGGCACGTGTGCCCGGCCCCTTCATTGGCAGGGCCACATGTACAGTGACGCCTGTGCTGGATGTGTGTGGGGTGAGTATAAGCCAGCCCGCATGGAGTGCTTGGTGCTGGCAACAACCTGAACAGTGGACACCAGTGCAATGGGAACAGTGGACACCAGCATAACAGAGTCAATTGCAGAGCAACATGGAGGGATCCGGAGTAAGGACAGAGGTCACCCAATATTCAGTCTGGACGTTCCGTGAGTTGCAGTGCACTGAGGTAGGGGCACTAGAGAAGAGCGCGCTCATGTGAAGGAATTGCTAGGATTGTGTCCCTTCGGGTTAGTCCTGATGCAGATGCAGTGGGGTGTGGTACACCTGCATCAACTTCCTCATCAACGTCCCAGGTCTCCCACACTGCCTGAGGTGACAGTTGCGTCCGCAGTCCACAGCGCAATACCCAGTATCAGATCCGGGTGTGTAGCTTGACTACCGCCACCAGTCTGCATTCCTGCCTTGGGGCTGCTGCCACCTGCCCTCCCATTGTCTGTGCCTTCTCCCCTCTGCACACTTGACACATCCTCCTCCTCATGGTCCCAGGTCTTCCCCACTGCATGAGGTGACATTGCTGGGCAACCTCACAACAGCACAAAACTCAATCAGTAACGGACAATGGCTTGCGGTGCACTGAGTCACTGGCACCTGGAGTGCTGAGCAGGACAGCAGGCCGATGATGGCATCCACGACAGGTCTGGGCAACTCCGTAGGTCTGTCAGGACCACCCTTTCGACTCTGGCAGATGGCGGTTGGAGGTGGTCCTTGCCGTGGTGGCGTGTGCCTCCTGCGGTGATGCGACATCCGGGCCGGTCAAGACTCAATGCCATGTGTGGGCCCTTGTGGCCCGCAGTTGGGGCCGGAGGAGGCGGACAGCGCAGGGCCACAGATACATGGCGTTGATGACCCCAAGACCATCGCTACAGAGGCCATTCAATGTCTCAGAAGAAGGGGTCCCAGGCGTGACCAGCACAGAGTTAGTGGCCCCGGATGCACTGCGGTCGGCACAGGCACCCAGCCACGGGACGGTGACTTGCGGTGCAGTCAGATGGGCCATGCGACCTGAGCGGGTCACCATCAATGTCCGAGGTGTATGTTGCGGAGGGTTTCGGGGGACAGTGGAAGGGGTCCTCCAGGGCATGATGCGGAAGGTCTGATGTTATCTGGAAGCAGCAAATGGAGGAGTGGAAAGCGCAACCCTCGTTTTCACCAACAATTCGGTATCAGCTACATGTGGATGTAAACTAGCCCCTAGTCCATAGACTCAAACGCCCCCAATGTACGACCAGTGAGTGTCCATGAATGTCGGGGAACAATCTCAGTGGCACAGGTCCTGGGAGGGGATACAGTCTGCGATGATGCCTGTACACAGATGTGAACTCCAAGAATGCCAAATCAAGGCGCTGTGACCTACTGGACTGCAGTGTAGGCCGGAGGCAGCGGCCAGCAGTGGCCCACAGCCACGTGTCGTTGGCTCGCGAGGCACAGAGTTAGTGACACAGTGGCAGTTGTCGGTAGTGTTCAATCACCTCCATGACGATGATCCTGTTCCCTCCGGCCTGCAACGCGTCATCCTCTTACGCCCCTCCGTGCGTGCGAAGACATGTATTCAGCCTTTTGAATTACTGATGTTCAGTTCCAATTCTGGGATCCCACTCGAGCGCAGCGTAGGCCGAGGGCAGTGGTCCGCGTAGGCCCACAGACACGTGTGGTTGTGATGCCATGCACAGACTTGTTGCCACCACATCGAAGGGTGTATGGTGAATAGTTCTCTGCCTTAAATAATGTTCACTGCCATGGTGTAATCAAGACTCAGTTCCAAATGTGTGACCTACCTGACCGTGGTGTAGGCCTGAGGCAGCGGTCAGCACGGCCCATTCACCGAGTGTCGCCGGCATAGGTTGGATGGCCCCACCGGCCTGCGTAGTTCAGGTTCAGTGGCACCACGTGTAGCAGGCTGGCGTTGGACAGGGTTAGTGGCACCACGTGTCGCAAGATGCCCATATGGAACTATGCCTCACTGAACTGGGGGGGTCTGGTGCTGTGGCCGCTGGCCGGGATATGGGGTCACTGCCATTCATGACTCAAGACACAGTTCCACATGTGGGACCTACTGGTCCAAAGAGTAGTCCGGGGCGGCAGTGGAGTACGTCAACGAAAAGGGAATAAAGCGGGCCAGTGTCGTGGCGGCCGTGATGGTCTGAGGTGGATGCCAAGGTCTCGGGCCTCGGGCTTGTGCCGGCACGTGGTGGGCCCTCCTTGACACACGCCGGTGTCGGAAGGTGATCAGTGTGGCCTGGCTGCGCAGGGGCTGGCCTGACAGGCTCGTGGACCAGCGTGCCGGGGTCCGGCAGGCGCACGGCATCGCAGGCAACTCCGCTCATGAGGATGGCGTCAGCCTCGTGGCGAGGTGGGAGGTGCCACCCTGGCAGAGACGTGAGTCTTTCCGGAAGTGGACCACGCCCAGGCCTACGTGGTTTTTATTCACACCCCTACGCTGGCGTGGCGTACGCCGGGCCATCCCACTCCGCTGACGCTTAGGGGGGGGGGCATAACAGGCAACATTTCCGCGAGGACCCCCACTAGCTGTGGTGACATGGTGGTGTCCACTGTCCACTACACTCCATACGCAAGTGGTGTATGTCGCCATGGATATGGGTGTGTTCTGCATACTGCGAGGTGTCCAGCACATCTCCGGCACTGTTGGCATTGTGTACTTTCCCAATCATGGTTCTACTGCATCCTTCAGATTGGCGTTTCTTTTGGTTTTTTTGATGTGTATTATATATTTTACTTTCACGTTACCTCTCACTCAGTTTCACCGATTTTTCTAGTCCGCTTTCTATGCGCTCTGTTAATTTAAGTCATGTATCTACCTCGCGCCGCATTCAGAGCTTGCGCACTCGTTTGGAGGACACCATGTTCGCTGTTTATCGGTAAGAGTAGGGCTAGTTTGATTCTCACCGTGGTTCTTTCGTGTTAGGTCAGTTTGTGGTAATCGTATCCCATTTTATTTTACAGCATACATTGTGGTGTTTTTGACGATCGTATTTCGATCCCGTCTTAGAAATCCCGATCCTACATGTCCCGAAGATTCTTTGGGGCACATCATTAAGAATATAGGTGAGCGTCTATCACCTTTGCACCTGCCCTTTTTTCATTGAACGTTACGGCATTAGATTTCTCACTTTGTTTCTTTTATGTTTCCCTTTTTGACAGAATATTATTTACGTAACCTACAGGGTTTCTGAGAAACATTTCAAGGTGAGCCACGTGTTCTTGTGGTTTCACGATTTCAGATTCTCGGCGTTCCTCACTTCCTTCTCACCGATATTCACTTTCAATAATTATCATTCATTAATAGATATCACAGGCATTTTTTCTAATTTCATGGTGCTGGGTTCTTCTTCTTTTTCTTTTCTTTTGTTTAGAATATTCTATCACCATTGGTTTCAAATTCTTTGTTATACTATTCATCGTCACTTCGCACAATGAATTTTTATAACATCATTTTTATAACCACATTCTAAGCGTTAATAGCACACTATCTTGATTGTCACCAGGTATATGTTGTGGACTGCATTTCTCCATGCATCGATAATTACAGTTTACAGTGTACACATTCTACTTGATTACAGACCCGCCCCTGAGGAAGGGAACACCAAGTCCCGAAATGCATTGGGCTTGCCATCTGGTCTTGTCATCAATGGGAAATTAACAGCAATTTTCATATGTTCTTGGATCTCGAAATTACGTATTGTGGATATTTTTTTGAAATGACATTTTTGTTTGATGTATAACATGTATTGTTATTAAGCTGGCACTAAATGCAAATCTGTCCATTGAAGATTATTAATCAATGTTGTGATTAATACAGCAAATGTAATGCATACCATGATTTTTGAGTTCATTGACTTTTGGTTAACATAAATCTTTTGGCATAAATCGAACATTTTGTTTAGAACCATTGGTTCATAGTGAAGTGTGCTCACCACAATCAGGACGTGTTTCCTGTTAGTTTTTTCTACTGCATCCTTCACACACGCCTGGTAGCCACCTCTCCCCACATTCGGCTAGTATGTGGCTGAGGTGCCATGCCGTTGCTGGCTCATTTTCAGGGCTTGCCCATGTGGACATTGTAAGTTGTTCTGTCGTGTCTGGTGGGTGGGCATATTGTTGTGCCTGTTGTATGTGATTTTGTGACGTGTGCATTGCCAGAGTTGTGAGTTGCATGGTTGAGGTGTGTGGGATGTTCATTTGTATATTGCCAAGGGGCTGTACATTTCCCTTGTTGCCATCCTGGGAACGCTGGTTGATGATGGACTGTCGGAGAATGAAGGTATCATGCACACTGACTGTGTATTTGAAGGCGACATTGTTGGGTGTTCCACGGTGTTCTGTTGTTGCCTGCACATTGGTGTGAGACGTGTGCTTCCTGTTGCGGTGATTGTGTGCTGTGTCACCAGGGGGCACAGGTAGTACATGTGTGCTGTGTGTTGCCCCCAACACGTGCGTGCATCCTGCTATGGCGTATGGTCCTTGCTTGGTCTCCAGCGGATCCTGCGCCTTGTGTTGTACGTATGGGGACTGGGGTACCAGGGTGATGGTGATGTCCAGGACAGGTTATAGGGGACTTGTATGTGGCTGGCTGTGAGACTCCTCCGACTCTGGCGGGTGTTGGATGGGGAGTCCCAGGGGCCAACAGGTGCAGCCACGCCATCAGCTTTGTGTGGGGTGGGATGTTGGTTGTCCGCTGTGTTGTTGCCGTAGGCCTGTTAGGCGATGATGGTCAGGATGCGTAGGTTGGTTGTCCCTTTCAGCCTGTAGTGGAAGGTGACATTGTCAGATGTTGGGTCTGTGCGGCTGGTACGTTGGGGTTCCGCTGTCTTTGTCTGCGCTGCGTCTGTGTTGGTCCGGGGGGGGTGTTCCGGGTGTGGGATGGGGTCCTGGGGTGGTGGGGGTGGGTGTTGTGGCCCTCTTGGGTGTCCGGGCCGCATGATGGGTGGCTCCATGGCATCTGTTGCCCTTCGGATGTGGCCCTGGGCTGTGCTCCCTTTTGTGGTGCTGGCTGCCGTCCGACTTTACACCAGGTCAGAGCAGGTGTAGATTTCCTGGTGCTAACGCGCCTTATCGCCTGTTTTGTGTTTTTATCGCGGATGTGGCTGGTCGTTGTGAATGTTGAGGTGTGCTGTTGTCTCTGCTTTTGTCACGGGAACGCCTACTCTGCATCTCATTAGCGATATTTGCGATGGTCCTCTGTGGCAATGTTTTTTGCGGCTGCTATCGCGGGTAAACTGGTGCTGTGGGCTATTCACACCGGCTTGTGAATGGGGGGGTAAATTTATCACGACTTTGGCTGCGATAAAGTGCTGTTAATTCGGCGATAGCTCCTTGTGAATATGCCCCATTGTGCGCAACTCCTCAGCAGAAACAGGACCCCCTCATACCGCATACTAGATGCAGTAAAACCGCCGGAAATTAGCCCTCGGCTCTGGGAACGGCAAGAAGATCAGAGCCCAGCAGCCATCTTGCAGCGCTCCTGCACGCACCCTCTCAAAAACATTTTAAAGGCTTTCCTTCTTAGGTGTGGTGCTTTAACTATGCACTGGTAAGAGAAAAAAGTACCAGCCTTAGGTGATGCCCAAACATTAAAATACTGCTCAGGGTGGTAAAGAAAAACACCAGGTGCCAACACTATGGTTGTGATCAATGTACATGGGGCGATAGGCGAGACAGACTTGCGTTCACAAACTTCCTACTTTACATGTTTGGGCATTAAGTATTCAACATGAGGGAAAGCCTCTTTTGTCACCAAACAGAAACTGCAGTGTGGAGGTACTAACAAGGCAAACCGACAAGGGTTGAAGAGACGGCATCAAAAAAACTGAGAAGAAAAGGAAGAGAAAGTGACATCTACTGTGAGTAACAAACACCTAAATGCATTCTCAGTGGGATCCTGAGCCACAAGGTATTTGGTATAAAAAGAGAACCCAACTGTAGAGTGACCTTGCATAACGGGCCGCATAACGTACAGCATACACTGTACCACTGTGCATAGCAGCACGCCTTTAACTGCCTGGTGCAGGTTGGAACGACGCAACATATTAGGGTCAGTTAAGGCCTAACAGGGGAACTAAGGCAGGCCTGGTCAAACTGCTCAAAGCAGCCTGTTCCCTTCAGATCCTTGCGCATACTCTCTCTTTCCATCCATTCATTCTCTCTGGATCTGTTCTTCCTTTCTGATGGTGTTCTCTCTGCCTTCCCCCTCCCTCCTCTCTTTCTCTCTCTTAAAGCCTCTCAGTACCTGCTGCAAATAACCTCGGGTAGCTGGTGAGAGTGGCAGAGGCACCAGAAGCGGCCGCCTGCACTAAAAACCATCCTCCAAGGGCTCAGTCTGCTGGGGAAATGCCTGGTGGAATAAAAGGGCTAGCTGGCCCTGAAGTCAATGTGCTGTTCAGTGTGCCAGCCCAAACACACGCCTGTACTTTGATTAGCACTAACATAAAAGGGAAAGAAAAATAGATACCCATGTAGTGGCTTATTTGTACAAAGTGAAACCAGATAAATTACAGCTTCAATCAATCAATAGATTTCTAGAGCGCATCTTCTCACCCGTGAGAGTATCCAAGCACTGGCAGGGCCCAGTTGATTAGCCGAATAGCCAGGTCTTCAGGGACTTTCTGAACTCTGGAAGAGATCCGGAGATGAAAGGGTAGCTCGTTCCATGTCTTTGCTGCTAGTTAGGAGAAGGAGTGACCTCTGCATCTGCATCTGCTATGTTGGATGCGGGGTGAGGGTTAAAGAAATGGAAGCGGAGCGTAGGTGTCTGGAAGGTTAATGGAAGTTCAGTCTGTGGTTCACGTAGGCGGGTCCGCAGTTGTGTAGGGCCTTGTATGCGCAGGTCAGGAGCGTGAACTGACATCTTTTCTGTACAGGGAGCAAGTGGAGTTCCCTCAGGTAGGGGTGATGTGGGTTCATCCGAAAGGAAGCCAACCACTGTCATTTCGAAAGCATCTGAAAACTTGGCTATTCCCGTAAATCCACATATCTCCCTAGCCACCTCCGCAGCGCTGGGATGCCTCCGGGTAGCCATGCGCTATATAAAAGCTTTTTTCATTTCATTTCATTCATTCATCTAGGGCGTTCCAAGACAAGTCTGGCTGTGGTGTTCTGTATGGTCTGTAGTCGTCAGAGCAGGTGAGCTGCGATCACTGCATAGAGAGCGTTGCCGTAGTCCATTCAGCTGGAGATGAGGGCCTGGATGATGGTGCGTCTTGAACTTTGGGGTAGCCATTTGAATATCTTACGAAGCATGCACATGATGAAGATGCAGGAGGAGAAGACAGAGTTGACCTGAGTCGTCATGGTTAGCTTGATGTCCAGAATGATGCCTAGATTCCTAGCGTGGTCAGTGGTGGTAGGAGTAGGTCCGAGTTCTGAGGGCCACCAGGAAGCATCCCATGAGGAGCTTTTGTTTCCAAAGCTCAGTTTTCTGTCTGGTCCTTGTTGAGCTTCAGGCAGTTGTCCTTCATCCAGTTGGTGATGTCTGTGATATAGGGAAGAATGGGATGCATCATGTAAAGACCCACACAGATCTAAGACCCCGAGAGCCCCATGTGAATCTTTCAGGTTAGAGATAGTTTTGAACTCATGTAAGCAGTGACAGGCCCATGCATGGAAGCAGGGCCTTGGGTAAGAGCATTGAGTTCAGCAGAAATAGACAGGTCACATCTAACCCTGGGCGGTGAACTCCGCTCCGTTCGCGGAGTTTTCTGCGCACCGCGGAGTTCCCAAAAACTCCACTCCACAGAGCGGAGTTTCTTCCCAGCTCGCGCTCGTCCACGTCAAGTGGACAAGTGCGAGCGAGGAAAATCCACCTCCCGGCGAGATATTTCCTCGCTCGCGCTTGCCAAGGTCTAGTTGGCGAGCGGGGAAAATCAACCTCTTAGCGAGATTTCTCAACGCGAGCGATCGGATTTCTCAATGCGAGTGGTCGCTGCAGGTCGCAACCACTCGCGTTAAGAAACCTTTCGCTCAAAATCACAGCGAATGGTATGACCCTAACGCACTCTGCCGCTCGTGGAACTGCGCATACCTTGGCTGAGTTTTTTTGTCACTTTGCAGAGTTCCGCATAGCAGAACTCTGCCCAGGTTTTGTCACATCACACTTTAGCTTCAGGAAACATCTTGTGGTTAATTTAGCTGAACTGCTGCATGAAAATAGGTCATATTTCCCTTCAGTGTCAGGAAACTTAACAGAAATTAATTGTTTTGTTGAGAATATTTAGGTGGTTAGTTCTTCTTTTTTTTTTTTTTTTTTAATTTTTTTTATTAAGCAGTTCCAGAATATACATATATGTGAAATAGTAAACAGTGATAAAACCAGCAATAAATTACATAAAAAATTAACAATAAAAAGGCAGTAGTTATATAAAAAGGAAGGAATCTTATAAATAATATAGTACATCAAATATTAAAAAAATAGCTAGGTCCAATAAACGGGTAGTTTAGCCACAAATATACAGTACTTTTGGAAATATTTACAAGCAGATCGATCAATTCATTGGAGCCTATACCCAATAGTGCTGACCATTATTTCTATTAATTCCTACCTATGGCCCCCTTACGTTTCTGGTCCAGGCGGCGATAAATGACCAGGCCTTCTGGCCCCGGATTCTAGCCTGTCTACCCCTGCTGGCATAAATAGCCTTTTCTTGATTATAGATTCCCAGGAGCCGGGCGAGCCACATTTGGAAAGTTGGGGGATCAGAATCTTTCCATCTTGCAGCAAGTAAAATCCTGTATACCGCTGTCCCTCAAAAAAGACAAAATTCCTCCTCCTCTACGCTTAGCCCCAATGAACCATCATAGCCAAGAATCAGCAAAGTTGGTGATAAATCTACTCTGTGTCCAAGTATTTTTTCCCAGTACCCTGATAGGCCTTTTTTTAACAGAGTTAATTCGTCACAATCATAAAACATATGAGTCAGGGTAGCTGGCCCTAGCCCACATCTAGGACAGTGATCATCTATCCTTTTCCCCCATGTAAACAATTTAGCTGGTGTAAAATATAGGTTAAAAATAGTTTTATACAATTGGGCTTTTAAGCTTGAGGATAAAAGTATTTTAGATGTTAAAGAAAGGCTCATATAAATATCAACTTCAGGATTAGCAAGCTTCAATGCCCAGGATGATTCAGTTTTTTCCAAATCATCTGGGATCTTATCAAGAAGCAGGCTATACAAATTCCTAATTCTAGTGGATTTCCTAGATATGGTATCTAAAAGTGGTATCTTATCAAGTTTGATCTTAGGGGTTTTTAAGGCCAGAATGTTTTTGATCTGAGCGAATTTAAAATACTGATTATTAGGGATATCAAAAACCCTTTGTAGTACAGAAAAAAAGAAATCTTGTTCTCCCCCAGAAAAATCCCCGATTGTTCTTACGCCCATCCTTTCCCATTTCTTTCCCATATCATCATTAACCTGGGATGATAATAGTGATGAATGCCACAGGGGGTATATCTATTAAACTTCGGGATTACCATAAAGCTGGAGACCTGCTTCCAAATTTTCCATGCACTACGGATTACCTTAAATTTGACCTTTTTATAATAGCTTGGTTCTAGTTGTTTCAATAAGAGCCCTGGAGCTTTCTTCCCAATAGAGAGTTCATATATAGTAGGTATTTTTAAACCTTGCTCTGTTCCATTATCATTCCCTATAATAAACAAAGAAGTCATTTGATGGAGAAGGGCCGCCCAATAATATAAAGTGATATTAGGAATTGCTAAACCACCCCTGTCTTGTGGTAGAGCTAAATATTTCATTGATCTCCTAATTTTCCCATATTGCCATATAAAATTAGAAAATAATGATTCTAATGTTTTCAAAATGTTATCTTCTATAGCCAGGGGTATAGCCCGAAACAAGTACAGTAACTTTGGAAGCATGGTCATTTTAACAAAATTGCCCCTCCCAATAATAGACAAATGTAAACAGTTAATTCTTCTTAGATCATTCCCCATATTTTTAATCAAGGGTTCGAAATTACATTTATTAATTTCCTCTATTTTAGCGCTTATACAGACCCCCAGATAGGTAGCCGTGTCTGCTTTCCTTGGATCATTATACTTGATATTGTCTGTACAGAGAATAATAGTTTTCCCCTTGTTCAAAGCATACCCCGAGAAAAGCCCAAAATGCTCAGCGATTTTATTTATTTCTAAAATGGCCTCAGCTGGGTTTGGTGTTAATACCGCCACGTCATCAGCATAAGCCAATACTTTAGTCTGATAACCCCCGGTAACAATTGGCTTAATATTCTGGCTCTGTAGAAGTTTAACAACCAAGGGGTTGATATATAGAGCGAATAAAATCGGAGAACAGGGACAGCCCTGCCTCGTGCCTCTTGATATATTAATAATATTAGACTCCTTACCCATAAGTTGCAATCGGGCCCTTGGTTGAGAGTACATGGCTCTGATTGCTTTTATAAGTTGGGGTCCAAACTTATTTATTTCAAGTATCTCCCATAAAAACTCCCAGGACACCCGATCAAAAGCTTTCTCAGCATCTAGGAGGATCATAGCCATCTGGCCCCCCGGCCCGGACATGATATCAAAGAGCGAGATAACTCTACGGGTATGGTCGGTCGTTCCCTTGCCCGGGATAAAACCGTGTTGCCAGGGGGAGACCAGACGTTCAATGACCCTCCCGAGCCGGTTAGCCAGGATTTTAGAATATAATTTAGAATCTGAATTGATCAGGGAGATTGGTCGATATGAAGATGGGTTGTCCACCGGCTTACCTTTCTTAGGAAATATTATTATGTCAGTCTCTTTCCAAGACTCAGGGGGGGGTTCCACTAAATTGCACTCCCTTGAATAGGTCCAGTAAGAGAGGTATTATTATTGTTCCTAGGATTTTATAAATCTCTAGCGGGATTTTGTCGGGTCCTGCGGCTTTCCCGAAGCCATACCTAACAAGGCTAAATGAACTTCTTCTATAGTAATTTCCTTTTCTAGTTCATCTCTTATTAGCCAATCCAAACCCCTCCGGATTCAGTACCTGCAGTCAGTTCTATTAGGGCTTGCCTAACTTCAGCCGTGTCCTTCTTGATATCATCTTGGTACAAAATTTGATAATACCGTTGAAACTCTTTAATGATATCCTCCGGATCTGTATATTCTTGTCCATCTATTTTAATAGAGGGTATTGCATTAAAAGAGATCTTTTGCCGGGTACGTAAGGCTAACCTCTTTCCTACCATCTCTCCGTTTTCATATGACCCATTCCGATGTGATTGAAATGTTTCAGCTGATCTCTGGGTTAGCCAGCTATTTAGTTCTGTTTTTAGAGCGATTATTCGGTGCAGAATGTGGACCCCATCTTGTCCCTGTATTATTGCTAAAACATGTTCTTCTTCAACTATAGCCAGCTCCCGTAAAATTTGCTGATTTTTACTTGCTTGCTCCTTCTTTGCCCTGGCCGTATAGCTAATAGTTTCCCCTCTAATAGTGGCTTTAAAACAGTCCCAGACAACCCCCCTGGCTGCGCTGAAGCGATTCATATCAAAATACTTTTGTGCCCAATCCTTAATGAAATCAATATAATCTTTATTCACAAGGAGCTTTCTATCAAACGTCCACTTAGTGCGGCGTCTTATAAAGTTGGTTAATTCTATTTCTAAAATCAGAGGGTTATGGTCCGATATTAATTTAGGGAGCTTCATAATCTCAGCCTGTGCTAGCAAGTCTCTTGTTCCAAGGAAATAGTCAATCCTGACATATTTATTATGCGGGCAGGAGAAGTACGTGTAGCCAGGATCGGACAGATTTTTTAAATCCCAGATATCCACCAGGCCATGGCTACTTTTAAGATAGCTTAGGGCCCTATAAACTCTAGGCTTCCGCCCAGAATATCCCCCCTGCCTTTGTTTCCCAGAATCTATATCTAGGGAGATGTTTAGATCTCCGCAGAAGATTAGGGAGTTTGGCCAAGTGGCAAGCTCTATTTCAAGATCCTCAAATATTTGAGGGTCATCTTGGTTTGACCCGTACACCGAGCATATCGTAATTCCAGATATAAGTTCTACAATGACCCATCTCCCCAAAGTGTCCACTGCCTTACGCTTAGCTAACCCTAATGATATTTTGGCTAGGATGGCCACCCCGCGGATATTAGAGGTCTGAGTTGTACAGGCAAGAGTGTTATAACCCCCGACCTTTAATAATTCTCTTTTCTCCCAAGGAATATGTGTCTCTTGTAAACAGACTACATCCATAGAGTTAAGCCTGATTATTTCAGCATAGCGAACCCTCTTAGCCCTATCGTTCAGCCCGGCCACATTCCATGAACAAATCGTTATCTTCCCCATTGAGATTTAGTTCCAAGTTCCAGGAATCCTTTTATTAATAACCTGATGCCCCCATGTTCCTCCAAAATATAGCTTGCCTTCTGTCTTTCATTAATCTCTTTTGACTGTTCCTTTATTTCATTACTAAGTCTGGAAATGCATTTTTTATCTTGTTTTTTACCCCCACCTCCTCCCCCCTCCCATCATCCCAACACACCCACCTCCCCTCCTGAGGCGTACAGACTCCATCTAGAGTCTGTTCGTGATGAAAGTGCGCCACGTAGCCAGAGCTCTAGTGTTAGGACCTTCCGCTAATACTTAATAGATGCTGCTCATAAATTTCCAACTCACGCGGTTGCTCTTTAAAGGTGTATTTAATTTCCAAATATTTCTTTTCTTTTTTTTTCCCCCCCCTTAAAGACCTTTCAAACACACCAATTATACCAAAAACACACCAAACACAAAAACAGAAAACCCTCTGAGTATCCAGTGCTACCTTATCCCTAAGTATTTGATTAACTCCCCCCTTGTAATAGTTATTCTCCGGCAACCCTTAATGTTTTCTATGAATCTGAGTCTAAAACTAGCCAGATAGACCATCCAGATACTCTCTAGCCTTTATTTCGGACAAGAAGAATTTAGTTTGCCCTCCCCAGATCACTTTAAGCCGAGCTGGATTGTTCAAATAGGCCTGGGCTTTCTTATCTTGGAATGGCTTAATTAACTGGCGCAACCTCCACCGCCTTTCGACGGTGGAGTGACAAAAATCTGGGCGAACAAAGTAGGAGATCTCATTCCTAGTTCTCTTTGATTCCGGTCTGGCCTTCTCAAAAACCGCTTGGCGCAGTAAGAAATTACCGAAATACACCAAGATGGCACGGGAAAAGCCCCAGCCTTTGCTGGTTGTTTCAAAGCAAAGGGGACACGATGAGCACGTTGCACTTCCAAGGCCCAGTTCCACTCAGTAAGTTCTGGCAAAGAGTCTCGAAATAAGTCCACCACATATGAGCGAACACCCCCCCCTCGACCCCTTCGGGAACCCCCAGCACACGTAGATTGTTCCTCCGCTGGCGATTCTCGAATTCTTCTAGTTTCCATTTGACATCAACCAGCTGTGCCTCATGGGAGTCCACTCGCGTTTGATTTGAGGCCAGCTCAGACTCAATAGAAACAGTCCTAGATTCTAACTCCGTCAGCCGCTCCCCAAATGCACTGCATGTCTTAGTTAGCTTCCGGACAACCCCTTGCACCTTACGCATGGTAGCTTGAGCCTTGCGCCCATCTTGGCGCGTTTCTTCCCGGTGCATCGAGATAGCCTGGAAAATAGCATCTAGTGTTGGGGCGGTTGTTCCTGGATACTCTGAGCTAAGCGGATCGGGGTGTGAGATGTGAGAGGGATTGGTGAGCTGATTTGTGGGAGTGTAGTCCCAGGCCAGATCCTTTGCCCCCTGCCTTTTTTTCTTTTTCTTTAGAATAGTTTTTAATTTAGAGCCAGGATCGTCTCCCTGATCGCTGCAGCTCTCATCCGTCGTAGATGAGATGTCATCCGACCACTCACCTCCTTCTGATAGAGAAATAAAGTCACTAGGCTCTTTTTCAGGCTCCGTATCACCTATATTGGTTCCGCTGATTTTAAGGGCTGGTTGGGGCTGGGGCTGAGATTGATAAGTTTGGTCAGTTCCATACAGTTGTATCTGGGATGACTGTGGTGGGTTAGATGTTATGTTCCCTCCCCTGTTTCCCCAATCGTATCCAGTGGATCCCCAGGATTGTGAATACTGGGGGATCCTAATCACTATATCTCCATCGGGTCTTCTCAAGCTCTCTACCCCTCCAGTATCCATCACAGTCGCATACACGGGGGGAGAGCCTGACATACCTTCTTTATCAGTAGCTCCCCCGTCCCTTGCACTCGGCTCCGGGTTAGGAAAGCCCTCTGTCTCTACCTCGCTCCGTGTTTCTGATGTAGCCTGAATCGCTCTCAGGACCTCACCGACAGCCACTTCACTCGCGTTCACACTCTCGTTGGGACCAGCCTTGCACTTCCCATCCTGGCCCGGAACTGCTTTCCCGGCTGACCCTCGCAGCAGATCAGCCACAGTAGGGCCGGCCGGACGCCCCTTCTGCACTGCCCCGCCTCTTCCACGTCTTGGAGTTTGTGCAGGCGACCCCAGTGCTACCGGCGCTGCAGCTTTCTCCCCTCCGGCATCTCCCGCCTCGGACGCTTCCCGTAGCGCCAGCCTGGCCGTCCTAGCCTTGGCAGCCGCCGCAGCTACAGCCGTCTTGGGAGGCATCCCTTCAAGTTCAGCGGTACCCCCAGCGCGCTTCGTTCTGTCCGTGAACGGCAGGTGAGAGTTCCTGTGTTGATTTCCGTCAGCTTTGTGAATTGCTCTGCCCAGGTATCGCAATACGGCCAGACCAATGATAGTTCCAACCAAATGCAAATATCTCCCATTCAGCTTTAACTCTTCCTCGCAGGTCCCCGCGTTCATTTCCTGTTCAGGTTCTTCTTAGGTCAGCATCTTCAGTTAATAGTCTCGAGCTCTTTAGGCTCTGTGCGCACAGCAGTCTCAAGCGACCGCCATCTTTCGCCTCCTATCAAGTCTAGATCAGACTCATTTAGGTGGTTAGTTCAGATGAGCCATCGTGCCAAATATGTCACAAATAGGCCACCACAATCTCCATCTGCTGGGGGAACAAGCTGAGATGCACCAATCACATAAGAGCCCGCTTCCTCTAAGGGGCTGAAGTCTCTTACACCTTTTGCTTAAACATGTACATAGGAAGTAATACCAAGTGTCTCATCCTGCCTTAGAACATAGTGATGCACATGTGCACGCTTCTGTATTAACCACATGTCCACACCTAAAGGTCAGATAGCTTGGCAGGTCAGATAGTTTGGCCCAATTAGCATTTAGCACAATATAGCCACACGCTGTGCAGTCAGACAAATATATCTTTACTTCGCTTAAATTACCGAAGTCCACATGGGGGCTTCCACTTATCATGCACAGCTAGGCTCACGTACGTGCGCTTCTGTTTACGAGAAATTGCTACCTCTACTGATGTTATCTTGTATGTCCTGTGTGAACACTGCTTACTCAAATGATGAACTTGTAACCTTTTCTTTTGTGGTTTAAGGGTTTAAATACCGCTGCCTTTGAGTAGTACTTTGGACATCAGACTCATCTTCATGGAAGTGACTGATCTCCCCTGCAGTAATTGAGTAAACCTATATTGTTTTGTCAATTGTGTCTTGGTTTTTCTTTCTCAGATTTTCCATCCAACATATGGGCGAGTTATCAGCCAGCAGTTCTAGTTGGCCTCACCGATTGCCACCACCTGTAATACCACCTACTCCAGCTAAATGGATTGACCCATTCTTTTTTTTAATTAAAGTTCTGCACATTTTTCGGGGGCTTGTAGAAATCAAAAGTGGCATCATTAAGGTGAGGACAATGCAAACTTCATTCCTTTTTATTGAAAGATGTTTTGACACCCTAATATAGATGATTTTTTGTATTCACATGCAAGATTGTGTATGAATTTTATGACACAATATTTGAGCATCCCGGTGATAAGTCCGAAAGATGCAGAAAACTCGACTAAACAGTTGAAAGAGGTCAAAGGCAGAATAGGATTTTAGACTGGATTTCGCAGTGTACATTTTGTTGGTGAGAAGGCCGGACCGGTGTCATTAGACTTCACCTAATTATGAATAGAATATTCGAGTTGGTTTTGTAATCCCAGACCTTGAGCCTGGAAGTCACAATTTGTAGTTACAAACAGTGAAAGTCTATCCCCTCTATGAATGCGGAAGGAAGTGACCAATGTTTTTTTTGCCATAGTATGTAGTTTAAAATTGATGAATATGTATATGTAAATATAAATGTGGCCACAGATTAATGTGATTTTGTCATTTTATGTTGTGTATGTTATGTAGTGTATAAACGTATGCTCTCCTATTTTGTGAGGAATGTTGTAGAATGTTAGGAAAGGAAATTTAAGTAATTGATTGAGTTAGGCAAATGTCTCAAGAGTTTGCGAGTGATCAGTCACAAAAGGTCCCCGGATTAATTTTCCTTCTTTATAACAGCCAGGTTGTAGGTTTCTCTAATGGCTCTGATCCCAGTAGACTACCAAAACCAGTACCACCTAATATTCACTTAATGGAAGACATTCTTGAACGCCTAGGTATTGACACCACATCACCTTTAGGTCTAAGGACAACATACATAGATGTGATAACAGCAGATCTGTCAGATAATTAAATGAGTCCTCCAAAGAACATTTCTAAAACTGAGGGCCTGATTTAGAGGTTGTCAGTCTTCCAGCTGCAATGCTGCCGTGGTGATCCGAGGAAGACCGCCAAGCTGTCTGCAGACCCGCCAGTCGGATTACAACAGTTATCCAGGGCAGGCAGTGCGGCGGCAGCGATGTCACAGCAGCGGGAATGTTTGGCTCATAGGAGAGCCTAAAGAACATCCTGCCGCCGTGACAGCGCCTCCAGCACGTCCGTGCACGGTGTGGCATGAACCATGTTGTGCATGCCACAAAGTGCACGCACGACTGTGCAATTTTGGGAGGCATATTATGTGCCTCCCACACGTACCCCCATGGGCAGATGAGCCCGGGTGCCCCTTTACATGCCTTTCCGCCAAGCATTTCATGGCAGGATCCCTGCCATTAAATGCTTGGAGGAAAGGCAGGTCGGAATCTGCTCAGCGGTGCTGGCATAGGCACCGCCGCGATTCCCACCTGCTTTTCCCACTGCCGCGGGATCCTGGCAGCTGTGGCAGTCTTGTGGTGGCCCCACCGTCTCCATCGTGATCGGGCAGGAGACCCGACACGATGGCGGCGACGGAACCACCATCCACCGGTACAGCGGTCCCAGGAACGACTGCATCTAAATAAGGCCCCGAGTGTTCGTGCCACCACAACATCCAACAAGGATATTTTCATGAACACCATAACAAATAGCGACATTAACAACTATTACTTCCATGATAAAATTGTAACTACATTTCGACAGGATTGGAAAGTAAAAGAATTAAAAGATAATATAGATAGGAATATAGATAACTATCTTTTTTTTTTTTTGCGGAGTTTTATATAGCGCGAACTAGACCCGAAGGTATCAGAGCGCTTTACATGAGCACCAGTTACGTTACAGACGGACACATTCATTTTTGTCAGGCACAGGGAGATTAAGTGATGTGCCCAGAATCACAGAATGTTGAGCGTCCCTGCCGAGACTCGAACCCGGTTTCCCAGCTCCGAGGTCGACCGCCCTAGCCGTTAGGAGGGTACACAGATAGAGGAAGAATTATTGGACAGTATAGTCAGTCATATAGATAATTATCTTAAAAGTGATTTTGAGTGGGACTCTCCTACAGTTAGAATAGAGATAAAGTGTAAAAAAAAATAAAAAAAAGATTTTGTAAAGTGTACAAAACCTGTTGCGGTTGTCCAATCAATAGTGAAATATACTCCTAAGCCCTTCAAAAGAACTGACTTATCCTCTTTATGCATTTTAAGGGAAGTGCCCAGAGTATAATCCATTATAATTATCAAGGACAAATAGTAAAAGATTAGCCTAACGCCCCTGTGGCATCACACTAACTGATATAGATAGAAAAGAGGCACAACAAGACATTAATAATATTTTCGGTATATATGAAATAAAAACTAAAACATCTTGGAAGTGGGGAAACGTCCTGTCTTATAAACAGGGCAGGACAAGTACAAACTGAACCTTCTTTCACGAAGATATTCATTTTCAACTCTTCATTTGTGACACTGACGCCACCTTGTGGACAGTGACAGACGATATTGAAGTAAAATTTACATTTCAGTGTGACCACGGGCAACAATTGAGTTATTGCATCTCCAAAATAATAACGAATCACCCATAATATTAGACATCCTAGTTTACGCACTTGTCATAGAGGTTCAAAATTATAGGATTTTAGTATATGAGTAACCCACAAACACCACAAATAATTTTATACATTCATGATAACATAATAAATTAAAGCCACCCATAAATTTACCCACCCAGGTATATGTATGGAGGAAGTTTCTTCAGAGATTAGGGATAAATAGGTTTAATTTTCACTTTTGTGGCCTAACAATAATTTTTCTGAAGTCAAGTAGCACCCTATACAGTAAATAAGGATCCATTTATGTTGTAAAGGATACAAAAGGCAGTGTAACAAAGTACTATATGAATAATTAAACAAGGGAGATTGATTGTTTACATTAAAAACAAAGTTACAATTAAATATAGGATTAAATTATAAGACAAGGTCCACCAAAGTGCCATGGGTTCTCCTGTAGAACACCTGGTCGAAGCCTTCTCTGGAGATGAAGACCGGATAGGAAAATCCTGTAAAGAATGGCTGGTCAGAGTCTTCCCCAGAGACAAAAACCAGATAGAAAAACATTGTAGAGAATGGCACAAAGCCACTCATCACCACATACACCTGTGTCCCCAGGAACCTGCCAGTCCTCCCACTCAGAAGAGACCCAGAGGCAGACACATGGGCAATACAAAGCCTGCCAGTCATAGCATTCAGAAGAGACCCAGAGGCACACTGTTAGAATAAAAAATTTCTTTGCTGTGTTGTTTACATATTGTTCTACATAAGTTAGCATTCGCAGCACCATTTTATGTTTAGCCGCCATTTTGATCCATGAGCGAAACTAATCCCTCTCTCTGCCTCTGCGAGAAGCAGCTTTGGTAATTTTCGTTTTCTCCAAGGTTGGGCCTTGCTGTACTAATGAATACACTGTTCTTCATCATCAAAACTTTACCTTCTTGTAGTATCCTGCTGCTCAGCCAGAATGACTGCCTGATGGAATGTTAGTGTTTGGAATGTGTGCGTGCGTGAATCAGTTGGATGAAGGGCTGAGCAGCAGGGAAGCTGCTCCTGGTGGGGCTCCTACTTAGACTCTGACTTTACCTCTCTGTATCTAACTTACCACCTCAATAAATCTACGTGGTAAACTACCTGGCTTGGAGCGTCCTTTCTTCGATACTACATTTTGGTACCAGGAGTGCTGAATTTCTTTTCTTGTATTCTATACCTTCTACCCATCTCCTTTGGGGTAATTCTGTATTTCTTGTATTCTATACCTTCCACCTATCTTATTTTTGGGAAAGTTCTCTGGTGTTTTTCCATTTCTGCTACCTTCCTATTTCTGCGTATTCTACACCACTTTACTTACTTCTTCACTTTTATCTTTTTTCTAACACCCTGTACTTTCCTGTTTGCCTGGCCAGCATACATGATTTTAGTACTTGGTTTTCTCTTAAGTCTGTTGTACGGGTTTGTATTTATTTTTGTGTTTCTGTGGAAAGGAAGATGGTGTAATAGTCGCTTGTACTTGTCTTTTCTCTCACTTCCTATCCACTTTACTTCCTCTGCTTGCTCTTTCCATATTTCATTTTCACGCCTTCTTTCAGTGTACCATTCACTATATTTCATTCTCTTATTTTCTTGCCTCTTTTCGATACCTTTTAAAACTTCCTTCCTTTGCGTTGTAAAGGGGGGAGATATGTAGTATCCTGCTGCTCAGCCAGAATGACTGCCTGATGGAATGTTAGTGTTTGGAATGTGTGCGTGCGTGAATCAGTTGGATGAAGGGCTGAGCAGCAGGGAAGCTGCTCCTGGTGGGGCTCCTACTTAGACTCTGACTTTACCTCTCTGTATCTAACTTACCACCTCAATAAATCTACGTGGTAAACTACCTGGCTTTGAGCGTCCTTTCTTCGATACTACACTTCTGTAACTCCTTTGTGCAGCTGCCTCCATCTGGAAATTTCCAGTCTGGGCGTGCCTTCTGTGATTCTGAATCCTACATAATGTATCACCATGTTTTCTGATGTCAGTCCTCTCTGCAGCACCCCTAAGCGACTGGGCAGACGGGCTCCGCTCGAGTGTATCTGAATAAACATATACTTGGTTTGTATTCTCTACTGTCTGACCGACTCTTCATTTGAATGGAAGGCTGAGAGGTGGTCGCGAGTGACCCGGGTGGCCCTAATCGAGTCACTTACTTCAAGACCCAAGAGCAGTACAAAGAAAAGCCACTTACAGAAACAAGTAGTTGGTGTACAAGTCCAGAAGAGGCCACGAGGAAGGCCCCAAAAATGGCCAAAGCCAGAGGGTCCTAGTGATAACAAAGCAGAAGAGGGGACATCGAGAGAAAACCAGAAAGACCCTGTTATGTCCTCCTCAACTCACATCATCAAGGTAGTTACGTGTCATTCAGTCAACACAACTGCCTTCTTTGCATACCCTATTTCCGATACAGACAATTATGCCTATGACTGTGCCACACATACTCTAGACGAGTGTAGCCAAGCAACAAAAGACCCCATTCCAGTTAGTCTTGTATATACAGACAGATATCCACAGGGAAGTCTGTAATGCCCCAAGCATTACTACTGATAGCCCTAAACCAGCTACATCTTTCACACACTGCCAGAGACAACATGCCCCTCCAAATATGCAAAGATTGGCTTACAATGTACATACAAGTGCACCGTGTGCCAGCAGTATTCAACAAGCCCCACCTTCAAAGTAATAGTTCGGCAATACCTCGACCGTAAGAGCCCTTCGCTATAATCAGGGCTGACTCTAGGGCAGTGCGTCCGGTGCCACCACACTGGGTGCTGACTGTGGGTGGGGAGCACCGTTTGCAAGTATAGTATGGTTTTAAAAGCACTTGCTGTCACGTTTCTTGCCTCCAGCAAATTTCAGGGAAAAATTAAAAATGTCAAGATAACTCCAGTGATTCATGTTCTTCCTGCGGAGAGAGCGGTATTTTATCTAGTGGAAGTTTTGACTAATCGTAAGGTAACTCAGAGGGTTGATATGCCTGCTGCAAAAAACGTATACCATGCAGATCACAAAGTGCATACAATGTAAATCAGTCAGTGGGTTGCTGCTGTTGTCTGAAGATCCTTCTGTTACTTACAGTTTATAAGTTAAAATCCTAATATAAAACAGTGAGTTATTAACTGTCATCAAAGAGCTGCATGCATACCGCAAGGTATAGATTATTATAGCGCAATGTTTTTTGCCCAGTCTTTTATTATTCTAATTTTGCAAAACGTAGGAATCAATTATTATTGAAGAGTACCCCCCAATAATGGTGCTATAGTTTAAATGCTGACTTTGTGCTTCTCCAGACAATGTAGTCTTAAACTATACTGCCTACCAGTATGGATGACATGCAACACCTACACCTTGTCGTTTTCTGTTTTTTGTAACATTTCCTTTAAATTGATTTACACACATAGGATTGATTGTCTCTCTGTAATGTAGGTGTGATGTAAAGTACTCTGACACCCTACGGCGCTATAAAACTAACTAAATGCTTTTGAGAGAGAGTGTTTATGAAGACTTGAGGGGCACTGTTAGAGGGTGGTAGTGATGGAATCTGTGGCAGAGGTGGTCATTGGAGGGCACCAACAAACACTGTCGCGCCGGGTGCCACCAGTGTTGAAACCGGACCTTGTGTCCACTGTGATGCCAAGTCTGTTGCTAATTTTCTGGTCCGCGAGGTAATACCCCGGTGAGGTGAGCTGAGGGGATCAGATTCAACAATAGTACACACACTTAGTCAATAATATCTTCTCCCACTTCACCACTTTGTTAGGAATGACGCACAAATTCTCGTCCGCTTACCACCCCCAAAGCAATGGCTTTGTGGAGTGCCTCAACGTCCTCCTAAAAAAAACAAAATCAGTAAACTGTGGGTAACATTGAGTTGTACTGTCTCCCACTAGCACTGTATGCCTTAAGAAACACCCCAGGATCAGATAATAATGCGACCCCACATCAGATAATGACAGGGAGTGTAATTCACATATTTTTGCCACTAAAAGTTGCAGACTGAGGGTGCACCTGAAGTAGTACAGAGAGTGCACCTGAAGTAGTACAAACTGAAATGTCTGTTTACTTGTCTCCGCTAACAAAAGTGTCAAAGTTCAGCTCTAAACAGGATATATGTGTAGCTGATACACACAATGCCCCTCCAGCTGACTTCCCTGTAGAGCATGACCAACAGACAAGACACCCTTGCCATTGGGAACTTTGCTTGCAAGTGCAGAGATCTTAAGTCTCAAGGATCCTTCCCTGTAACAGACATCGCAGGTACTGCAGTGACAACTAATGGCTTCTTGGTGGTGGTGCTTGCATTATTTACCCATTGGCTCTGAAATCAGTCTGGGTGCTGGCTCGTACCGTCTTCCAGGGTTTGCCTGGTCTGGAACTCAGATTTGGCTTCCTGTTTCCGAGGCCAGTGGGGTTGTGCTGCTGCTCGAGCCATGCAGCCAAGGTAAGGTCATCATTTACTATGCTTTAAAAGCTAATACAATTGAATATATATTGAAAAATGTGCCGCAGAATGCACCATTTTTGCCCTTTTTCCCCACATTTGCTCAGGGAGAGAACCCCCCCAAAAGCCCCCTTGTAATGGTCAGGCTCGCTCGCAACGCACCGGAGGCTGGTCTGACAAAATTTGCCGGGGCTGCTTTGGGTTCCCAGTCCGGCCCCCTGGATCCAACCTTCTTTCAGAGATCAGTGACAGCGCAGAGCCCACATGCAAGCAGGCGCCATGTGTTTATGCAGAGTTCTGCACTTCCCTCACAGTCCCTTGGGAAAATCTCCATGGCAACTGAAAGTCTCGTGCCAAGGGTTTTCCCAGCACGAGCGGCAGGGAGGGTTCCAGAAGCTTTGCAGAACAGACAAACAGTATGTTACACCTGCAACATTCTTACAGCCGGATGCCACGGCAGAATGATGCTGAGCGTGCCAATATGCCAAAGATTCATGCAGCGAAAACCTGGCATCGCACACACGATGAGAAAAAGAAAACAGTAAAATTCTATTCCTGTTCTATTCATGAACGGAAAAATATAATCGATTAGTGCAATGCCGGGTCGAGGTGTCAAAACAGGAGGCAAAACTGTGCAAATGCAAAAATGCAGTAAGGGATCAGGCAACAGGGTAAAACTTGCTTCTTTTCTCATCTGTAAACAAAGCTTCGAGAAGACAACGAGATAAATGAAGGCAGTCAGATCCATCTTCATTTTTTCCACGTGAAAATCATGAAAGGGTTCTCTAAATCCAGATTGTTAGAATATCTCTGCTAATGTGTGTGACCCTGGACACATTTTTAGAAATACAATTTTAATTTATGAAAATTATACCTAAAGAAAACATGCCTCCAGCAGGCAACATTTGCTGTATTTTTTCTGTTTAAAGAAAATAATTAGAACTCTATTTTGCTGATAAGCCCCCTTTCAATTCCCATCCCCCATAGAAAAAAGGCAAACCAGGAAATGGTGTATGTACGCGTTAACTAATAATGTGCGAATTTTGACACCGTTCTTATTAGATTTAAAGGAAATCCTCTATCCAAGAGTGCTCAATAATGCCAGTTAGCTAATTCACTGTAACAGGAACTTCCAGAAAGTCTACTCAAGTACCGATTAAACCAATTTCCGCCAATGCTCATAATTTACAAGGATGAATGGATATTTCTTGAGTTCAAAAAAGATTCTCACGATGGAGAAGGGAAGTAACTTTTCCTTCTCTATCATGGGAACATCATTGATCCATGTCTGTGATTTTCCTTAATATCAGTATACACTATGCTTTTATATTAAGAAATATTAGAAAAGAGTTGCAAGCTCATGCATCACCACAAAGTATGGTGAGGCAGAATAGTGAGAATACATTCAGGTACACATTTGCACGGAGAGCCATGACTCCTCAAAGTGTCTGCTTTGGGGTCAATACAGTAATGCTTGCATAAGGAGTGGAGCATCCTCCAACTGACCAGTCTGCAAATCTCATTGTTTGGAACCTTTCACAGGAGGACACCAGTGGTTGCTTCCCTTCTTGTGAAACGTACCGTGGGCAGAAGAGCTCTCTAGGAGTTTCGATAACATCTGGTAATGCGGGATGGTATCCATTTAACTATATATGGCCTGAGGATGCTAAACACGTGCTCCAGTTATGATAGCAAGAAAGGAATGGTGAGGCTTTAGGAACACATTATTGTAATTGAATAATGTGTTTGGCTGAAGAGCAAACTGAGCTTGTATCTCACTCGCTCCTCTATAATATTGTAAGAAATCTGCTTTTATGCATTGTCACCACAGAGCTTTTGCCTTTTGTTGGACTCTAGGTTTTTGCTAGCTTTAAAACTCAGTGCACTTTACCTCTGTTAGCAGGGTTAAAGTGCCTGCGCTCACTCTTTAAACATGGTCGAATTGGCATACTCCTAATTGGTATATTTAACATGCCTATAAATCCATAGAATGCAGTACAAAATGTACAAAGGGCCTGGAACTTAATTGCCAGTAGTGGGTTGCAGCGCCCCATTGTGCCATCCACTACAGTGCCAATGCAAACATGGCTTAATGCATATCACTGTTGTTGGAAAGTGGATTATTAGTAGTGGTAAATATGCATCTAGCACTGGCAATAAGGTTTCTAACACAGTCTAGGGCTCAGAATAGGTCTCAGAAAATAATTTATTCCCATACTTAACCCTTGGTAGGTTGGCTGCGAGCAGACCGGCTTAATCTCAGAGACAGGTATGTAAAGAATTTAAAAACACCAATTCAGTAAATAATTAAGACACAATAAAAATCCAACACCAATTTATAAAAATAGAAAATATTTTTATCTTTAAAATTACACCAAAACGAAAAAGATCCAATGTAATGAATCTGAGATTTGAATTTTTAAAGAATAAACACAATCTAGCACTTAGTCACCTTAGGGAGTTTTTTCCCAAAGTTGCTCCAAACTTTTCCAAACTTCTGGAGCTTATTCCTGAAGTTCCTCTTGAGGGTCCAAAGGGTCCAAAACACAAGCCAAGGGTCAGGAAGCTCCAAAATGGTCCTGGAAAGTTTGGGACCACAATGCACCTGGCCAATACCCTTAAAAGCCCACTGGATGCACTCCAGGCAGGGGACTCTTGGTGAAGTTGACGCAGGTGAGCTCTGTTAACCTGTTGCTTGCAGGGAGCCCACTCTTTATTCCTCTGAAAACAAGGTATATCCAAAGGGCTGTAGTTCCAGATAATGCAGCAGGCGCAGTCAGTCAGAATGCAGGGCATGATGGGACAAATCAAATTTCCAGCTTGGCGTCCATTCCTTATTCCTCTTGAAGCAAGGTACATCCAAAGGGCTGTCGTTCCAGATAGTGCAGCAGGCGCAGTCAGTCAGAATGCAGGGCCTGGTGGTGCAAATCAAGTTTCCAGCTTGGCAATCCTTCTTCTTCTCTCAGTTTCAAGCAGCAGAGCTGAGAGGCTCTGCCCCTCTCAGATACTTATTCAGTGTTCTCTGGGGTCAATCAAGAGGGCACTCCTGTCCAATGAGGTGCAGGGCAACACCCCAGAGCATGACCATTTCCTCCAAAGTGTGGCACAATGGTCACCCAGAAAGCACTATTTCTCCAAACTCCAATATGGATGAAGTCTAAGCAGAGAAGCAAGAGCTAGCTAAACCAACCTCCAGGATGGCTCATTTCCATAACTCCCCTCCCTTCTTCATCTGCATATTCCTTCCTTAAGCCTGCCATCTGGCTGGGTTCAGAGTGGAAAGGGGGTAGATGGACCTGGCTGTCTCTGCCTGTCCCCTTCTACATCTGAAGTTGAAGCTTTACAACCCTTCCCTCCTGCTCTGGCATTCCTGTGGAGCAGAGTCCTCCTTCAAGAGATAGCCTTTCCTCGTTGGGTGCCACTTATCACTTCATCAAAGCAGCCTGGCTAATCCACTTAACCTTGACCAATCAGGGCAGACCACTAAAAGGGTGAATTCTGGCTTACAGACAAGAAAGCCTTATAAATTCCTTTCTGTACATTTTAGGATAGATTCAATAACAACATATTGTTGGATTTATCAATATCATTCTCCTAAGTCCTTGAATGATATTTTTCGGTTGGCCCTTGCCGTAGTTATTAATTCATAAACTATTGCAATGTTAACCTATGTGGCTGGGGATCTACAATAGGGAAAATGAAATGTCCAATTTCTCCAACACCAGGCTCTATAAAACTGCTTTTATAAGAACCATGCTTATAACTACATGACCCCCCACCCCTGAGACACCTAGGGGAGACTTTAGGGGTCCTGAATATACAAAAATAATATAGATCCTCACCCCACAGTTCTCCTAGCACAAACGTTCATTTTGGGAAGCACTTTACTACAATGAGGGAAGTGAAATGTGCAATTTCTCTATCCCCAGGGTATATAAAACCTCTTTTTATAAGGGTCCTCCTTATAAGTACCTGACCTCCCCCCCACCCATGGGACACCTAGGGGAGACCCTGGGGGTACCTAATATGTAGTTTATCAATTTATAAGTGCCCCTAACACCAAAGTCGAGTTTGGGCACAATTTACATTTAAAAGCAGCCCTGCAACATAGGGATGCTTTTAAAATGCTTTCACACATGCAAGTGCAGAGAGGGCTGCTGGCTTCTTAACTGCCATGCCCTATCGTATACTAGGGACTTAAAGGTCGTTTTAATCCCCCTTATAGGGGAGGTCATGCCAATCATAGGGGTACCCTAACCCATAGTGTACCCTAGTGTATGTAGGTATTTTCACTGTGTTCTATGTGTGTTTTCAGCGTAGCACTGGCCCTGGGCCGGGTTAGGCAGAGCCGAGGGACTGTCGGAGTCAGTTACCACCAGTAAGCAAAAAAACGGGGGGGCCCAGGGCACAAGGATGACTTCGTATCAGCTGTTGACTGACTATAACAGTGCCAAACATGCACTGCAACCTGCCCAAAAATATTTTTGAGAGATAAAAACCTTCCTTTTAAATTTTAAAAAGTCACCCCTATGTAGGCCTTGTAGCCCAGAGGCAGGATGCATGGAATTTAAAAGTACGGCATGTAGACATTTAATGTTAAGATGTCCTGACACTGACTAGTACTCAAAAGCTATTTTCACTGTGGCAAGCATAACTATCCTATGTAGAAAACCAGAGTACAGATTAAAAATACTAATACTGTATCTCCGGAATGGGACCAGCTCTAAATATTACGGAAAAGTAATTTTTATAAAGTTACATTTTCCCTACCTGAAGTTCCTGGAAGATAATTTGTATTTGCTCTCCAGCTTCTCGCTGTCAGTGATTAGCCTTGAATAGGTGTAAAATGCCTCCCAGGAGCTGACCAGAGTATGTAGGGATGAATCCTCTGAACACAGAAAATGCAGAGAGGGGGATGTGTGCATCCTTTTTGACATAACAGTGTGAAATCCTGCTTGAGCGGTCTGTTGAGCCGCATGTAACACTTGGAGCATGCTTGAAACAGAGAGAACAGGATGCCAAAACAATTCTTATGTAGCCAATGTCTGGTCGCTGGAGGTCTCTGCTTTTGGCCTACCAGACGCCTGTCTCTGAATTTTTTGTGGGTAGAGTGCCCTTCATCAAACTGGATTTGAGTGTTGGGTATGCAGAACACTTGGATTACCATGGTATACTCCCAGCACACAGCTCCAGTGCCCACGTTTATTGTGGTTGAAGACTTGCCATCTTGGATTTGTCCTGACACATTTCACTTTGGGCCTAATTGCAGTAAGGCAGACAGGAACTACAGCTTGGTTTGGGAGGGCTCAGGAGTCACTCCACTCACTAGCTCATGCTAGGCATAAATGTGGAATCTCCAGGCAACCATTTGAGAACTCTTTCAGGATCTGTGGAAGATCAGAAGAGGACTGGACCTGCTGTCTAGGAGTTGAGAGGAGCTCTTAAGAACTGTACCTGCTCCCTCTTATACACACACAACAAAGAAGTGGATGCCAAGGGCCAGTTGGTTGGTCTCTTGTTCAAGTTCTAGCAACACGAGCTGCAAGATAATTTTACCTAGGAGTACCCAGCAGCAACTGGACCTGTACTGGACCATGCTGTTGACCTCAGCCCGGCAACTTGTGAATCTCTAACTGCTTCCCCTGTCATGTGGTCACATTTAGGCCCGAGCATGAATACCACCATTTTACATGCTCATGTTTAAACTTGACATCTTTTCTTCAACGTTGACACTTGACACACTTTTCGCTTGTGTGCTTGTATGGATAATGTTCCATGAAATAACTTTGCTTACATTTACACATCTTCGTAGGCACATTATCAGAGCCTTGAACATTCTATACGAAAGCTAAACTTCACTGCGCAAAATGATTTTGTTTATTGTTGTTCACTTGGCGACAGCTTTGTAAGAGTAGAATCAAAATGGCAGCCTGACTGGCATTTCGGCCAGGCAACATGGGTGATTTTTATTATATAAACAACATCACTCCTTTGTTTAGTCAGAAGAGCATTTCGCTGGCACTGTGAGGTTGCCCCATGCTGGTCTTCCAGCCCAGCTGATTCATTTTTACCTCCTGCGACAGATGATGCCCAGCTCTCCACCAAATCTGGCTCCCTGATGACGCATATCCTAACTTAACGGGGGAGTTAGATCACCCTACAGGGATTCTGGCAGATTCACCTACCCTAGGGACCCTAGGATAGGTAGCGCTAGGTAGGAATACAAAATATAACAGTACTTATATGCAAGCATATATTCTCTGTATCAACAAAATGGTTGAATTGTTTATCTTCTTCAACATTCTCATAATGCTGATCCACTATTCTGTTTCCTTGTATTAATTATTGCAGCACACATATTTTACACAAGCATTGCAATACTTCACTAAACATTGAAACGTCAGGGTGTGTCTTTCTTGTGTATCTTTGGGTATGCATGAGTTACCAAACCAAAGCGTTATAGATCTGTTTCCACGATTTCCTTGGGGAGTCAGGGTTGTCATGTTCTGAGGTTGCACATTCAATCTATTACTTTGCTAGGTTAGATGTACATTTGGTTGTAGGAAACTAGTTTTTTGCTGCAGTAATCCCCCAAATTTGTGCCTGGTATTTGATGCAATTTTGACCAAGTGCACTGAGATCCTGGTAACCAGGTCCCCAGTGCCAGTGTTCTTTCCCCAAGTGACCAGACCTTTAGCACCTCTGTAAGTCCCTAGTGAGCGGTACCTCTGGTGCCTAGGGCATAGGTACTAAAGAGGGTCCCTAAGAGCTGCAGCATATCTTGTGCCACTCTAAGGGACCCAGCACCAAACTCATACAGGCTTCCACTGCAGGCTGCGTGACAAGGTGGTCTAAAAAGTGAAAACACGACATGGCACACATGCCATGTCCCCTAACACTGCATGCAATATTTGTAAGTCACCCCTACAGCAAGCCTTACACCAACTAAGGCAGGGTGCATTATATTACATGTGAGGACATATCTGCATGAGCAGATATGCCCCTGTGCTGGCCAGTTCAATTACTGACAGTACAAGTGAACAGGGAAGCCATCTTAAGGTATGTACTGGACTAGTTTCCCAGCTATATAAAGCTTCACTGAAACCTATGGTTTTTGGTATCAAACACTTCGTATTAAAAGACCCACACTGATTCCAGTGATGGATGCATTAATACATGCACCCAGAGGGTACCTTAGAGGTACCACCTGAACCCTAATACCCTTGCATTGTGCTGGCTCACTGGTCCAGTCCAGCCTGCCACTACAGATGAGTTTCTGACCCTCTAGGAGGTGAGAGCCCTGCTCTCAGAGGACAGGAACAATGCCTGCTCTGGAGAGAGGTGTTATCACCTCCTCCTACAGGAAGGCTGGTAAATCAGCAAATCAAGACAGGAGGCTACAAAGGCCTCTGCCGCCTTTGATATGCAACCCAAGGCTTCCCTAGACAGGGGAAATGCCACCCCTTGCCCTGGACCCATTTGGCACCAGGACAGATGGGAAAAATAGCTGTGCAGGAGGCGTGTTGCACTGCTAGGCTGGACACACTTCTAGGGTGGGCAGCCTGAAGTGATCACGAAGATAGGAATTCCACCATCTTGTGTGTGGCGGAATTTGGAATTCTCTATGGTAATGGGTGATGCCCACTCCCAAAAGGAAGCGGTCATCTAGGGGGCGTAGTGACCCCAGGGGTAAGTAGCTCATTGGCTACTACCCCTCACTCCCCTTAACACCTCTAAATTGAGCATTTAGGGGAAGCCTTGATACAAGGATTTCAGATTTCAACAGACACAAAGAAGGAGTGGACAAAGAAGACTGCTGACCCGAGAATAGAGGAGCACGACTGACTTGGCGCCAACCCTACCAGCCTGCCTCCTGCACCCGACCCTTGAGGAATAACCAACTTGTCCTGCCACTGTGCAGACTCCAAGAACCCTGGAGGGCTGCCAGTGCTTCACCAATTGCCAAAGAAACTCCCTTGGAGTATAGGAGCTACTCCCATGCAGCTGCAGGTACCAAAGAGGCAACGCCCAGTACACCGACCTGCCGCCTATGAGAACTACCAATGCAGCAGCTGCCCAGAAAGAGGTAGCTGTGCTCCTATAGGTCAGATCCATCCTCCCTCTAAGTGTGGGGACGCCAGGACTGACCGGAGCTGAACAACACCAATATCTGGGGTACTGGACCCCTTGCAGCAACCAAGGCTTGTTGTGACCTGACCAGACCAGACACCAACGCCGAGGAAGACCAACCTGCAAGTCGAGGGACTTCAGGGACAGTGAGACCAACAACAAAAGTGGCCCAGCTCTCCTGTTTGCCCCCTTATGCAGAACAGAAACCAAAGACAAAGAGTGAGTCCTTGACAGCCACCAGCCAGACACTGAGTACCTGAGCCCCACAGCCCGAGGAGAAGTGGACCAACAATGTCCCTACATGCTCAAGCATCTCAAGGGTCGAGCCCCTGTTTAGTTAATCTTAAACTGTTGCCTGTGGGTGGGTCACTAGGACTGGTCCCAGATTGCAGCCTCTTTCTGACCGGACCGTTCCCCATTGAAGTGAATGCAACACCCAACGCCGTAACACACCTCTGCACCTAGACCCTCCAGAGCCTCCCGAGGTGACCTGGTGGTGTGGCCTTAGACCATGGGTATTCACAAACAATCCCTCAGGGGCCGAAATGCACAGTCTGGGGTATGACCGGGGGCCGCATAGATGGGTGGGGGTGTGGCTGGGGCGGGGGGGTGGTTCGGGGGCGAGGCTAAGTTGGGCAGGACATGACATGGTGGGGAGTGTGGTGGACAAATTCTACCACGTGGAGTAAAACCATGTATGGCATTCACAAAGTACTTCTTTAAATAAACTGTTCTAAAGATTGAGAGAATGCTTCATTTTGAAATAAACATGTGGATGGATATGTTTGAAATGTAACCATTACCAATAAGGATGAAAAAAGGTGACAAGTCTTACTCTGCAAATTGCCTTTTATTGCTCGGTAATAGATGTTGCTGCATCTTTAGTAATTTTTTGAACCATAAGCTAGAAACACATTTTTTTTTGCCAAAATCTACAGATTAGGTGGCAGATGATGGATTATGTGGCAAATGCGGAAGATTTATAATTATCCAAAAATCGCACTGCCTCATATCACATAGTACCAGTTGCCCTGCCCATAGTTAAGCACCTGGTTAAGGACTAGAAATCCTGCATTCCTTCCCAGAGCTGTCAAGATCTTCTCCAATCTATCACTGAGCCACAGGCCAGGACTGTTCCTAACTTGCAGGACAACCCAGGCCGTGTTTATGCTGTGGCACAACTATAGGCTATCGACAGGCACAGCGAGATTAGGAAACAAACTGTTATAATCAACAAGTGTTAAAACTCGTACCACCAATGCAGTGCACAACAAAACATACAGTAACAGAAATAAAAAAGGCAATTTCTCTCACAAAACCTTTCCTACGTTAAAATAAAAAATAACAGCCATTTCTCAAGCATCAAAAAACATTCTGAGATTCTGTTGCTTTCTGTCCCAGATTGAAAACCAGTCTGCCTAATAAAAACCAGATAAATGTGCCGCTTTTTACAAGGAAACTACTTTCCATGATCATGAGGTCAAATACCAAAACATCAGTACCTCAATGCTGCATGCTACAGCAGAACCACAGCACAGGACGAGCACTGTCCCTACAACAAGCTGAACCTCCTTTGGAAAATAGCCCAACTAAAAAACAAAATGATGTTGGGTGGCTACAAAAAGTACAGTTGAAAACGGGCCAAGTAAATACATTTATTCCCTTACTAATTTTACAAATATTTGAATTTTATAATAATAATGTTAGAAATCATGCACCTGGCTCCTTAAAATCACCTTCTCTAACCCCCTGGAGCTCCCAGCCTTGCATCAGCAAACACACTCTGGCCCCCACCTCACTGATCTTCGGCGCCTCCCATCTCCTGGCAAGCTGAGTTACTTTCAAAAACGAAACTCGGCTGCAGATCCCTAGTTAGGTGCGTGAGTTGTGCTTTCTCAATACAGTGCCCTTCTGCAGGCAGCTTAGCTTCAGAGGAGCTCAGGGTGGATCAGGTGAGAGGCAGCGCTGGTGGCGAGGCAGGGCTAGCAAAAACACAGACCTGAAGCTAAAAGCAGGTGGAGAGGAAAGGCAGTGGGCAGGTAAGATGTGATGTCTGTGCTGGGCTGGTAAGGAAAGCCATCAACCTGCATGCTGTTTTTATAAGTCTCTTCCACTGCCGGCTGCAAGCGAGTGACATCACTGAGTAGGAATGAGGGGGGACGCAAGTGAGCAGATAGACACAAAAACATTTTCTCAGCATTCTCTGTTAACTTTTTTTCACTTTGAATATGGCCCCCGAGGAACAAACACAGGCAAGATAAAGGCTGCTGAGCCTGCTTGTTTTCCACACGGGGCTGCATGGTAAGGTCTAGCGGGGGCCGCATGGGAAGGTCTGGCGGGCCGCAAGTGGCCCGCGGGCCGTACTTTGAGTACCACTGCCTTAGACCTTGCCCCATACTCACCTTAAGTCCCGGAGAACAGTCCAGTAAGTCGCTGTTAAGTGCCCAAATGCAGTGCATGTTTTTCCCACATAGCATACCTTTACCGCACCCAAAAATTGCACTGTCAACTTTTGAAAACTGTCAAAATTCATAAAGTACTTGCCTGAATCCGATGATCTTAGTATCTAAATTCATATAAAAGTACGTTAGTTTTGTAAATTGGTGTCAAATTACTTTATTGAGTGTGTGTCTCACTTACTGCCCTTTTGTGTGCAATAAACTCAAAGCACTACCCTCTGATATGCCTATCTGCTCACCCACACTACCACAAAAGAGAGCATTTGGGGTGCCATTTGTGCCTCTGTAAACTAATTGGAGTTTGCCTGGACTCCTTACATAGTGTACCTCTTTTTGGTCCACTATATAAAGAGCCAGCTTCCTACAGTGGTGCACTGTGATCTAGCAGGACTAAGGCCAACATATCCTGATGGTGTTTTGATGTTTATGTTGTCCAACAAACGCACAGTTTTACTGAAAAAGTATAAGCCATACAACATGGCGCCGCCAACGTTCTACCTTGGGTTCTTATTTAATCGATTGCCTGAGTAGTTTCTTTTGTGTTCCCAAAGACCCCAAAATCACCTACTAACCGGAGTCGTCCGTGGTGTTAGGGAAAATCCCTCTCAGCTGAGTAGGGGACCCCTATATATTGGCTGTAGGTTGTTCAAGCTTGAACCTTTCAAAGGATCACACCATGGAGGTACCCTCTCTGAATTCCACATATTCAAATGGCCAATGCAGCACCAGTTAACATACCAGTAAACTACATACATGCAGTTACACAGATGCTGCAACAACATGGGCTCCCTCTTACATATGGAGATGTTACCTTCGTGGTAGAGTTCCACGATGTATACAAGACAGAGGTATTCATGGGTTACATTCCCAGCAGGGAATGCAAAATCAAGACATTTTATGCATATACTGTAGCTGAAGTTCCGAACAACTACACAGCTTACAAAACACTAGAAATACCACTAACATTTCAAGAATGCTAAAATTGGTTTGAAGGCACCCTACCGCACATAACAAACTATGTTAGACTAGGTCCCACCAGCAATGAGGGAGCAACATGGCCATTCTTAGCCGGTTACACACCCTACCCAGATATAGCAAATCTGACTGCACAAGAACGGATGTTTGACACAATATGTCATGCGAACAATGACAATAAATCCCGTAAGGCCGGCTCAAGCTGCACAACCACAATTGGCAACACCTGGAATTAGTCCAGTGACCATCAATGGAGTCATGGGTAAGGTTCCCAACAGATGGGAAGAGATTCTGTTCTGGATTTCACACAAAAAAGCAAATCAGCTTGAATCAGTATTTCCCCCTACGGGACCCCAAGAAAAACATAGAATTCTCACAAAATGCTTGCCAATGGGAATGGCTTCCCTGGTGGAAGACTGCGCCACTTGGAGTAAGGTCTTTGCTGCAGTGTATACCAGAACACACAGTGCACCCTCATTAGCTGTTTTGCCAGAGGTGCTTCAACACATCCAAAATGAGTACGGGGGCAGCCCCTGCCCTGAATTTGGGGATGAAACTGATGGGCAATTTTGCCGCAGAATCCGCCATAATGTTAAGTAACATAAAAGGGGAAGCAGCAGCATTGGCTACACGCCAGCGAAACGCCAGGTTGCTCCGGGAGACCAGGAGGATGAATTACCTAAAATTATTGAGGAAACCTATGCAACAATAGGTAGAGATAATTTGGGAGCCAAACCTAGTAAACCACAGATTAAGGGTAATTCTGAAAAGGATAACTCGAAGCAGGCACGAGTCTTCTAAGAATAAGTGGGATAGTAAGAAAAATAAAGAAAAGACTAAGTCTGGGCGTTGAACTTTGCTCCCGGAGTTTGCGAAGATTTCCGCTCTACGCGTTACGCGGAGCTCACGGAGTTCGGAAAAACTCCGCCCCGCATAGTGGAGCAGGGTTTTTTCCCTCGCTCGCGTTCGTCAACGTCAAGTTGGCGAGCGAGGAAAATCCACCTCCCGGCGAGATTTTTCCTCGTTCACGATCGTCAACATCAAGTTGGCGAGCGCGAGCATGGAAAATCAACCTCCCAGCGAGATTTCTCAACGCAGGCGGTCAGATTTCTCATTGCGAGTGGTTGCGTATGCTCGCGACCGCTCGCGTTGGTAAACTGTCCGCTCGCGTTGAGAAAGCTGCTGCTCGAGTAAAAATCTACTCAAGCAGCAGAAAGGAAGCAGCGCCCGCTTGCGCTTTGCATGGTGCTGTTCGCAATGATTGCACAGTGCAGGCAAGCACCTGGCACTGAAAATCACTGCGAACAGCAGTTATCCAACGCACTCCGCGGATTGCGGAGCTCCGCGTAGCGCGGCTGAGTTTTTTTTGCACTTCGCGGAGTTCCGCGTAGCAGAACTCCGCCCAGGCTTAGAAAAGACTAAAACACAGTTTGGATCTCCTCAACTAGAGTCCACTGAAAAATGATACAATCTGTGCAACCGTGATACAATTAAGACGCCTGATAGGTATCAGGATACTGATACATGTTCCTCTCGTTCCTTTCAGGATTCACCTGAAAAATGCTCGGAGAGAGGAGGACGATCAGAGCGCAGAGCAGAGGAGTAAGTGAAATCGAAGGAAGACTCACAATGCACTTCTGACTTTATATCAAAACAGGAAGACAAACCTAAACAGTCCAAGCCTCAATTAAAAAAGAACAAGCATTTGCAATGCAATAGACCTCACATTTGCAAGAGTTTGAGCTATTGGCATTGTAAGTGACTATGCCTTTTATTTATGTGTTTCGAAACCCTGCAAACAGTGCGTAAACACACACTTTGTACTTATAGTCCTTGCTTACGAGAAGCAAGGCTGGCAGTAAAAGAGGCGCGGTTATACTGCCAGCCTTGCTTCTCGTAAGCAATGACTGCAAGTACAAAGTGCGTGGTTACGTACGGCTTGCAGGTTTTCAAAACACACAAATAAAAGGCATTGTCATATACAAATGCGAGACCTATGTATTGCAAATGCTTGTTGAGCTCTGTGACTGAGGCGGCAGTAGCCATAGGAAGGCAGGGACCGGGATGCCAGGCCATGCATTTCAAAAGCAGGAGGGAGGAGGCAGCTGAAGCCAAAAGAGACTTCAGTCTTTGAATGCACAGTAAATGTGGCAAGATAAGAGCAAGATTTACAGCCCTGTTTACAACCACGAGCACTGGTTTTGACTGCTCCAGCTTAAAGAAAGAAACAGTGCGCACAAGCTCTGAGTAACAACACGTAACAGGGGCAGTCCTTGAAAATGGGCGGAGCTTTTAAAGCCCATATCCTGAATACAGCATGTCTCGCAGAGACAGCGCAAGTGCTGCCAAGGTGAGACCTAGAAATCACACTGTGGATGCTTTTACACGTTAGTAAGGCCTACCTGACAAGAATAGTATGTTTCGCAATCATGTATTTGATTGCATTTTTAAAAAGGGTAACAGAACTTAACTGCAATGCTTAAATAAGTCTAGACATGTTTAAACATTGCCAGTTTAATAGAATTGTTGGAAATTTTGAGGGGGGGGGGCAATGATTTTGTTTTCCCATGGGGGGAATTATAAAATTCTAAGACGCTACTATAGAGTATCTTTCCAAAGTTATTTAGCAGCATGCTGTAGGACCGCTCAAGGCACATATCCGATATGGTAACTCTTCAGTTTTCTGTAATAGCATGCTGCAGTAATAGTAAAATTGATGGGTATAAATTGTATATAGCATGTACTCATTGTTCTTCGGCATGAACAATGCAACTTGCAGATCATACATCTTGCATGCTCCAGAATGTGCACAAGCATGCAGCAACATCACAATGCAAGCATTGTACAGTGAATTCTGAAAACTGTTCTGCAACAGTATTCTGTAGTTCTGTGACCTGCCAAGACACAGATATGCTCTTTTTTTTTTTTATTTAACAGAGACATCACATTTGGAGAGCACTTTACTGCCACCCGTTTGGCCTAGTTGCACTTGAAATTGAGGATTATGTTGCAGGTTGAAGTAAAAGTGAATGTGTGAATACATTCTGTGCATGTCTAAAACTTTAACCACTCAAATTAACCACCTCCACTTGCTGCACAGTAAACATAACACTGAACATGCACCCATATGTTTTGTTAGAGGTACACAACTGAAAGTGTGTATTCAACACAGAACATGCATTCTAACCTCAAGCGAGGATGCCTAAGCTTTTATTAGTGAAAATTAAGACAACAGCATATGCAACAACACTTGGGCTGCACACTGGAAACTCTTGAGGCTTTACTTGGACAGAGTTCCTAAATATAACCAGGGCCACTGCAATTATGTGGTAGAGAATGTCTAAATTATGCAACAGTGACCATGAAGTTATGTGGCAAGAAAAGGCAAATTATGTAGCATAATTTGGTACATTTAGGATAGTATTACTTCACTATTTTGCAATTTCACACGTTAACACTGTCCAGACAAATGTTTCACCTCTTTAATAACAGGTTAACATTCAAATATAGCAATGAGCAACTGAACAGTGACAAGTCAACCTCTGTGAAGGACCTTCTACTGCGCACCAACACGTTTCATCACATTTTTAATAACTATCTGTTTGAGCTAAAAACGTTTTTTTTTTTTAATTTGCAGATTATGCAGCACGTAGAGGATTATGTGTACATACGCAACTCTATAATTAGGCAGTTAAAGCCGCATAATTCAAGTGGCCCTGACTATAGTTACTGGAATTATGCTGCAATGGAGGACCACATTCTGTGGCAGAGTTGGCTAAATTATGCAGCACGTTCCGTAGCAATATTATCTTACTATTTTGTCATTTTAACATACATTGATACAAAAAGGACCCCAACGCTGTGCAAAAGACAAGAGATTTCCTAAAAGGAAGCGTATATACACATTGACCAGATCTCACTAAAAGAGCTACTCACCAACAAATAGTGATTTTCGCAGACTAAAAGAATCTGTGTAAAAGATGCAATAAGCAGGAAACAAGCTTACAAGGCACGTTCTTGTAATAAAAAGGTGAGCCTTTGTATTCTGTTTTTTCCAGTTAGGTTTTAGAACTTGTCTGCAGTTTTAGGGTTCAGTACGTCGACACAGCCTCTAGAAGCACCTTTACCATCAAGAGACAGTACCATACACAAGGCATGTAGGATGGAGATACAGTAAGATATCAAGTTACAAAAAAGTGGTGGGGGGAGGGGGTGTTTGTACTTTTTTGGTACTCTGGGTGCCTTCCTGAAATAAATGCTAGGCTGGGAACTGTGTGTTGTGTTACATGAATTTGCAGAAATAGCGCAGTAAAGCATTTCTGTGACAAAGAATCATTGCTCCAACTTCTTGAATTACATCTAAATCTAGGCCATGACTTTGTTCATGTTGCAGACAAAGGGCCTTCTTCAGTCTATCACTTGGTGACAATAGATTTCAGCGCTATACTACCAGTTTCAAAAATATGAATATAAGCAATTGGCAGTGGCCAGGTAAGTGTTAATAAAGTGTCTGCCTCTGTGCTTTCACACGTGTCGTTCTTGCTTTGTAATTTTCAATCTGGTTTTGTGATTAAACAATGTATTATGCACAGTAAGTAGGCCGGGTCCCTCCAGGTCTCAGGCCCGGTAGTAATTAAAAATAGGCATTGAAACGGGTCAGTTTATTCATGTCCTTAACTTTACTGGCAAAAACGCTGACCTATTTCTGAATATTTACCGTAAAAAACGTGAAGGTAATCAACTCCTTGATTTGGTTCCCGTTTATATTTCCTATGATTAACACTCTTAGGGTATGCACGTTTAAGTGAGCTATTTCCAGGATGCCGTGTTTCTCCTATAGCATAATGCTCTTGTATAGGGCATACTTTGAACTGAGTCGCCTCCAGGTGTATATGTGCCAGGGCACTGGAGTGGAGGCTGAAGGCATCGCAAGTCTGTCCTAGTGCTGGTCAGTGGGTCATAAAGATCTTCAGATTACATGATCATCCAGTTCTTGGCCTCTCTGCAGAGCGCAACTGTCACGTATTTCTGTTGCAATTGTGATTAAGTGCAAATGTGTTAGATGGAAGTACACAGTTGTCAGAATATTGACAAGGCGAAATTATAATAAAATGCAGTGCTTACATGTGAGTGTTTAGGAGGTGGTGAAGGAGGGGTGAGGAAGTGCATCCAGGAGAGAGTGAAGGGAGGGTGCTGAAGATGAAAGAGCTGAGCAGGGGCGTAGCTCGGGGGAGGGGGGTGTCACCCCCCCCTAATAAATGGATTCTGTATTGAATAGTTTGGTACAAGTGCTCCCAGCTGGGTATAGCGAGGCGTCTGTCGGATTTTACTTGGGATATTTAGATACACACGCAGACGAAAACACACTCTCTCGTCTCTGTTTTAAAGATCTTAAAAAATTACTTAACAAAATATTTGGAGTTTAAGTATTCCTCACAATCTGCACTCATCTCCCTTCCTACTGCTCCTTAAGTTCACATCATGCCCTGTGTCTCGTAACCAGTCCCTCCCCCATCCTACTGACCAAGCTTCGCCCCTGGAGACGAGATGTCGATGGGTTGGGGGCAGAGTCTGGGGATACGAGAGGGGGTTCATGCTTTCTGTTATGTTTGTACCTCGTGACACAAACTTCATGAATCGGAAGGAATAGAAATCTCCCTCCACCAGGTAAGTTGTATCCCCATAAGAGACCCCGGGGACGAGAGCTTTATGACCCCAGCCCCCCGGGAGCGGTTGTGATGGGACATTGTGTTTAATCCTCTGGAAGAGGACCCAGACACACATCTATGGTATAAAGAGCGGCACGACCTGCCCCGCCAAGAGCACCAGACTTAACAACAGATGACACAGAGGTACTGCAGGGCATCCGCACGTCGTACAGTAGTTACCCCTGGCGCCCCTAATCAGCAACCAAGCGCCTCGCGAAAAGCACGTCTACCCTCAAGCGCCTTACAGTGAGAAGTTGGGCGTCCCAGAACCCATGCAACTCAGAGAGAGGGGCACAGGGCCGCCAGCAGGGATGCACCCGCGAGAAGAACCCCTGTGCTTGGAGACCCCCCCCCCAACAAGCGCAGGAACACATCTTTCCAAAGCACCGGAAGCGGAGGGCTGTGGACAAACGAGGAGAGGAAGGGGGGGGGGGGAGGAGGTGTTGTGCAATAATATGTTGAGAAGGGAGAGGAATGGAGTGTTGGGCTTGACGAGAAAAGTGGAGTGGGAAATAAATAAATAAAGTGAGTGCGGTGTCCCTAAAACGGGCGCCCCGCTCATTATAAAAAATCATACAATTTAGAGCGCATAGCGCTGCAGCCGCCATTGTCCCCATCAGTGCCCATTTTCAAAATAGTGCTCGCCCACCGTGTAACAAGCCCAGTAAAAGATCCAGTCCTGATGGGCGGTCACAAAAGGAGACAGGGCGGTAACAAGGAGGGACTAAGAAGCCTCACATTGAATAGGAAGCCAGCGTTTACCATGGACAATGACACCAGCCAAATGAAAAATGTGGGTGGGGCTTCCACTCCACTTCTAAAACATACCCTACTACAATATCCTCGCAGAGCGAGCAGCGCGTGCGCTGCAACGCTAGGCTCGACCTAAAAATTTAGCTGGCCTTAAAGTCAAGCAAACCACAGATATTGAGGACACTGCTTCTGAACAGGGAGTGAGCTCTGACCATTGCAGGACAGCGCGGCAGAAGTCACAATAATTCGCCGGAATCTTATGGAGAGTCTGGCTGCAGAATCAATGAGTGATTACATCCAGGTAGAAATACCAGACAGGAGACTGGGTGTCCCTGGTTAATTATATGAATTGCAACTCCAAATGGAGGGGGGATATACTACGTACCATAAATATTCTCTTTTAGGAGAACTTGTCTTTCAGCTATGACATCCTCTTGGCTGAAAAGTATTGGCCACCGGAGTTTGTCATGGATTGCCCAAAAGGGGAAAAAGTCAGGCTACACCACAGGCTCTAGAGGGGTAGGAATCCTTCTACATAAATCGCTGTCGTTCACTGTACAGAACACCTGGACCGACACACACGGGAGATATGTGGCACTTTCAGGTCAATGGGAGCACAGGCACTAAACCTTATTTCAGTATATGTGCTCCGCGACTACATGATGAGGCATTCTCGGGCCTCAGTGCATATCTCCTCTGTCTCCCTGAGGGAGGATTGGTGCTAAGGGGTGATTTCAATATGGCTCTTTGTGACATCAAAGACCGACGGCCTTCCAAGCAGGCAAGGTGACCCCCCTGACGACGCTTGCTAGCTGACCTCTTGTTGGCTCTGGACTTGGTAGATACATGGCGAGCCTACAATCCCTCCACACAATACTTCACATTCCACTCGGGGGCCCATGGTAGTCTCTCACGCATTGATTACATCCTTACCCTATCCCACCACCTCCCTTATCTCAGAGAGGTTTGACATTTAGCCAGAGGTATTTCTGATCATTCCCCAGTATGGGTGGTTTATGGGCTACTGGGCAGAGGTGGGCATTGGCCACTGGTCCTTAATCCCTGGTACTTGGAAGTGCCCCATATACGTGTAGGCCACCAGGTTGCCACTGAGCAAAGTTTTGATGAAAATGTGGGAGGTATATAAAGCAGTCACATGGGGTCAGGGCCTCTCGTTGATAGTAGGACACAAAAAGGATAAGATGGCCCATTTAGAAAAGCTTGCACGAGAGACTGAGTTTTGTTTTTTAGTTTTATATAGCGCAAACTCGACTCGAGGGTATCAGATTGCTTTACATGAGCACCAGTTGCGAAACAGATGGACATATTCATCTTGTTGGGCACGGGGAGATTAAGTGATTTGCCCAGAATCACAGGATGTTAAGCGTCCCTGCCGAGACTCGAACCCGATTCCCCAGCTTCAAGGTCGACCGCTCTAGCCGTTGATCCGCATCCTCTCCAAAATCCCAGCTCCCAGGTTCAGAACAATTTCTGGCCCTTAAACAGAAGGAGTATCAGGACGCAGCCAAAGAGGCAGCACAATCCCACCACCGTGCAACTCAACATCGCATTCATGAGGTGGGTGAAAGGGCCGGGGAGCTCCTGCCCTGGCTTGACAGGAGGGACCTGGCAAATCGATGGGCACTCGAAATTTTAAGTGATGTAGGGGAGCAGGTGAGAGAGAGAGAGACAAGGTGTGACAAATGCCTTTGCGTCCTACTATGCAGATCTCTACTCACTGCCACAGCTGAGGAGTCTAGTGAATTACTATCGGATATTTCTCTTCCTAGTCTTTCTCAGGAGGACAGAGCACTGCTGGAACAAGACCTTATGGAAGATGAGGTAACGCAGGCAATCCATGATTTAAACTCTGGCAAGGCAGTGGGCCCAAATGGCTTACATATTGAGCTACAAAGACTCACAGCCTCTAGAGTCACTCCCCACCTCTTGCAAATGTTCAAGGAAAGCTATGAGCTGGGAGTCCTGCCCAGAGACCAGAGGTTGGCCGCCATAGTGGTCATACATAATGAAGGCAAGCCGCCAGATGGCCATGCTTCGTACAAACCTATTTCATTACTCAACATGGAGGTTAAAATCATGACTAAATTACTGGCCTCCCAGCTAGTTCACGTGAGCCAATCATTGATTCACCCTGACCAATCCGGCTTCATGCAAGGAAGGAATACCTTTCTCAACTTGCGGCGACTGCATGGTGTCCTTGGCCACGCCGAAGGGATTCCGGAGGAAGCCCTTGTGCTCTCGCTTGATGCGTGAATGGCTTTCGACAAAATTATACAGCCCTACATATTTGAGGGTTTAGCCAAGATAGGCTTCGGTCCGCAGTTCATGGCCTGTATAAGACTCCTCTACGCTGATACCCTCGCCCAGGTGACAGTTAATGGAGGCACGTCCTCGGTGTTCCGGCTTCAGCGTGCCACACGACAGGGTTGCCCACTTTCCTTTTTCATCTTTGCCCTGGTCCTGGAGCAGCTGGCGGCCTGGATCAGAAGTGACCCTTTGATTAGAGGACTGCGGTGGATGAAGGATTGGGAGGATAGAATCTCCCTTCATGCAGATGACATACTGCTCTACTTGGCAGATCCAGACTTTACACTTGACAGAATAATGACTATACTCACTTTGTTCTGACAATACTCGAGTTACACAATTAATTGGAATAAATCCCAGCTTTATCTCCGTCATGGACAGGCACTTCGGCTGCCCAGTGAATTTGAGGTTGGTGTTGTCACGGATGGGTTTCGATGCTTGGACATCTATATCACCAGAGACCCGGCCGTCTGCAATGCTCGAAACCTGGAGCCACCACTGGCGTATCTGCGGAGGGACATCGCACATTAGAGAGCCCTTACTCTCTGGCTTCTTGGGAAGGCTGCCCTATTTAAGATGATGGCCTTACCCTTGTTCCTGTATGCGCTTCAGAATCCGCCCTATTCAATCCCAACATCCTATTTCCAGGCGATCAAGAGTGAAACTAGTGCACTACTCTTGGATGAGGGGCCTGTGCATTTAGCTATTAAAAAAAAAAAGCTGACAAGGAGCTGGTACGATGGGGGGGATTGCCTGGTCCGATATACAGAAATATTATTGGGCGGCACAGCTCATCAGCATTTACCAGTAGGTTCACCTCCCCCAGGAGGGACTGGCTTACAGGCTGGAAAGATTGGTCATGCAACCGGGAGGTCATCTCAGGGCCATCTATGGAGGAGGGAATCCCTCGACCTTCCCGAGCCCGACTGTGGTCACACTTACCCTCTGGCACACAAAATTGAATGCATTAGGTTGGCGAGATAGAATCATGCAGGCCACTGTGTTACATCACATACTGTTGTCCCTTGTCCCTTTCCCTTTAAGCCTTTGTATATATGTGATTCTGGCACCTGCCAAGTGTTGTATAGGTTCTAAACAGAACTAGAACCTGGTCATTCTGGATCTGCCAGGATGGTACTGTACCTTAGAAATTAAACCTCTTTTTCTTACTACTTCTGGATTCTGCTTCTACTTTATATTGGATATTACACTGGCGACGATTTATAGCAGGTACCTGGTACCCTTCTTGGCACAGGAGCGGTACCACTACATTTGGGATTTATTTTTACTGGATTGCTGAATTACTAGAGTACTGGATTGCTTCAATATTGGAACATTGAATTTCACAACTTTATTGCGACCGTTTTTCGACCGCATTCCATTTTCAGCATTGGAACTGTGAAATTATATATTTTCAATACATTTGCTCACCGCGTCATTCAAGTATTGCCAACAGCTGCCCACGCGACATTCAAATTGCACTTCATCTTCTTTGCCAAGCACCCTGGCAACAGAACAGTGCATGGAGGAAGCCGGACGAAGGAATCCTGACAAGTGGAGGAGGACGCCTTCGATGCTGTCATCATAACGCCTGGTATCATCACACAAGCGTCATCCGCCATTTTGAGTTGGGATTTCCAACACGTCGATGCGCACGACTGCGCATAGCATGTTTCTTCATTTCATTCAACACGTCGATGCGCACGACTGCGTATACATATATCTATATACTTTCAATCACTTTACAATATATACGCGACACGGCGCAAGTGTATAGATATTGTGCACATCCCCAATTAACGCCAATGTGCACGGCTGACAACATTTCTATTACAAACAAGAGTATACGTGAGTGGAAAACTTTCATTACATGGCTTATCTTGAAAGATATTCCTGGTGAATTACACATCATTGTTCACGCTGATGTGCACAGCTGACAACTTAAGTACAATCTACTATAGTATGTGATTTAGGAGATTATTACTTTATTGTGTAGCTAAATGAGTTCTGCATTCATTTATTTTTGTTGTTTTTGCAAACTTTATTGATTATTTGAGAATTTTTGTTGTTTTTGCAAACATTATTGATTATTTGAGACACACTAGTTCACTCTGTTATACATTAATTACAAAGAGTGTGAATATGCAGTTTGAACCTCCTGCGAAGTTTTTACAAGCTAAAGGGGATCCGCCCATTCCCTGGTCTAGATGGAAAGAGGAATTTTTAACTTGTATGAAAGCCATTGATGTAGACAGAATGGGTAATGAAAGAAAACAAAATATACTACTACATTGTTTAGGTTCAGAAGGTCAAGCAGTGTTTAGAACTTTACCTACTGTTCAAGAGGATTTAAGTACCTTTGAAGAAGCGCTAGCCCGTATGGAGTGTAGGTTTAAACCTACAACCAGTATTACACTCAATAGGTATACGTTTTATACAAAAAGAATCTGAGTCTTTTGATGATTTTCTAACTGCACCTAGGGCACTTGTTGTCTTGCAATTTTGGGGTTATCTCTGATGAAATGATCAGATTATAGTGAATGTCAAGAGTAAAAAAAACACAAGAACAACTCTGGGTATTAGGTAATCCTAATTTACATGACACCATTGCTACTGCCAAGGCTTTTGAGCAATCTGGAAGATGGATGAAGACTGTTGAAGAGGTTAGTTCTAAGAATGAGAAAACTGTAGACGACCTGTGTGTTGTGAATGCTTCTCGGAAGTTTCCTCAACCAGGGAAGAAAAGTGACAAGAATATAGTTTGCTATAGATGTGGTAGTCTCAACCATGTAGCATCATTCCAACACTGTCCTGCCATTGGTAAAGAATGCATTAAATGTGGGAGGATCGGTCATTTTGCCAGAGTATGCAAAGATGATAAAAAGAGAGTACTTAACAGAGGGAAAGTGTTTCCAACGAAAAGTAATGAAGTCTCGTCTGTGAGGTGTGCGTGTGATCAAGATTGTGAATCCACGAAGGAAACTGGGATTGTTGAATCAATTGATGTTATATGTGCTAACGAAGGTGAAGTCATGAAGTCTCCTAAATGTGTTGTTCAATTTTTAGATAAGGATTTAGAACTTATGGCTGACTCAGGGTCACCATGGTCAATCATTACTGAAAACTATTTTAATGAGAAATTTGGTGAATCTTTGACCCGTGAGGATTTGTGTGCCTCGGATGTCATTGCTCAAAGCTTTGATGGTTCCATCATCGATCTCATGGGTTATGTTGCTTCCGATGTCTCCTTCAAAGGGAGGACAGCTTTCATCAAATTGTATGTGACGAAGAAAGGTGTTAATGTTTTGGGTTGGAAAAACCAGTGGCGGTTGGGAATAATACTCAACCCTCGTAGCAAAGAACCTGCTCTAATAATCGAAGATAACACTAGTGGGAAAGTGTTTGAAGATGAATTTCCTGAAGTTTTTTCTGAAAAGTTGGGAAAACTTAAGGGTTTTACTCATTTGATCAAGCTTAAACAAAGAGCATGTCCTGTTAAACAGAAGCTTAGGAATGTTCCTATCAATGTAAGAGAGGAGTTGAGAGGTGTTCTTAAGGAGATATTAGAAGGAGGTTGAAGTGATCACACCACAGCATCAATGGTAGATAAATGGTTATTTATTGATAACCTCGTCCAGCTACAGAGTAAGGTGTTAGCGCCAACACTGCTACACCGCATCTGCTGGTACACATTCTTAAATAGAACAGTATAGTGCAGAACGTACACAACACTCTACATTCCACAACACAAGCATGAACTTACCCATTACTACACATCCCTCCCCTTAATAAAACAATACCCATATCCCCCCCCCTAAAAACATTAAAAAAAATTATAAGTGTACAATATTATGCGGAGCAAACAAAATCATCTAATTTCTTGGGTTTAACAATGGTTCTCCCAAAACTACTAATTCTTTCTTCATTGGAAGAAAAAGGTCGAATGTCAGGTTGATTAGGAATACCATCATTGGCAACAATAACATGTTCTAGGTACTGTTCTGGATTCTGAACGGGGCTAATGCACAAGTTACTAACTTGTGTAACGATATATCTGTAAGAGACAGTAGTTAGTGATAGATTCCTTACCTTAGAATATCCCCAGGCGTCAGGCTGGATCCGGAAAGTTTTGCGTAGCAGTACCTCTTGCGCGTCGGTAGGCGGCGTCGTGCGGCTCCGCGTCCGTCGTCGGGCGTCGTGATCGCCGGGATGACGTCGCGGGCAGTACTTAGGCGCCGCCCTGCGCGCTGACGTCAGTTCTGTACACGACTTTCCGCGCCAGGAACGCAGAGCCATGCAAGAAGCTGACACAGGTGTCTGAAAATACTAGGGCCCTGAAAGGGATGTCCTTAACCCTAGAAATCAGTTCGCAGAACGGGGAGGATGGTGGGCGGTAGGAATCTATCACTAACTACTGTCTCTTACAGATATATCGTTACACAAGTTAGTAACTTGTGCATCTGAAAGAGACACGTTAGTGATAGATTCCTTACCTTAGAATAGATACCCCAGCAATACCAACCCCGGTGGTGGGTCTGCGAACAAAGATCAGACAAGGAAGTCCTGGAGGACAGAACGGCCAAAGAAGCCGCCCCTCCGGACCTGACTGTCAAGGCAGTAATGCTTAGTAAACGTGTGCAGCGAGGCCCACGTAGCTGCCTGACAGATAACCGGCAGCGGAACACCGCGGCCCAAGGCCGTGGTAGCAGCCGCTGCCCTGGTGGAATGGGCACGCAGCCCAACAGGAGGCTCCTTCTTAGCCAAAGAATAGCAGGTCTTGATGCACAAGGTAACCCAGCGGGAGATGGTCCTCTTGTGCACCGCCCGACCTTTTTGGCGCCCACGTAGCCAACAAAGAGCTGGTCATCCACCCGGAAGTGTTTTGTGCGGTCGATATAGAAGGAGAGCGCACGCTTTGGGTCCAGACGGTGGAGCCTCTCTTCCTCTCTGGAAGGATGCGGAGGCGGAAAGAAGGTGGGCAAAGTGATGGTCTGCCCAATGTGGAAAGCAGTAACCACCTTTGGCAAGAAGGACGGACGCGTCCGAAGAACAACCTTGTCTGGATGAACAGACAGAAAGGGAGGTTTGCAAGAAAGAGCCTGGAGCTCACTCACCCGCCGAGCGGAGGTGATGGCCACCAGAAAGGCTGCCTTTAGAGTCAGAAGACGAAGAGGACAGTTATGCAGAGGCTCAAAGGGAGCGCACATTAAAAAGGTAAGAACCAAGTTCAAGTCCCACTGAGGCATTACAAACGGAACAGGAGGGAAGAGGTGAGTAATGCCTTTTAAGAACCTGTTAACAACAGGGGACTTGAAAAGGGAGGGCTGATCAGGGAGCCTGAGGAAGGCCGAGATAGCACAAAGATAACCCTTGATGGTACCCAGGGCAGAACCCTGTTGGGCCAGAGAGAGAAGGAACAGAAGGACCTCAGAAAGAGGGGCAGAAAGGGGATCCACAGCCTTTGCTGTGCACCATGCCACAAATTTGTTCCACCTGCAGGCGTATACCACCTTAGTGGAGGGACGCCTGGCTGCCAGAATCACATCACAAACTTCGGGAGGCAAGTCGAAAGGAATCAACTGCCGCCGCTCAATCTCCACGCAAGCAGGTGTAGACTGGACAGGTTCGGGTGGAGGACCGTCCCTGCTGCTGCGACAGAAGATCCTCCCGAAGAGGCAGACGGATCGGGGATCTATGCTCATATTGAGTAGCTCGGGATACCAAACTCTTCGAGCCCAGTCCGGAGCCACAAGAATGACTTGGGCCCGGTCGTGCCGAATCTTCTTCAACACTCTGGGTAGAAGTGGTATAGGCGGAAAGGCGTACAACAGACCGCAACTCCACTCGCGACGAAAAGCGTCGCCGAGCGAGTGCCGCCTTGGAAATTCCAACGCGCAGAACTGATGACATTGCGCGTTCTCTTCGGTGGCGAATAGATCTAACCAAGGCTCTCCCCACTGTAGAAAGAGTCCTTGCGCCACTTCCGAGTGAAGACGCCATTCGTGATCCATCATGCACCTGCGGCTGAGTTCGTCCGCCCTGGCGTTCAGAGAACCTGCCAGGTGTTGAACCATCAGGAACATGCCCTGATGTTCCAGCCATGTCCAGAGGCGCAGAGCCTCCTGACAAAGGGTCCAAGACCCCACCCCGCCCTGTTTGTTGCAGTACCACATGGCGGTGGTGTTGTCTGTGAACACCTGCACTACCTTCCCTTTGACAGAGGGAAGGAATGCCTTGAGTGCAAGCCGGATCGCCCGGAGCTCCAGAAGGTTGATATGGAGCCGGGACTCCGCCGGAGACCAGAGGCCTCTGATCTCCGCTCTCCCATGTGACCGCCCCATCCCAGAAGGGACGCGTCCGTCACAACTGTATGCTCTGGCTGGGGAAGGGAGAGGGATCTGCCCATGACCCATTGCCGGTTCGAGAGCCACCACTGCAACTGTTTTGCAGTCCCCTCCGAGATCTGGACGTGATCGGACAGGTTGCCCTGGTGCTGCGCCCACTGGAACTTCAGGTCCCACTGCAGAGCCCGCATATGCCATCTGGCATGATTGACCAGCAGGATGCAGGAGGCCATGAGGCCCAGCAGCCTCAGGGTCATCCGTACCGAAACCCAGGATAAAGGCCGAAAGATCGGAATCATAGCCTGAATATCCCGGACTCGCCGCTCGGGAGGATAGGCCCGAAACCGCGTCGTGTCCAGAACTGCTCCGATGAAAAGGAGCTGTGGAGAAGGAATCAGATGCGACTTCGGCACATTGATGGAGAACCCCAGCGAGTGCAGGAGTTCGGCCGTAGTCTGGAGGTGGGAGACGACTGCCTGGGACGAGCCCGCCTTCAGCAGCCAGTCGCCGAGGTAGGGGAAGACTGAAACTCCTGCCCGGCGCAGATGAGCTGCGACCACCGCCATCACTTTCGTGAACACCCGAGGGGCACTGGTAAGGCCAAAGGGGAGCACGGTGAACTGAAAATGCTCGGGGCCTACCGTGAACCGAAGGTAACGCCGGTGGGCCGGCAGGACGGGGATGTGGAAATACGCGTCCTGCAAGTCCAACGCTACCAACCAGTCTCCAGGGTCGAGGGCAGTCAAGACCTGAGCTAGGGTGAGCATCTTGAACTTCTCCTTCCGGAGGAAGCGATTGACGTTCCGGAGGTCCAAGATAGGACGCATGTCCTCCTTGTCCTTTTTGGGCACCAGAAAGTAGTGGGAGTAGCAACCACGCCCTACTTCTGGGGTCGGAACATGCTCGATGGCCCTCTTGGTCAAGAGGGCCGTGACTTCCTTCTGTAGAAGCACTCAAGTGATCCCCTGACATGCGGTGGAATTGAGGTGGCATGGCTGGGGGTGGTCTCGAAGGGGAGGGAGTAGCCCTTCGGACAATGTCCAAGACCCACCTGTCCGAGGTGATGGTGCGCCAGTGGGGAAGGTGATGGCGGACCCTGCCTCTACTGGCGTGCCGTGCACCTGAAAGGAGGGACTAGGAGGGCTTGGAGGCCGCGGACGGGTTGGAGGTGGTGGCCTGACCCGCACGCTGGTTGCCCGATCCGCCACGGCGGAATCCACGCCCTCGGCCACGCGAAGACGCCTGCTGCGCGGGCCGGTGGCTGGGCTGCTGACGTGAAGGGCGCCCTACCGTGGGCCACGATAGGGGCGAAAAGCAGAAGGCAGCGGAGGGCGTGTAGCAGAAAGGCCCAGGGACTTGGCAGTAGCCCGTGAGTCCTTAAAGCGCTCCAACGCATGGTCTGCTTTGGACCCAAAAAGACCGACTCCATCAAAGGGCATGTCCATGAGAGTATTCTGGACATCCCCTGAAAAACCAGTGGTTCTCAGCCAGGCGTGGCGGTCGGAGCGCCACCGTCGTTGCAATCGACCTGCCCAGCGAGTCGGCGGTGTCAAGGCCACAACGGATAGTGTATTTGGCCGCATCCCTTCCTTCCGCAATGGCGCGGGAAAGCAGTGCCTGGACCTCCTCAGGGCACTGGGGCAAAACATCCGCCACCGAATCCCACAGAGAGTGGGTATATCGGCCCAAAAGACAAGCGGTGTTAACGGACCGCAAGCCAGCACTGGAGGAAGAAAAACCTTTCTTCCCAAACTGATCCAGGCGTTTGGATTCCCTATCCGGAGGAGCGGTAGGGAAGGCGGTTTGGGAAGCGGAGGCTTGGACAACCAAGCTCTCAGGAGTGGGGTGGACAGAAAGAAACAGGGGGTCGCCCGGAGCGGGGCGATGGCGTCGTGACACGTTCCGATCCACAGGAGCCCCTGTGTTGGGCTCTGGACCAGGCGCCCAAAAGAACGTCCGTGAGGGCGTCGTTAAACGGCAGCACAGTCTCCGCAGAGGAGGCTGCCGGCTGAAGCACCTCTGTCAAGATGTTAGGCTTGACCGTCAAAGTAGGGAGCTGGAGACGTAAGGCCCCAGCAGCCCTACGCAACACCGTGCACTGAAATTGGCCCCTCCTCCGTAGCCACGGGAGGAGACAGCATGCCAGTGTCAGGAGAAGTATCCAGACCACTGGCCTCCCCAGACTCTCTGTCCAGTCCTCATCATACTGACAGTTGCGTGTCAGAGGGTCATCAGACCCCTCCCAGTCCTCCTGGTCCTCCTCTGGTTCAAAATAAGGAGGAGGAGGGACATTTGGGACCCAAGGTCCCATCGGCGCCGGAGCCGGCGCCGAGCGACGCCGCTCCGGGTCCAAGTCCGGAGCCGGAAGGAATTGGGGACGACGCCGCCCGGAGCCCAGGGCGGCGCCGAGAACGGCACCGAGACATCGGGCGCCGGCGGAGGTGTCGTGAGGTCGACCGGCGCCGATGGGGGTTGTGGAGCCGGGATCGAGGCCGGGGCCGGAGCCGGAGCCGGGATCGAGGCTGGAGGCTCGGGCGACGCCGGGCCGGAGCCGCCGCGACGCCGGATCAACCCCATCAGTGCCCGCGGCCCGAAGGCGCACCGGAGGGGCCTGAAGGCCCGAAGAGGCGGGCCATGGCCGACAGGAACTCCTGTACCTTGTCGGATCCGCCCCGAACCCGGGAAGGGCGGGTATGACGGGGCGACTCCACAGGCAAGTCCGGGCCGCGGGGCGGGGACGGTGCCGGGAGGGGCCTCAGCCGAGTCGCGAGATCGGGCGAGGCGAAGTCCGAGAGCGACGATGCTTCTTGGACTTCTTGTGTCGAGACTTCACCGGACGAAGAAGACTTCGACGCCGACGACCGGTGTGCACTCCGCGAGCGACCCCTGGACCTCTCACGCGACCGGGCTTCCGCGGAGCCGAATGCCGGGCCTCGAGGAGCTTTCGAGACCGCTCTCGCAAAGCCTTCGGTTGAGGGCCTGGCATTCGGGACAAGACTCGGTGTCGTGGCCTCGGCCGAGGCAGAAGAGACACTCCCAATGCGGGTCGGTGACGGACATCATCCGCGCACAGGCGCCGCATCGCTTGGAAGCCGGGCATCCCTACGACACCTGAAGGCTGGAAAAAACAGTGAAAAATCACCAAAAAGTATGGTCAAAAATTGACCAGGGCACTGCTCTTCCCGGATCTGCGCTACTGGCGCGGAAAAGAAGAACTGACGCCAGCGCGCAGGGGCGGCGCCAAGTACTGCCCGCGACGTCATCCCGGCGATCACGACGCCGACGACGGACGCGGAGCCGCACGACGCCGCCTACCGACGCGCAAGGGTACTGCTACGCAAAACTTTCCGGATCCAGCCTGACGCCTGGGGATATTCTAAGGTAAGGAATCTATCACTAACGTGTCTCTTTCAGATACACTGATCAGGAATTAAAGCTTGCTCTAAAGAAGAATTGGTTGTCAACCACCAATATTTGTTTGAACCATTCACAATAGTAGCTTCTTCAACATTGGTTCTACAGACATCAGGGTTTTTAACAATTGAAAGTTTACTCATATGATATATAGAGCCGTCAGCTAACTGAACCGTGTTTCTATTGACCTTAACAACCTCTTTGGGCTCACTAAATCTGTTTTTACCTTTGATGATCTTCCTGCTAGATTTAACACGTACCCATTGACCTTCTCGAATGGAAGCACTTTTAACACCATGTTTTTTGTTGAAAAACGCTTTGTTCTTTTGCTGAGAGTCCAAAATACAATTTTTTATGTCAGTAGCATCCCATTCAATTTTTTTACTTTTGTTCATCCAACCAGGATTCACTTTAGAAAAGGGAACTCTGGCTCGCATGGATACCAAAAGGACTAAAACCAGTAGAATCATGAATAGTAACCCTGTAACTCCATACCATTTTCATTAACTCAACATCCAGGTTCTTTTTACTACGCTAAGGCCAACTGAAGTGTACCTTTAATGACCTCTATTTATTCTTTCCACAACTGCATTTCCCTAGGATGGTAAAGAGCAGTGAATTTGTGCTCAATCCCAGCAAAGCTTAAAAAATTCTTCATTTCAGAAGATTTAAATTGAACACCGTTGTCGGTGAGTAAAGACTTAGGAAACCCTTCTCTGAAAAATATATCCTCTAAAAATGTGATTACAGAGTGTGTATCTATTTTCGTTACTACTTTTATTTCAAGCCATTTAGAGAATAAGTCCATCAGAACAATGATGTGTTTCGAAGAACCATCACTCCATGACACCGGACCCATTAAGTCTAAAGCGACATCCTCCCATGGCAAATTGGGGCAAGTAAGAGAACTCAAAGGTGGATTTAATGTTTTTTTGTGATTTGTCAGCAGATTCACAGTCTAAGCAGGATCTAACAAAACGCCTCCGGTTTCAACATCGATCTTGGGCCACCAGTATAAAGATTTAACATTACGTTTGGTTCGGGCAATGCCAGGATGTCCCCTCATGGCAAAGTGAGATAATCTTGTTTCTTAACTCGGAAGGAGGAATAACTTTTTCTCCTCTTACAAGAAACATTCCCTCAACCCCCAATTCATTCCGAATTTCCCAAAATGCTTTTAATTCACCAAGAAGATCCTTTTTGACACACTCTCCCCACCTCTTGTTCAATTCTATTCTTCACATTTGTTAAAACTTCATCTTTCAATTGAGCATCAATCCACTCTTTTTCTTGCAAACCTCTACAGTCTTCACTAACGAAAATTCCAGCAACACATACGTCATTCCAACAATTGGTATCAATTTCTCTTAATGGTAATGACATTCTACTTAAGAAATCGGCAGTATAATTCATCTTCCCAGGTACATATTGTACTTCATAAATAAAGTCTTGTAGTCGCATGGATAGTCTAGCTATTCTTGCAGAGGCTCTTGACAAACCTTCTGTAGTGAGAACTTTTGTCAAAGGTTTGTGGTCTGTTCTTACTACAAATTCTCTTCCCCATACAAATTTTCTAAAGTGCTCTAAGGCCCACACGCAAGCCAAAGTCTCCTTTCTATAACCGAATACTTCTCTTCGATGGAGATAAGTGATCGTGAGGCAAACGCAATGACATTTTCACCACCACACTCATTATTTTGGGTAAGAACTGCACCTAATCCTTTTCCACTGGCGTCAGTGGTGATAAAGGTTTTTGTGGAAGGATTGAATCCTTTTAAAGTAGGAGATTTGGCAATAGCTGATTTGATTTCAGAAAAGAATGTTGACATGGGATTAGACCACTCAAATTTGCTCTTATTTTTTAAGAGAAGACGATATCATGTGTCTTCTCTGAAAATTTTCTACAAATTTTGAGTAAAACCTAGCTAACCCTAAAAATGAACGAAGTTCATCTTTGTTTTGTGGTGAGGGTGCTTTAAGGATAGCTTGAATCAGTTTTTCTTTTGGTTTGATACCTTCACGACCAATTTCATGACCCAAGTAGGTTACATGAGTTTCAGCAAACTTGCACTTACCTATTTCTCCAGTAAGACCTTTCTTATCAAGTACATGTAAAACTTTCCTTAAGACATCATCATGATGTTGTTTAGTTTTACCCATAATCAGGATATCATCTTGAAAAAAAATCACATCTTGGATGTTCCCAAACAACTGTGTCATGAGCCTTTGAAAGACAGCTGCCGCCGATGCCAATCCAAATGGCATGCGGCGGAATTGGAAACAACCAAAAGGCGTACAGAAAGCAGTAAGCTGTTTACAATCAGGGTCAAGTAAAATTTGATGATATGCAGAGGATAGGTCTAAAGTGGTGAACCACTTAGCATCTCTTGTTAAGGACAACATTTCATCAATACGAGGCAAAGGGAACTGGTCGACAATGATATTGTTGTTTAAACCTCTTAGATCAACACACAAACGGACCTTGCCGTTGGCCCGCCTAGCGACAACTAATGGAGAAATCCATTCAGAGGATTCCACGTGTTCAATTATGTGAGCATTAAGTAGTTTATCTAATTCGGATTTCACCTCATCTCTCACAATAAGTGGTATATTACGTGCTTTATGAATTTTGGGGATAGCATTGTGCTTTAACCTAATAGAGTGTGAAAATCCTTTGAGTTTACCAATCTTACCGTTAAATACATTGGGAAATTCTTTTAATACCCATTTCTTGGTGTCTTCAGCTTCACATGCTACTAACACTTGTTCAGGACTGTTAGGGTCTAAAATTATATTTAGTTTGCGTTGATCTTTCCATCCGAGAACGGACGGTCCCTCCTTGGCAACGTACAACTTACAAAGAGCATGCCTATTTTTGAATCTAAAAACTAGCTGTCTAAAACCTACCATATCAATTTTTTCACCGGTGTAACTCTCAGACTGATGTCAGAATTTTCTAAATGACTCCCTATAACCGAAATAAAATGTTGTGACCAAACACTTTCTGCTATAATAGTATACGGGGAGCCTGAGTCCGCTGCCACTTGCAGCGTTACACCACCAAAAGAAACCCAGCACAAAGGTTTATTACTTCTCTCTCCTGAGATTTTTAAAACAACTGGTTTCTTAGAATCATATCTAGTATTCTTGTCTTCATCAAGTACGTAACTGAACGAAGGCTGCTTGAT